>VZRF01004267.1:36398-438939 GCA_013396875.1 Vireo altiloquus
CACGGAGGCTTCGTCAATGGAAGTATGTTACCAGCTGCCCGTGCTGCCGCTGGACAGGCCGGTGCCGCAGCACGTCCTCAGCCGCAGAGGGGCCATCAGCTTCAGCTCCAGCTCCGCGCTCTTCGGCTGCCCCAACCCCCGGCAGCTCTCGCAGGTAGGCACTGCCACTGGGCCCGCCGCCCTTGCCTGCCTGCCCCCGAATACCGGCAGCGGTGGCGAGAAAATACAGCATTTAATTTTTTTATGACTAGTTATTCCTGAGGTTATCTATTTAGCGTCGCTTGCGAGCGGTGAACTTCTTGGGGGTTATTTCCACAGTCAGTGGGTTATTTGTTTCTCCTGTAATTTTTAAGCTAGGGCTGTTTTTTAGCTCTTTTTTTTAGCTTGGGCTTTCTTTGAAGGGTGCAAATTTCCTATGGGGTTGCCAAAAGCTGCAGCGACTTTACTGAAATGGTGAACATGCACTGCAGTGTTTTATTTGGGATGCTCTGCTTTTTCTCCCTCCAACTATTGAGACTTGGCAATCTTGTCGAGAAGGAGACAAAGATCCTTGGCTTTTTCGTTTCCACAGTATTGTTCCCAGCCCATATTACATCAGTCACAATGTGAACTGTACTGTACTTTGTTTCATCTGATCGTGTTGGAAATACTGTGAAAAAGGTCATTATAACTATCAAGACAAAAGGCAGGGTTTTTTTGCGAGCACTGCCCTAAATTTCTGGATGTGCGTTAGTATGGTTTCCCAGCACCCAGTGATAAAATTTTATTCTGGCGGAAATCTCTGGAGAAAATCTGGAATTATGGTGGAAAGCATATGTTTTGGTGGGGAGTCAACCCGTTTTGGCTTCGAGGGATTTCCTGTGTCGAGATTGAAAGATCTGTTTAAGTGCTGTGTAGTATGTTGTCCTTACAGAAGATGCTGCCTTTTCACGTGTAATGATAATTTTTTGTTCTGTACGTTTTTAGTGTATCTTATTAAGTTATTCTTTTTTTTTCATGACTTGCTGTGCTACGCATACATCTGTGTAGAAAGTACAGAGCTGCCAGTAGCTTTTGGCTTTGTCCCCTGTTTGGTAGCAGTGAAGCTCTGTGTATGTGTGAGCATTAGGCATATATGTATGTTTGGACAGGAAACATCAACAAAATACTGTATTAATGACCAGGAATTGGAATGCATATGGGAATGTTTATTAGCAAGCAAATGAAGGTGAACACATGTTGACAATGCTTCCTTTCCTGAGTATAAATGTAATAATTGATAAAATCTTTGGTTTTATGTCAAATTAATTTTCCATATAGCAACTGAGTTAGAATCTTTTCCATTTGTACTGCTTGTTCTGAGCTGTACTTGGTGATGGTGACTTTTCCATATGTATAAGTCCTCTTGAAAGTCCAACCTAATACAGCACGCTTTGTTCTGTGCAGATAAGAGTCTCCCTTGTTTGAAGCATTCGTGGGTTTCTGAAAAGGAATAGGCAGAATTGTCAAGGTGATATATTGTATTCCTTTCTATATGGTCTCCAGAACGGGTGATGGATGAAATGTATACAAGCTTACCAAATTCAATATGGTATTGACATTTAAAGTGTTTTAGTTTTTCTTCTCAACTTTCAGGCTTCTCAATGGATTCCTTATTTTCTGACCAATGTGCTGTAGGTACATTAGTGAGTTCCAGGAAGAGGTTTACTTAACTTGCAAAAAAAGGGAAACTGTGTGCTTGAACAAGTAGTATTCTGTCTGCATAAACCAAGTAGCTAAGTTTATGCATTAATAAAAAAGGAATTAGGATATTTAAGTGAGGAAGCCTTTGCTGTTATTGAACATCTGAATGAAGTACAGCTTTACTTTTTTTTCCCTTTTCCTGAAATCTCCTGCAAACAATAGGATGTGAATAGGTCTACCAGACCTGCAATCAAGGTTGGTGTAAATGATGGACTAAGAAGCATTACCAGTTAGATTAGTGATTCTGTGTAACTCCTGAACTTAACTTCACCTTACAAGTCTCTTGTAAGACTTGGAGTATTCCAGTTTTGTTCCTGTTCAAAGAGAGCTGAACCCTTATCAGTTTGTTATTTTCAGTCTTCTGCTCCATCTAGCTTTGAGCAATAGGAGTAAAACTGGAGATGTGTACTCAAGGAACGGGTATGTACAGCCAGCACTGTACAACTAATACGCATTTAGCAGATTTTCTTGAAAAACATAAGGTCTTGAAAATTACATTCCCACTTAGGGATTAAAAGTGACATGATTGAGTCATAAGGTGTTTTTAGGCTTATCCTTCCAGCAGGAAGGTATTTTGCATAGGAAACGTACATGAGATAAGTGCACACTACATTAGATGTACCGTTCAATTATGACAGTCCTAAACAGACAAATGTGTATCTCTTAATATATTAAGTAAAATTTCCATTTTGTTAAATTTTCACTACACGAGTTCAAAATAGCTGTATGTTGCTTTTTTAAAGCTTAAATACAGTGGTGGTGGAAGCGACCTCGAGAATTTTCGTCTAGTCCTTTCAGCCCCAGGAAGGATAAATTGTACTTACAGTGTTATTGGCAGATATTTGTCTAATCTGTTTGCTTAATCTATCTTTTAAGATATAGTCGGATGAGATGAGATGAGTTGACATAACTCATTATTGCTGAAGGTTAAAAGCCCTGACACTGGGCACATATTATTACTGCTTTCTCTATGCCATCTCTGATGCTTGTCAGGTGTTTGCTCATTCGGTTCACTAAAACAGCAGAAAACTAACACAAGCAGGAAGCTTGGTAGCTTCCTGACATCACTTTGAATAAAATAGGCTGAAGTTTGTCAGAACCAATTTAAAGGAAAAGATGGTACCACTAGGCTTTTGAAATTCATAAAAGCCTTAAGTAATAGAAATTACACAATCTCACTAGTCAACTGTTCTTAATAGTGCTTAACTGTTCTTGTCATTAGAGTGTTCCTTCTTAATACTGAAATTAAGTCTTCCTTGTGGTGATCTGCACCTTTTACTATACCAAATAAATGTAGGGAAAGGAGTATTCATTTTTCCATGTAGTTTTCTTTTATGTGTGAATTACTTTCCTATAGACTTCATTTTTGTTAACTTCAAAGTTTTTACAACAAAAATAATAATGGTGACAACTGAAGATTACTTGTGATATTTATTGTTTAAGTCCAGTCAGGTGAAAAGCTACTGTTGTATGGATTTATGTGAATGTTTGAGTTAATAATTGTCTTTAAATATGAAATAATTTTAAATGCTAATCTTAAAAGTTGTATTTAAGGGCATGTGAATGTAAGTGTTGAAATGCCCAGGACATTTCACATTGATGAGATTTGAACGTAGGTTCACTGTGAGATGAGGTGGATGTTAACTAGTATTTTGGATCATGCATTCATGGTGTTTATTCCAAATATTACAAAATTATGCTTTTCAAATTAAAGCTGAGCTTTCAGAGAACAATTTTTGATTTACTGCGTCATCTAGTTTTTAACTTGTGTTGTTAATAGTAGTAAAAAAGTTTCTAGAACTGTACTTAGTGTGAAATTTCTTAGTCTTCATTTTTAGGAATAAGGGTTTATAATGAAAACCACTTCACAAACGTAGCTGCAAGCTACTTTTAGATTGTCCTCTTTTGCACTCCCCCTCACCCCATGCTGAATTGACATAAACATATCACAAATGAGTAAGAAAACTTTGGCCTAATCTACTATTTTAGACTCATTTCCATCCCTCTACTTTGTAACTCGTTCTGCAGTCTCTTCAGTTCCTTCAAAAATGGCATCAGTGGTATCTAGGAACAGTGTCGGAATAGAAGGGAAGATCTAGCTTTAGCCTTTCTGTCTTTAAATGTTTGAAATTGATGATGATAAAGTTGTCTCCTAATGATGAAATTGCATGCAGAGGGAATGGAACAAATAATAAAGACCCCATTTGAATCTCAGAAATGTAGGCACCATCTCCACCTGAAGTACCAAGTACTACTATGTACCAGGCACTACCACATACTGCTGCCTGGTATTTGATAAGCTGGTTCATGATCCTTCTTCATTGCGTCTCCGTTTCACGCATTTAAGTAACCTAGTGCCATACTTGGTGACTCTCATTGGATATACAGCAGAACAATAGACTGTAGGTCATGGACATGAAATCCTGGATTTGACTTGGGGGATGAAGTGGGGGAAAAAAGGCAGTAAGAGCAACTGGAAATCTACTGCATTGGTTGATTCTTCAGTGAAAGGTGTATACTTCCTCTTTATACATATTAGCAAAGTGCTTAGGCCGCCTTTTGCTGTGTATTTCTTGTTGTCACTGTTTGTCACCTTATGTGATCCAAACATGTTTTGCTCTGTATGTAGCATGGTAAGATAAAAGATGCAGTTGAGAAGTATATTTGTGTGGTCTGGACATAGGCATTGGTCTTTAATCCCATGATTGCACCTTTTTGCTGAGAGAAGTGTTGGCATGACCTATTTTTCTCTTGCAGCTGCTCATTTCTACTCCTGTGTCTTCCTCTTAGTTGTGTCAACTTTTTTTTTTTAATCAGGTTATTTTTCAGCCTTGGCTGACTCATTGTACAGTTTCATAAATGATTGTGACTGTTAGTAAGGAGGAAGCAGCACACCGCAATGCTAGACCAGGAGCAATGAGCAGTGGAGAAGTAGAAGGAGTGCCTTACATTGGCCCTACTATTGAATGTGAAACCTTGCCCTAAGCCCCTTTCTTTTCTCATCCACTGTTTTTCATGACTTTTCTTCTGTACCTTTCTAATCCTGTTCATCAGTGCTTCTCAATTGCTTGTTCTTTCAGTAGATTTCTCCTGCCATTTCCCGTATCTCTACTGCATGAATAATTAATGAGTTAAAATAATGAAATAATTTTCGTGTTGTGATTCCTAGCCTCTGGAATTAATTCTGTGTTGCTGCTATGCTTGCCATTCCCTTCATCTTGTATTTATTGTGTCTGGTTGCTGAGATTGCATCTATTCATATGAGAGGGAGAGACTGACGCTGACTCTGTGCACGGCGCAGACAAGTTCTGATTGAGGCTTTCATGCACTACAGTAATTTTATGTGGCAGTTCATTTTCAAAATGCCCTGAGTTTTATGACCAATTAACTTTTTCATATGTTGTAGTCTAAAGCAACATTGGTACTTTCATTCAGCAAAAAGGTTGTAGCAGCTTATTTCATGGCCTATAATTGTCTAGGTAAGATTTAAGCACAGTAATAGTTTAAAGTCTCCATTAATCAGATTGTCTTAAATCACCAAAAGTCAATTCTTCTTTGTCCGGATTGTGTAATAGTATGTTTTGTGCTTTGTATGAACCTCAATTTTTAGATGCTATCTTTAAAGAGAAATTGATTTCAAAAGAGAGATTATAGCTATATGTCCAAGTTGTGAAATATTGAATTTTAGCCATAAAACAATTTTACAAGAAGTCAGCATTAGTATATGAATATTCAATATTCTGTATGAACTAATTATGTAGTAATAGCATGCAAATACAGGTTTTTGGAATTTGGAGTATTTTCTGTGGAATGTCTGTTTCAGCAGCTTTTCTGAAAAAAACTCCCATTTGCTAGGTAAGTCTGTTTTTCTAGGTTGCTTGAGAAAGGCAACAGTGTACAAACTGGGTTAATTCTGAGTCAATGTGATAATAAGCTCAGTTTTGAGTTAATAACATACCATAAAAATAGGATTTCTGACATGTCTGTTCTACAGTTTTGGCATGTAGAAAACAGTACTGAGGGCATCTGTTTTTTGAATCTTTATTTCTTCAGGTCTTTTATTTTCTGCAAAACCTACAGTGGAAAAAAATGCTCATAATAGAATGGTGATTTGTTAGAACAATTCTCTATCATGTTAGTGACCATTTACTTCTTGTTTTCTTGTGTTTCCCTCATCACTTGATATCTGCAACTTTCCGCTGCTAAAAACTGTTTTCTGCTAAAATTGTAGATTTCTGCATCTACTCAGTAATTTTCTTGCATTGAAGATCTCAGATTCATGACTGCATTTCCAGATTGTGCCAGATTATGGCTCACATACGTGAAAAACCTTTTGGATTGGACTAAACCTGTTATATTTTCTTTTGTTACAAATTCACTGAACCTGCATGGGAATAATGAGTAATTTTACACCTCAAATTAGTTTGGTGGTTTGCGCTTTTTTTTTTATTTGTCTCTCCTGGAAGTGTGAAACCAAAGTAACTTGGTTGTCCTTTGCTGTGTAAATTTTTGTTAACGCATATCAGTGCTTTCCACATGAGAATTTACACAGTTTTGTGTCTAAGATAGAAATTCTTGTATCCTATGGTTGAAGGAATGTAATGTATTCTATTAGAATATCTTTTCTTTGTAAATGAAGGCATGAAGATGGACATGCTAAAAATTTGAATCTTAATCTCGGTAATCATACTTCCTAAAGCATTTAGTGCAAATAATCCTTTGTGCGCATTCAGAGCTGAATGAAATGTTCAGTTCTGCTTGAAAAATGTCTTTTATATAAGCAAATACAAATACATGGTGTGGGCATGCACATGCATGTAGGGTCTCACAAGAAGTATGTGTCTGGGGCCAGGAATTGATCACAGACCTCTCAAGTTCCAGTTCAGAGTTATGCACAGAATCCTCACAGGAAACCCTGAAAGAGTTTGAGTTTCATCAGATTTGAAGTTTTCTTCAGTTTGTTCTGATTATGTCATTAACAAGTAACTGCAGTGTAAATAAGCACCCTGTGTAATCCAGCAAGGCAGCCTGCCAAAGACAAAATATATTATTATAAAAATGCAGTTCTGGGAAACTAGATTTAGGGGTTAGTTGGAGGGTTGTTTATTTGTGTGTTTACATCCTGCCTGTATTGTAAGGAATTTGTAGCCAAATATTTTGTTTTCTTTCTGGTTGAAAATAAATTTGTGGCTGTTATCTTGCCTTTCCTGCCCTCCTCCCTTCCATACCCTGAGAATTTTTTACTTCTGTTACAGCAGCCTGTCTCCTGTTTTCCTCCCACTTCCCCCCTCTTTGTACACCTTTGATATAGCAATCTGATTTATTATCTTCCTGACCACACTCCCACAATAATTATAATTAGAGATTCCTGGAGTCTGCTTTTCATTGCAAGGTAGAGGGTAAATTCTTTTCTCAGCTCGTAGCTGAAGTTGTGAAAGAGCCAAGATTTGCAGCAGGCCTTCCTGCTCTGCCTGCATGAGCATCAGAAAGAGTATGAAGCAATGAGAATAATAAAGAAAGGTCTGTATTAGCAGAATATTTTACTATTTCTTCCTTTCCGTTCTGCCAGATGAGATACGTGGAAAGAAAGACATTGTTTCCTTTACCAGTCATAGAGATTTTTTTTCCTATTTCTTCCCCCGTAACAGACAAAGCTGAAGGCTACTCTGACTTATAAAACTGGATATTTAATATATGTGAAATACAGCCTGTTGCCCCCTTTAGGACAAGGGGTCAATTCTATCCAAAGGGGTAAAAAAACCCAAAAGAAAATATACAGAAACCTGTTCCAAGGCTGTGAGGGAAAAAGTTATAATGGGAACCTTGAGAATAAAGTAGGTGGATCAGCCTTGGAACAGAAAGGATTTAGAAACTTCGTGTGAATTTTCTGTCTGCTGTGATGGTTCTTAGTTTTCTTAAAAATGGAGGTACATATGGTGTTGTGATGATGGCAAGCAAGTGATTTCCTGAGGGACTCAGTTATACATCTAGATAGAAAAAGTTAACACTCTTACAAAAATTGCTTTGAATAGCATAGTCTGGTAGTGGAGGAACTGTAGCTGTCATGGCAGGAGTGGCACTGGCCCGTGTTATTTCTTGCTTTGTGTTTGTAGCTAATACACCCCATATATTGATGCTGCAGTTGATGGCATGCTGAGGAGGAGGTTGCATGTTTAGTCAGGCATGAACTTGCACTTCCATTTTCTTAAACTTTCCAGTAAAGTTAATGTGCCACAGTAATCTCCTGAAATGTGTATGTGTGGCAGAGGTGTGTGTCTTATCAGTAGTGCCCTGTCTTCGCTTTCGCAATGGTAAAGTCCTATAACCATGTGTCAAAAAGCCTGGAATATTTAAATTTCCTTAATTATTACCTGTGGAATTTTAGACTTTAGATTTCAGCTGCAATAATTGTGCTTTTTCTGGTATTGGGCAAAGACAACTCTGTAGTTTTATATAGCTGCAAACATAGTATGAAAGTAGTAAATAATATGTAGTAGGGAAGTAAAGGTCAGGTTTTTTTGATACTCTTGTTTATTATGAGATCTGTACATTTGTTATGGAGTTCTACTGTTCTATGGAGTTCTATTGTTCTGTTTCTTCTTTTGTGAAGTCTGAGGTACATTTCTTTTAGCATGGTGATAATAGGAATTTCTACACTTTCCACTGAATTTAAACAATATATTTAATAAGCTTTTCCTAACTTGTTTTCATTTGGACAAAATAAACTGATAATATTTTTGTCCAGATAAAACTTCCAGTATTTATCTCACAGATTGACAGAGGAAATGGTAAAGCTTCATTGCCTGAATTAAAACTAAAAAATAATCCTGAGTTTTTAACCTTGAGAAACTCAAGCAAATATTAAAAAAAAATTGTTGTCCTCTCAATTTTTTTTCCCTTTCCTTTCAAAAAGGATAGTGATTGTCCTCTGCATCTAGTCCTCCTTATATCTTTTGTCACTTCAGATTACTGCAGGAATTTTGCAACCTACCATAAATGAAGACTAGTAGTCAAATCTAGCAAATTGCTGGTACTAAATTTCTGAACTTTTGTGTTGGACTTGTACTTTGTGATCTGTATTGGCTTTCAGGGTATTTTAAGGAAGAGAAAGGCTTCATCTCCATAAGGGTGTTGAATGGTTGAAGCTATGGTTACCTTGTGTTTTTTCTTTTTCTTGTGATTGTTATGATGTTGTTTTTGACGTGCCCTTCTATCTTAAGTTGAGGCCTGAAAGTTGGGGTTTTTTTTGTTTTAATAAAAGGCCCTTGGTTAAAATTCTCCACCTATCACCTTTTGATACAATAGACTGGAAGTGAAATAATCAGATGTGCACTACAAGGCTAATCCATTTTCATGAGCTTTTTAGGAAAGATGATTTGAGAGTATTAGACAAGGAGCTATTATTCATAATTGACTGAATAAATAGGAAAGACAATTAAGACTAATGAAGTTTAAGACATTTTTCTTCATTCTTAATGTTATTGTATTTGTAGAGAACGTTGGAAAGAAGCTACATGCTGAAAAATCTTATTGTGTTGGAAGCAATTTGTGAGTCAGGGTATCAAATTTTTCTCTTGTGCTGAGTGTAGGTGGCAAAGGGTCTGCTTAGGGTGGGAGAAGACAAAGGTCTATAAGGCTAAAAAATGTATCTTAAGCACGTTTCTTAGTGTAATAATACATGTTACAGAAGATTTTTGTTTCTGACACTCCTGAAATTAAGATTGTTGAAATTAAGTGCAATGATTTTTGTGTTTAATGTGTCATGAAAAATAGGAGGGCAGTTTTTTCAATTCTGCCTTGACACGTTGTAATGCTGTGCTTGGTGCTTGGAGAGGCTTTGTGGTTGATGATTATTGTTGACAGGAGCCATAGTTTTTATTACTAATATTATTTTAAATGGAAATTCTTTTTCAGTTAAGAGTTTTATTTAATGTCTGGAGTCATAGTTCCAAGGTGCTTGTGGTGTTAAATACAAGCAGTATTGCTTGCACAGTAATTCCTTTTAGCTGCCTATCTTTACTCCTCCTCTAGTGCTGACAGTTGCACTCCTCTGACCCTGTGGAAAGCTGGTTTGCTGACCTGCAGCAGCAGAAAGCCCTTTAATTTTTGTAGCAGTAATTTTCTGTTCGTTTGTCTCTCCCTGGTTTTCTTGCAGGATCTGAGGAGTGTTGGTGGAAGGGAAGGAGCAGGGATATGCAGGCAGAGGCCACACAGTGTGTGGCAAAGCTGACTCAAGTTGTTTCCATTGCAGTTGGAGGAATGTCCAGAACAGCTGACAACTGTATGAAATTGTTTCACTTTCTCAGCAAACAAGAGTGGGCTGATTAATTCCGTGGTGTTATTCAAATTAAGGAATGCACTGTATTCAGGTATTTAGTATTTCAGAGGAAGCATTGTGCACCCTCTGTCTTTTATATATTATTATTCACTCAGCCTCAAAATCTGAAATTTAATCTTCATTAGGTGAGTCCATGATTCTGTGTGTTTCAGATATTAGATAGACTTGACTGGATAGAAAGAGCATTTAAAAAGGACTGTTGATAACCTTTGAACAAATGCTTGATTAAGTACAGTAAGTCAAAAGAATCTATATTCCTTTTTTACCTGTAAAAATCCAATTTCAAAATTTGGGTTATTGGACTTCAAATTATGAAAATTTTTGGTTTTCTTGTCTGTATGAGTAGTGGTTTAGAAATAATGTACAAATGTAAGGTTATTTTCATGTGAAACTGAAAATGTCTTTCCTCTGCATATTTTTAATGAAAAATAGCTACGGTTGCTACAGTTTATAAATGAAGTGTGTGAGAACATGAGGCTCAATCCTGTCATTTGTCTTTGGAGAATTGTTTAGCATACTTAAAAGGCTTGCTAGTATGTATTTATATGTGGGAGTGAGTGTGTATATATATAAATATATACATATGAAAATAAATATATAAATGTATATGAAAATGTGGTAACTGAATAAAGATATGGTGGGTGCTGCATAGATTCAGAAAAGTGAAAAAACCAGTATTCATTGTACCATTTGGTACCATGTTGTCCTGTGTCCATCAAGTCACAGGACAAAATAATACCCTAAAGGTAGCAGGTTTGGAAATATTTGTTGCTTTCACTTCATCTTTCTAAGTAAGAAATTTTTACTTATTAGATTGCTAGCCTTTATCATTTATAGTGAGGTTTTAGAAGCTTTTGGTTAGAATGACACACTAGTTTTACAGTTGGGAGTGCTTCAGGATAATGTCAGGTAACTGTTGGATTTCTTCTTCTTAGCCTTTTTGATTTTCCTGTTTCCAGTTTACATGTTGTTAGATATCTCCTTCAAACTTTGTAGAGCTTGCCCTGAAGCATATCTTAGGCCAAGGACAGTCATACTGTAATAGCTGTTCTTTATGTTACTGAGTTGCCAAGTTAAACAAATCTGGATTGACTGTGTACATGTGTGCACAGTTGTTCAGCCATCCATTTCTGCTGAATTTAGTAGAGCACACACTATTCTGATTATGTTGATTGGCAGAATTATTTTAAATCGTGTCCTGAAGTGCATTCAGTCCTGTGGAGGTATTTGTGTGTGGGTTCATTAGGGGCCTGTGTGGAACCCAACCCCTGGCCTAGGAGTAGTGCCTTGAGCGAGTTGGGATGCCATCTGCCATCTGCCCAGAGTAGCACCAGGAGGGCAGTCCTGGGAACTGTCAGCATACAGGAGATAAAAGAGGCCGTACTGCTGATATGTTTGCTGGATCATGATAGAAGAGCAGAAGCTGCAGCAGTAAACCTATTGGAGCCTGGCTTCCATTTCATGCATGCCAGCATTTGAGAAGAGAATGGATCCATAGGAATGGTTCTGCAGTTTGAAGTAAAACTTGAGGATGGAAAAGGTGATGTGTGTGGCTGTCCTCTCTTAGTAGCTCTTCATCTTTGCTGTAGAAGATACCACATAAAGGTCATGCCTGAAATCTCTTTTGTAGTACTCATGAGAACAGACCGAGGACTGACAAAAGGCAGTATGAGAAATGTGCTGCCAGTGCCTTTTGAGATTTGTTCCTCTTGGGAGAAGGTGAAGATCAGATAATTGTGTGACGTGTGATAGCAGAATATTACCCCTGCATTTCATGAGATTGTTGTGAAAACAGTATGATTTTGTTGAATGCACACATTGATCCACATTTGTTTCATCTGTTGTATTTTCTCACCTCTGCTGCTGCCTGCTTTGTAGCATTGCTTTCTTCACATTCCTACATGGTGGCTTATGCCTTGATAAAGCCTCTCAAAAACCTTCTGCGAAAGTTTTAGGTGTCTTTATGAGGCATTGTGCTTCACTTCACTCTAAAAGTGCCAATGAAAATGTTTGGTAAATAAAGAAAATGGATCTATTGTGAAAGTATAGATTATTTTTAGATTATTTGTTAGAATAATACGTAATAAGGTTTTAAGCAGATCTCTGCTCTTTAGGGCTTCCACTGATCAGTATTTTGGGAAACAGGAGGAAGTGGCTCTTGTCAGGAAGAGAAAGCTGTGAGCTTTTAACTCTTCCATGAGTAACACCTAGAAGTGTGTATATGTGTTGTCATGTAGTGGTGGTGTATGCTTTCATGCCTGCTTCTCATGACCCGATATTCTTTGCAGGTGGGTATGGGCTGTGCTGCTAATTCTCTGCAGGGAACGAAAAAGAGATTGTGCTGCCGAGTACGGCAGTGCCTGCGCAACAGGGAGCGGCCTCCAGTGAGGCAATAGTTGCTGAGTTACAGTTTCTAACATTGAGCTTGCTTCTCAATTGCTTCTTTAGAGCCTCTGTATCAATTTGCTCGTCATTGTTGAAACCATATAGGAGCCTCTAGCACTTGCAGAGCAGTGTGACAGATTTTACTCTTCTGTTCCAGTGGTCTTTTTAAGCCTCTCTTGAGGCCTCACAGGGGTGTGAACTGCTTCACATGTGTCTGGTCCGTGGTATTGTTTCATAGGTGCTGTTACTTTCTGTGCCTCCCGTTTGGGCCCCCTGTGCTACTGCCTTGTCTTGAATTCCAGCAGCTCCAGGACTGCTGCCTGCATGCAACTGGGATAAAAGGGCCGCATTTGAGGTGTGCCTAGCACGGAATTCACCGCAGCTTTAGCAGTCCTGCTTTTGGATGGCGGGCTGACTTTGGCTGGGTGCAGGTGTGAGAACTGTGCTCTGTCTGTGGAGTGACAGTGTCTTTAAGAGTGTGGTTGTTAAAGTGCTTAGTAATTTGGGAGGAGAGGTAGTTTTTACTTAGGGCTGAAGTGAGTTGAAAAGCAAGGGCAGAAGGAGAGACAATCCTGGTTTTGGAAGTGGGCCTCATTCTTCTGAAGGTTCAGATGACTACTCTGTTTACAGTTTCTAGTTTCTGTATTTTTTTCTGAAACCATACTCTTCCTTTGTCTGCTGTCTCAACATCAAAGTCAACCAGTAGAGAGTACAGGCCTGAAACAGCTTATGAATGGAGACGGTGAAAATGTAATTTTGTCCTTAGTCCACAGTTTGGCAATTGGAAAGGGTTTGGTAAAAGCACCAGGGCAGTGATATGCAGAGGAAGCTTCTGATATGGGTTACTTAGACATATAACAAACTGAAATAATGTGAAGTCAAGTTTCATCCTTGACCTGGCAAAGCTTGGTTATATGCAAAAAGGGAATCATTATCATAACGTGTCACTGCGGTACTTTTTCGGTACCTTCTTTTTTTATATTCAATCCCAGGCATCCTGCAGGTTTTCACTGTTTTAGTAGTTCATGGTCCTACATTTTCTGTTTCAGGAAAACAAAACATATTAGTGAAAATTCATTCAAGAGTGTAATGTTTGGGTTCAATAAAGATGGGAGATTTGCAGTTTGCCAGGCAGATGAAATGGTTTTGTAGTTAAAATAGATAATTAGTGAAGTGATTATGTTCTTTAGTTTTCTAGTGTGCTGGTCTAAATCTTATGTATCTAAATACTTTATTTTTTTTTTCCAGTTTGCATTTCAGAACTAGCTAGTTATACTTGGCTGAAATGTGCATGGGTTGTCTGCGTTTTAAATCTTTCTGAGTACTGTTATGAAAAATAATGCTACAATAAAATTGGAAGTCAAAATACTGTTAAACCTGTGCTCTGGGGCTGAGAAATTGTACCAGGACTGTAGGTGAGTAAGGGACTTAGTCTTCTCTGCCCTTACAGCAGTGGCTTCTCATGTCCTGTGTGATCTGGTTGAAAGGCACTGCTGAAGTGTCCGTCTCCTTCAGCATCTCTTCCCACCTCAGCTATGCAGACATACGCAAGTCCATCCTTTCACTTAGCTGGTCTTGGAATCTTTCCTCTTTCATAAATTCCCTTTCCAAGTCTTAATGGCTCTCCTATAGGCTCTTTTGTCTACTATAGAAAATGACAGTTCTGCTCCTATACTTTTGAGGGGAAGAGGGACTCATGCTTAGGGAAGAAGGGTCTGGTTAGTCTGTAATCCTTGATGCTGTTGTTTGAGATGAAAGAGGGCTGAGAATGAAGGCAAATATTGGGTCTGATCATGCAAACCGGGGCCCAGAACCAGTAACACAGAATTTCTGATGCAGATGCTACAGTAGGCATTAGTGCTGGCCTCTTTGGTGTTGCTTTCACTTCTAACTGCAGTGTATTGCGTTTTCACTGAATGAAATTAATGTGTTTATGCTTATTTGTGAAAAATTGCTCTGTTAGATAAGGACATGTCTTTGGTGATAGCTTTTTTATGCTGTATCTCCAAGACTTATTTAAACCTCCGCAGCAGTCATGGGGTATTCTGATTACTGGGAATGTCTTTTGCTATGGAGAGCAATATGATGTCTTCTGCTTTAGACTAGAAATCATCTCTGGTTTTAAAATAAAATAGTTTCTTAGTATTCCATAGACAAAAATGCTGTTGGCATGATAAGCAACTGCATTTATCTTTCATGAATGTTCTCCTTTCTGAGCATATTTCACATATTTAAGTATCAACTTATTATTTGACTTATTAGTAACCATTTTGAGGAAAGGACTGCCAAGCTGCTTGTTTTTAAGGTTCTCAGGAAGGACAGATGCATAAGGTCTGTGCTTGGTAATGCTGAGTCTTCATCCTGCTGTGTGAAAACTGATAATTTGTCCTTCATACAAAATGCAGCACATAAAGTTAGTATCTCTTGCTTTCTTGTCTGTGAATGCTGGTTTGTCTTTTTTTAAACTTTATAACTTCAACTAGAACTCATCAAGAAAACATGTGGTATTTAGAAGTGTGAGCTATACTTTTTGATAGTAAAAACACAGAGGTAAAATATTTGAACAGCACTGCGAAGGAGAAAAAAACCTGAATGTGTAAAACTAGTAGGAAGGACAGGCAAAAGGCATAGCTGAGTGTGTAATTTAAAAGGAAAAAAATTGGAGGGCAAGATGATGTTCACGGGTAGATGTTTCACATATTTGAGATAGGAGTTCCTGTTTAGCGGTGTTTAAGAACTATGCATTCTTTGCTCTTGAACTTTGATTCGTTGTAAGGGTACAAAAGGTGGCCCAAGTGCAGCCCTCTGGTTTCTGTTGGCAGTAGTAAAGGGACAGATGAGGTTATTTATTCATTCTCTCTGTCAGGCACACACTTCAAAAAGAAATAAATGCATTTAAAAATGTTGTATGTGGGTGGACAAGTTTTGAAATTAAGAAGTTTTGGAATTTAGGATTTTCAGGTTTGCTGCTTTAAATTGTCCTACAATCATACACCAAATTATGGCAAAAAGGTGCTTTCTTAAAGATGATTAAGGAGTTTTAAGTGTTCCAAGAGCAGCTCTTGAGGCCATGGGGCACAAATTAATTCTAATTATCCCATGGTGGAATGTGTCATTGAGGTTTTTAAAACCTGTTCTATATGATAGATATCCCAGCATGTTTTTCGAGATGTTTCACCGTGTTAAAATCCACACAACACCACCTGGAGGGTTCTTCTTTAAATTGCCAGTCTGCTTTGTGATGTGTATCTCCAAATCCAGCTGACAACTCAAAGCGTTTGAACATCTGCAGTGACCACATTACATAAATGTGCTGGCACCACTGTCGGTTCCTCCCACGCATTCAAATGAAGCTGGTAAGGATGTACTGTATCTTTTTAATCAGCTTTGTCTGGCCATCTAGGTGATTTGTCTTTGGAAATGATGTCAGTTACTTAAGAATTTGCGGTACCTCAAGTATAGGCAAGGAAAGTGCAGTTGTAAGAAACTGAGCAGGAAGAATGAAAGCTGAATAAGATGGTGATTAAGGTCTCTTCTGGAAGATAAGACCTACAGGATGTTTTCAGTATTGTCTCTTTCTCAAAAATGTTTTCAGGGAACGCAGATAAATGAAAAAAAAAAAGTTTTTTCTGAAGTGAACTTCTAGGGTTTTTTTTCATGATGTCTGTTATTTGTTGTTTGGAGAAGTGAAGTAACTGATTTTATGGGTAGTACTATCTCTGTTGGTGTTGTCTGGAATATATGTATGGCCATGCAGTGAAAGTTTACAGAGCAGCATTCCAGATACTGTGTCTGGACTGACAAATGTAACAACTCTAGTTGCAACTTGAAAATTTTTTTGCCAAGAGTTTGCTAAGATTGCATAAACTAGTTAAATGCTTTCCTTGGAAGTTAACCCTTATACATGTTATATAATATGAAGAATTCATTTTATTTGCAGATGATAATTATTTAAATAATTGGATTTAAAAAATGCTTTGTGCATCATGGCAAATAAAAGCTATTTTTGTATCCTGTTGCTTTCATTCAAATACAATAGGTGAAGCATCATAATTGCGGTTATTGGAACTTACTTTTTTTTGTTCCTTGACTTTTATTCATAGTAGTGGAGGTCATAGTTTTTATCCAGTCCCTCTTTTTTTAGCTTTCATTTCAAGCTTGCAGGTTTTCAGTAGCTTAATACTTTGCATAAAATTCTCAGTATTTCTCTAGCAATTAAGTTTTAGTGTTTTTCTGTTGGTGGAGAAAGTGGAAGTCAAATGCCTTTAAATGCAAACATTGATAGATGTTGCATCATAAAATTGATGGGTGATTATTTTGTTTTCAAATGTTTTAGGCTTTTTAAAATAGGTTTTTATCTTAGCCATTCCATTATGATCAAGTATATTATTCTGATAGTACTTTGGCATGGGTTGGTGCTATTCTTGAAAGCGGTCTCTTGATGGGAGATTTCTAAGAGAATTTGAGGATCTGCACTTTTGGGGGAGGCTGGGGGATGGAAAAATCCTCACTAGTTAATGCCTGCCTACATTTTTTCTGTATTGTAATGAAAAACTTTTTGTGTGTGTTAATAATGTTGGTTCCATCAGCACACAGAGTGTTCTTTTGCTAGCACAATGAAGAACCTAATGTAAAGTCATCACACACCTTCAGAATCTGGCAGCCTTGACGTCTTGGAGGCCTTCATTGTGTCATATGAGTTCAGCAGTGGGCTGTTGATAGTTGCAGAAATCTAGACAGGAGTGTGAGGAAAAAAAGTGAGTAGGGTTTTATAGATTTAAATGGCAGCTATATCAAGATACTAAAGATAGTTTTATCAGTTTTGTTAAAGATTAAGCTGTCTTTATAGGTACTGAATTATCCTTTCGTATCAACACATGTAATGGCCATGTTAATTCACTGGTAATAATGACAGAATGTATTTTCCTTTTTAGAAGTATTATAGTTCTTGGCCATTTGCAAAACTCAAGATATGAATCCATGTAATGCTTGACATTATGCCTGTTTTTAGCTTTTTTTTTTTTTTTTCCTCTTGATTTGGTGATTTTTTGATGCTTTAGTGCTGAATACTTTTTGGTAGCTTGCCTGTCAGTTTTCAACATATGTACAAAAAAGTGACCTAGAAAGCAGAATTACCTCCCTGCCAGCTGTTTGTCCATGTGTCCTTAAACCCCCCATAATTTTTTCAGGAGTGTGTATTGCCATCAAATATGCCAAGTTATTAGTAGCAGGACTGTTTTCACTTTAAGGGAGATCACTGGTGTGGTGTTGATTTGGTCTGATGGACTTTGACATCCACCTGCATTTTGAAAAGGAAAGGTTTCTTACCTACATAGAAATGATGCATGTGCACATCAAGGAAATGAGTCACCTGGTATTCTCTGTTGCAGAGAGGGGTTTGGAATCAGAGCAGCCTCCTGCACACGTGTAGCAGGCTTTGACATGCACAGATTTAGCACATACGTGGAAGCAGTTCCCATATTCATAAGTTCAGATTCTGTTCTAGACTTTGTAGTATCAAATAGTCTCAGTGCCCAGAACTTGCTGATGTGCTCAGTGAGATACCAAGTTGCTCTCTGAAGGATTTCCATATATCTGGCATTTCAGATTGATAAATATAGAAAAATTGGATAGTTACTTTTTAAAAACTTTGCCCAAACTGGTGTGCTCTTGCATATGCATGCCAAAATGAAAACTGTCTTTCGGAGGTGAAAAAAGAGTATGCTTGTTGAGGGAGGCAAGAGTATGCCTGACTTCACTTCTGGTTCCCTGTTTGTGTGAACTGTGAAGTAGAGCCCAGGTTTCTTCTGGATTAAGCAGGTGATGGTGATGCTTAGCTCTGACCTGCAGATAGTTAATTGTCATGAGCTAAAGAAAAGGCTATGAATGTTGTCTTCCCCTTTCTTGGAGAACACATGCTGTTGACATTTATGGATTTAGGAATTCACTCCCTTCTCCCAGCTCCTGTGAAGAGGTGAGTTACTCTTCTGGCTTTGCAGAATGCTGGCTCGTCATATTTCAGGAGAAGTTCTTATGCCTCACTACAAGCCAGAGGTGGGCTTCACCAGCCTTGACAATGATGCAAGTCTGAATGTGGTTCTTTGAAAATTTTATTTCTGTCTCAAAGATTTGTTCAGACCTCCCTCACCTCCCATTTTTTCTGTCGTAAGAGCAAACAAAAATAAGTAATGTTAGTGTTAAGCTTTCTCTCCTGTTTTTAGTCTTACATACAGTGTAGCAAGGAGGCTTTCTGTTCAGCTGTTCATTGGGTTTATGTTTCGCCCTTTATGTTTGAAATAATAAAAATACTGGCAGTTAGGGAAATCACCACTCTTTCAGTTTTAAGGGGAGATTATCAAACTGCAGGACATGATGTATACATAGCCATTAGGAGAAAAAAATAGCTAAGTAATCCATCAGGGGAGTTTGTCAGATTATATTTTATGGTACAAAATGTCTAGGAAAAATTAAAACAAAATAAGAAGTATGCTGTGATGTTTGTTTAGAGAATAAAAGTTAAATTCCTCTTTTTGAGGGGTTTGTGATGTAATTTAATTTATAGGGAGGAAGGGGTTGGGTGTTGCTAAGCTACTCACTTAATTTCACCTGTAGAATTCCAATTTATATGGAGTGATTACCATGAAAATATTGTGAGAATTTCCAGTAATCTCATCTACCAGTGCCTTATTGTCCCTTCATGTGGTTTTGTGGGGGATATTGTTGTGACCTTTATAACTTTGCATTCGAAGACATTTTTTTATATTATAGTTGTCTTTTTTTTCCCCTACAAAAAAAAAGGGAAAAATATTAACATGAAAGGGTACTGCTTGATGCAAACTGAAATTTATCCTGTGCATTTCACAGGTGAATGCTGTTTTTCAAACAGTATTTTTCTGTAATACAATAATAGACTTGCCTTTCTAACCCTTGAAGATGTTACAATTCTGATTTCAAAGCTGTGTTTTTGTGGTCAACATTACTTGCAAAAAAATTTATTTATTTTTTTTTTACTCCAGTTCTTCATTTCAGGAGCCTTGCATTTGTATGAGCTTGTCCCACTCCTCCACAACATGTCTGGATTCAGGAAGAGGTGGAATAATATATATTGCCTTAGGACAATCAGTTGAAGGCTGAAAGCTGTACAGCTGAAGGGCAGCGAGCCTCCTGTACCACGTGCCTATGGGATGGGGGAGGCTGGAGCCACTAAAGGTGTTCAGCTTATTAGTCATACTTCTACTTCTCGGATGTTGAGTATTACATTGAAACCTGTTTTGCAAAATTCTGGAATAAAAATAAACATCCGCCAATGTCCGTGCATTGAGGTGCAAGTCAGTGCCAGCCCTGGCTGTTGTACCCTGTGCAGCATTGCAATCTCTCAGTTCAAGGGTGGGCTGGAAGTACTTACTTGAAGTAGACTTGTACCACTAAAAACAATCCATAACCTGAGGATGAGAGGCATCAGTTTTTCAGATAAACTGCCCTGTACCTGTGGATTTTTATAACATCAAGCAATTATTTTTATTAAAAAAGGAAACTTAAGCAGTGTTTAGTCTCATTTCAATTATTACAAAGGAGGAGGCACTCTAGCACTCTGCAGTGCTCTTGTGGCTAACCTATTCAAAGCTTTGTACAGTGTTAAATTTTCAGGATCAAAGGCATTTTGGGATGAACTGTGCAATTGAAAACTTACTCTCATCATTAAGGACAGATTGCTTTATGGCTGACGCCCTGTCCACACCTAGTCCTGATTACTACACTGCTTACAACCTTAGTAGGCATTGTGTGTCTAGGGGAAACCTCTTCAGACTACTTCTAAACCCAAAGTTTTAAAGATTTTTATTGAACTTCTGGGTTTGTAGATAACAGAAACAGCCAATCCAGGGCTGAAAGTTCAGTTGTCCATGGAAAAGTGTAAGTATCTCAGGTCTAGAAGGATAAAAATGTATCAGTTTACAGAACTAGCTTAATTTTTCATTGTACTACTTTCTGGAAAAAGTTTATACTCACAGGTTAAGAATGATTGCTTTAAATTTGTGCATTTGTTTCCAGCTTACATGCTGAGTATATTGATGTATCTTGATATAAAGATTTATTTCTCTATTGCTCAGGATACATTTTAAATGTGTTAATTTTTGAAACATATTTTTGTTTTCAATAATTACAAATTATTAGAAGTTATGTATGTAGTTTATGTCTTAAAACTTCGGAAGTGGTCTCTGATATGAATGTAGGGTTTCTAATTTCTTTCTTAAGTTATGTGGGTAAAGTATGTTGTGACCAATACTTTCATAGTTTGGTTGTTGGCTTGGTTTTTTTCTGGGTCTTTCTGGTTGGTTTGTTGTTTGTTGTGGTGGTTTGTTTGGTGTGTGTTTTTTTTTTTTTTTTAAATTGAAATAAACCAGAAAAGCTGTGAAATAAGTTTTCTTCCCTTATGGATGTTACTCTAAAGATGATCAGAGCATTTAGAAAATAGGCATTTCAGTTGCCGCTGTAATTCATGGTAACTTCCTTACATCAATGCATTGTGAGATTTTAATTTTTTTAATGTTTTACAGTTCATCTCTACCTCCTTTATTGGTAAAAATATACTTGCTTTTGTTGTGAAAAGCATTTTAACCATACCTTGTGGTTTTTGTCTCAGAAGAATGAAGGATTGTGTGTATTTAAAAGGCATTCTGGATAGAAAGATACCTCTCATGCTTCCATCTTATAATTGCTTATTAGTATCGACATCAAGCTTTTCCTAGATTGTGATTGTATACTTCTCATTTCTTGAATGCTTGATGTGAAATCTTGCAGCCTGATTTGCTTTTCCTGCCCTCTTCCTCTTTTCCACCCCTTCTCAAAAGAGGGAGATGCTTGGGCTGGGGTGCTATACTTATATGAAGGCCGTATGTGATTTAAAAAAATTGAAGAATAGAGTTTTAGCAAGTCTTAAATTGTGTTCCCAGAAGAACTGATGTTTGGCCTCTGATCTTCATGCTGGGCTGGAGTTTTGAGGATAAATGCATATCACAGAATCATAGAATGGTTTGGGTTGGAAGGGACCTTAAAGATCATCTAGTTCCATCCCCCCTGCCAGGGGCAGGGACGCTTTCCGCTAGACCAGGTTGCTCAAAGCCCCATCCAGCCTTGAACATTTCCAGGAATGGGGCATCCCACAACTTCTCTGGGCAGCAGCTTGTGAAGTGCTCTGATAGTTTTGATGAATTCTTTAGAGAACCCACTGAAAAAATTAATTCTGCCTTTGGATTCTGAGCCCTTTGCAGTATGTGAAACCTTTTGCCATTTCAGACCTTCTACTTTTTAAGTAAAGGATTATGACTTAGTTATGGGTGCAACAACTTAGGGGCACAAATTGACTTGGGAACTCTGTGAAAAGCCAGGATGGAATCTTACTTGCAGTCTATTAAACAACAGTGAGTATACACTGTAGGAGAATTGCTAGTACTCTTTTTTTTTTAATATTTTTTGAGAGTGAGTTTAAAATTAAGGATATCATAGGCATAGATTATAATAAACTGACTGTTTTGGCTAATGATTTGTTGCCATGTATACCTTTCAGTGCCAGATATTTTCCAAAATGTTTATAACGTTTGTTTAGAAGGACATGTCTGAAACTCCCTTGAAAGACATAAAAACTACTTAATAGAAATACTTGTGTATCTCAAAGCAGAATAAAAAGCTCAGTGTTGAAAACAAATTGATTATTGTTGGGATTTGAGAAGCTTTTGCTCTTCACAGTAAAGTAAAGTAAATGAAGGATTGAGAGTTGGGCTTTCCACTGGTGATTTCAAGGAGTTCTCTGGTGTGGTATGTAATAGGACTTCAGCCAGGCTAATGGGGTAGCCTCAGTATGTGCTACCTTTCTTTTCCTGTTCTCCTACAGTATTTGGTGAAATACGTTGCAAAAGAGGGGACAACAGAATGAGAGTGAATTGCTTGCACATGGAAAATTTTGATTAGAGGCATGAGGACAGTTGTTAATTTTGTGTAGGAAGCAATAAGGACGATGTTGGAGCAATTTTGATGGAGGTAGACTGATTTATAGCGTGGGAAGCAAGGTTCTGTTGTGTGTATCACAGGTTGGCTCCCCATGGAACCTCCAAAAACCCAGGGATCTTGAACTACAGGCTGGGTTGCATTTCTTTCTGTGTTTTTACCTAAGTGTTTGGGAATAGTCTTTGCACTTGCAGTACTGTTCCCTTCAGGAGCAATGACATCCATATTCAGTAACTTATACTAAAGCAAAAAAAAAAATGTTTTTAGTGTTTTCTACTATTCTTTTGTTCTGCATGATCATCTATATTTCCATGAGTCTTAAAATTCTGTCAAAATGAGAAAGGCTTCAATTATATTGAGATCTTGTGTCTGTCTTCCATTATGTTTGGAGAAGTAACTGACAGCAGAACCTCCTTTCCCCTGGAGAACAGGGCAAGTGGTGCTGTGAGCCTTTTGATCTGTGAACTCCCAGCTCTAACATAATGATGAGAAGCCTGGAATTTTCTACAGTCATACAAGTTACTCCTCTCTTTCTCTTACCTCATTTTCCAAGTGTGTTTCAGGGGTTGCTTATATAGCTTAATTCTTTTGCTCATTTCCAAAAGTTCCTCTGCAAAATTTGTTCACTACATTAATATGGTAATTATGATCCAGTATACCAGATTTCCCCTTTACTGCCTAAGTCGTAGAACATTAATGAAACCAATTGTGTCTTGATATTTTTAATTTTTCTTGCAGACAGCACAAGTTTAGTCCTGGAGATAATCCTGTAGCAAGCTGAAATGGCTTCTTGCGGAATAACGGGATGCTTAGTGATGCCAAATTTGAAGACAAAACTGGGATCTGGTATTTAAATTGTGTGTGATTTCCACATACTTGAAATACATACTGAGCTACTGTTCATGATTCTTGGTTAAAATGTAAGTTTTATCACTAGCTTGTGTGCAGAGAATACAGCAAGTGGACTAAACCCCAGACTTCAAATAACAAATTCACCCAGAGTAGCTGACTGTTGCCTTAATTAGATAAAGCTTCAAAGTATATGCTAAGATTTTTCCACTACAGCTTTTTATCACTTCCACAAGTTCAGCATGCCCTATACAGATGCTTAATTTGTATGCTGGGCCCTGTGGTAAAGCTATTTCTGTCAGTGAGATTCCAAAATTGTAGGCACTGATGTCAATGCAGATGAGGTTAGCCTAATTTGGTCAAGAGAGGGCTATGCCATGCAAAATCTTCTTTACATGGGCACATAAAGGCCAGTGCCAAGACTGACAGGTGTCCAGTGGGTGGCAAGGAGCTTCAGAGATAAACATTCTTGTTGGTACTGCTACAATTCTTGCTTCTTTAAGAATGTAATAATTGTATGGCTGTTTTCAGCATCCTTGCAAGATAACTAAGTCAAATGGAAATGGAATGTAATTTTATAAATGTAAATCTTTTAAATCCTATTGAAATAACTTTTTTCTGTGTTTTATTTCAATTTCAAAAAAAAAATTTTAATTCAATTTCTGTTTAGTGTTAAAGGCATGACAATGAAAGTAGCATCTTGTTCCCTTCAAAAATGTTATAATAAATTCAAAGATGTACTGCTGTGAAATCCCTGTAAGAAAAATTACTTGAAAGTTGTTTTTAATTGTAGGAGGTATTGGAATGTTGTAAATGTGATAAAGTACACACTCAGGTTGAATAATGAGGAGCGTGTACATGGATATAGTACTTTAGAGAAGGCTATAGAAGGATATTAGTTGCAGTTGAAGAAGTCCCTAAGTTTTCTCTTTTAACATTCCGCCATTTTTCTTTGTCAATGTATCAGCAGCGAAGTGTATCAAAAATGTATTAATCTATTAATAGAACACTTTCTTTGTATGCCTGTTTCCGTACCTCCTTCCATGCCTCCTCCTAGCAGGATTGCAATCATATGTTGTTTTTCACCTGGGAATTTTTTTATAATAGTTTTGAGTTTATAATTCTTCTGTTTGCTTGTCAGCTACTTTTTTCCTAGTACTGACCTTTAGAAAAAAAGTCAAACCAAACAAAAACAAATCCCCTTTCTTTATATCCAGGAAAATATTACACTGACAATTGACAATTTCTGTAATTGAAAGCTGAGCCTTTTCAGTGTGTTTCAGTCTCAAATTCAGTAGTCTTTTGCAGTCCAACACCTGCAGGCAGAGGCAGAACACTACTGAAAAGCTCTCTCTGTTTCAGGGGCAGCTTTATCTGTAGCAGGTGAGAAGCTGTAATCAGTAGATTTGGGTTTTGATGAAAAGTGTTTGCATGCGTGGATTGCTGGCACCCACATGCTGGCAGAATATTAATGCAGCACAATAACTACATGTTTACAACTGTGTGAATGTCTGTAAAACATAAGGTTTGCATGAAAATAGCTTTATTAAACTTCATTAGCAAGTTTTTAAAATATACTGTAAGAAATTAGCATCTGTGACAGGTCAGAGAATGAGAATTTAGAAATAAGTAAAAAAGGGTTGTGTTGGTAGCTCAATAAAATGAAAGGTGGGAAGCTGGCAATAATATTTTTTGGACTGGAAAGTGAGGGAAGGTGTTGAATTGGCAGGTGTGTGGCATGGGGAAGACTAGGGTTTGCAGCTCACTGTCTCATTAGAGCGTCTCCAGGTTTAAGCAGCTGAAATTGGTCTGCCTATTCAGTTCCATTGAAATTGGTCAGCTTATCATTAATTGGAAGATTAAAGGCATTTTTGGATATGGTGGGTAAGCAAATTCTGAAATAGATGTTTAATGCAGATACATCTCTAGATGAATTTCCTGTAGGAAGAACGTTGTAGCAGAAACTGTAATTGGAGTGGTTTGTGTTTGTATATGGTGTGTGTGAAGTGTTTTGTTGTTTGGTTTTTGCTCTGGGGGGTTTTTTTGTTAGTTTCATTTGTTTGGGTTTTCTTTAAGCTTGAAATGCTTGGGGATTTTTTTTGAGGTGATGAAAAGTTGAATGTAGTTGATCAATCTTTTCTGTATTTCATATACTACGATACCATGTGTTGTTTCTTACTTTTGTGCTTTGCCTTTTTGTGAATTGGTTGAGCACGGCCAGTATGATCTTTCTTTCATCTTTCTTCATAAACTCCGTGATGACTTTTAAGTTAATTTTTATTTTCATTTACTATCATAGTATAAATGAAATACAATATTGATTTGTGAATTTGAAAGCAAATGGTATAACCAGTTTCAGTGTTTGTCCTCTGTAGTTCTTCAGTTACTTTAATGGGAATAATTACAAAATAAGAGAAGGAAAGCCAGACTTTATTTATTTCAGATGTTTTGTTGGTATCTCTGCTTAATTTGAGAATGTGAATCTTCCAGCTTTCCCCTTGAAATTGAATCTTTTTTGACAACCTAATATTTTTGTGTGATAGCTAGCAAGGAACGAGAAACAAAGATGATTTTATTACTGCCTTTTTAATACTTAACATATTTTTGGAGCTTTAACATATGCCAGTGTGCCTAGGGAACTGCTGAAATGTGTTAGGTTTTGTTTTGTTTCTTTTTTGCCTGTGGGAATTGTTAATTTTTTAAAAATGAGATTTAAAAACTGAAAATCCTTGCGTAGAGTAAATGGAAGCTGTGTTGCCTGGGGAGTCTCAATAAGTGTGAATATTTTAATTTTGTGTAAACTGTTCTTTAAATGCTTCCTACAAAGTGAATTGGAGCGTGTGTGAAGGGGTTCAAGGCAGTGCTGGATTAGGAAAAACTTGCTAGACGAGAACCAGGCAGGAGCATAATATTTAGGCTTAGAGAGAGGAGAGCCCTCATAGCTGTGGGAGTATCCATCACTTAATCAAATAGAGGCTCTTAGTTGTTACCATAAATTTTATTTATTTCCTTTTCCTTTTCACCTGTGAAAGGGAGAAGCCTAGGAAGCAAGTGAAAAGGAGCATCTCACATTGTATCCTGCTCCTGTGCCTTTTAGCCTTCATTCATTGCACTCCATTGCTCTCTTGTCTGAGTTGATGAGCTGGACAGACACATCTGTAGACATTGGTACAGAGAGCTGTTGTGTGGGGAGGCTCTGAGTGCTTCTTGTGCTCCCCCTTTCCACACACAGGCTTCTGGAGGCTCTGAAGCTGCACAGGTGAGCTCATAGTGTTCACATAAGCATAGCAGTTATTGGAAAAACTTCTCTCTGAGGAAAAAAGCTTAAACCATGAATTTAGAAGACAGACTTGTTGTGTCCTTAGTGTCTTTTATTGATAATTTGCGAAGAATTATGAGATACAACTTCTGTGACTTTTTAAGTTCTGTAATTTTTTTTCTGGTTGTTGTGATGTGTTGACAGTTTTGCAGTGTCTTTCTGTGAGATTGTAAACTCAATGTTTTTTATTTAGATTCCCATTTAAATATAGCACAGTAAGATGATCTTTCACTGTTCAAAGGATATGCTTTAGAAATAGAACATACATTTTTTATTCCAAAGTCTAAAACATTGGTAGCTTTTCTTGTCACACATTACTGTTAACTGTTTTCACTTACATAGCTGGGTTACTTGCAATATGTGAAGTATGTGGGAATTGAAACTACAGTTTATTTGCTTCCAGTATACCATTCTGTCTTGGCTGAAGGTGTATTTAATAGTGAAACGTAGTAACTCAGGGCAGTTAAAACTCCTTGAATCTCACCTTCACAACAGTCTACCTTTACTGAGTGAATTGCAGTTTTGAGGCCCTGATGGGACTTTGTCTTGTAACAATGGTACAGTTCTTTTACTCTTCAAAATCACAGATGAAGGTGTTTGTATTGAACTTTAGAACTGGCCCAGTTTCTTGCTGTGAATGAGCAGGTGGCAGTACAACAGGTAAGGGCAGATACAGGCTGCTGTAGACCAGTCCTGGTTGAGCATCTGTACAAGTGCTAATATGGTTCTCTGTTGAAGGTGATAAGACTCACCCATTCATTGGATGAATGGTTAAAAAATGACTGTTTCCTAAAAAGCAAATGACAAATACATGTGTGTGTCAACTTTGTCCAAACCTTTTCATACTTTTTAAATTTGTTTGTTTCTTTAAAGAGGCTTGGAAAAAAGTGGAGTGTAACTTCTTTTCAAAATTGCTTCTCTGGAGAGAAGCAGAAATCTTAGTTCTGAATTTAAACAAAGGCCTAAAATGCCATAGTAAGTAAATGTCCTTTGAAAATGTGTGTCTGAATAAATCACAGAAAGAATACTGTATTGTAGAACTTCAGTTAATCTTCTGGTGATTTGTTTTACCTAAAACAGTAAATTTCAGAGTTTCTATATTTAAATGATCTAAATTGGATTGCTTGTCACTGAGCCAGTTTATAAGATAGCTAAAGAACTGAAGTTCATGATATAGAGGCACTGAGAGTATTCTTATTTGTATATAGATAATAATTTGTATATATATAAAATAATCGTTTTAAAAAGAAGTTAATCTGTTTCAAGGTGTTTAATCTATGCAAGGAAATTAAAAATGTGTTCTTATCCACCTCTCAAATATGTTATGTATGCTTTTGCCTTTTTCAGTGTTACATGTCCGTTTCTGTTAACCTGAAAATCATGACGTTGAGCAAATGAAATGTTTTAAACAGCCATCAGAAAAATGCAGTGTTTGATAATGTGCTTTTTTGGACAAAGATTTATGTGATTTGTTTATAAAATATAGACTACCTCTTACCCGTTTTAGAAATAAAGGACACATAGCATGATTCGGATAGTTTTTTATTGCTATGTTGCAGTTCCAATAGAAAACTCACAGTATGGGTGATGGTACCGAAATGCAAGTTGTTGACTTCTTTCATTCATAGGGATTGTATCTTTTCTAAGGGGCATTTATTTCTTGTTCTATCTTACTGAGAGCTGAAATGGAAGATTTCTAAAACTGAAGTGGTCTTTAAGGCTGTAATTTCAGCCTTCTGGATTGGTAGTTGTCCTTGACTTTAAAAGTTCATGTTTTGGAGTTCTCAGCCCTTGGTTTAAGATCAGTTTTTTGAGTTTAGTTGCAATGAGTTAGGTAGTTGCAATGATAATTTATATGTGGTCATGGTTGTGAAGGTGAATTTTGCTAAGTTTCATAAATTTTTGTGTTTGCTTGTGGCTTGCTAGCTGATACATAGCTTTGTTGATGAGTCACTGTCCCTGGAGTTATTTAAAAGATGTGTAGATGTGGCATTTGGGGACATGGCTTAGAGGTGGACTTGGCATTGCTGGGTTAATGGTTGGACTTCGTGATCTTAAAGGTCTTTTCCAACCTAAATCATTCTATGATTTTGTTAATAAACAGCTAGAATAGTTGGAATCTTGTACCTAGTTGCAACTTGGGCTACATGGCAAATCTTTTAAATAAGAAGCTGAATTGAAAGTAAAATGCTTAGATAACATTTTAAATTAAGATGTAAATGGAAGTAGCATATGTAAAAGTTGATCATTGTGTATACATTGTGAAATTCTAGAAGTTCTGCTCTCGGTATCTGTAAAAATAATGGTGCATTTTCTTCTTTTTTTTCTGTTGAGTTCAGTGTTTAGTGGTTGGGTTGGGCTGCAGTAGCAGTAGCTACCCACACTTGTTACAAGAATACTCATAGATTACCATTTAATTATTCTTTTTTAGTGAAGTCTGTTGGAGAGAGAGATCATGCATGATATATAATGAGACAGGGTGAAAAGCAAGGAAAAGATGGAAATCAGTTGTGTTTATTTTCCACTATGTGCTAATGAATTTGTAAATGATAGGCTTATTCCTCTACTGTCATTACATGCTGTTAGTATAAATACAGTAAAGTTCCCTGACTGGTTCATAGCAAGTAATGGGTCAGTCAGGAGTGTATCCTAGAAATCAGTGTACCACCAGCCTCTGTTCTGGAAGGGGGTGTTTGAAGGGTAAAGGAGACTCCACGGAGATTTCTTTTCTGGGCCAGGTGTACAAGTGCATGCACACAAAATCAGGTCATTCTGGCAAGTAGTAGCAACAGGCCTCAAACTTCAGCATAAAAACTCAGGTGGTAATGGGGATCTGTGAAGCCCTGCTGCGTTTAAAACGGAGCATCATTTGAGACCCAATAATGTCTCTGAAATTTGGTGCTCTTGCTTCAGCTCTGGATGTCTTTGTAGGTGTTACTGAAATGTTTTCTTGGGGGAGGTGGAGCATTTAAAGACACTTCTGCACAAACAGTAGTTACTAAGCTTTGTAAGGCAACCCTGAGTCATTCTTCAGGGCTGATGAACTTCAGGAAAATAAATAAAAATAGAAAAGGATTGGAACAGACGGGTATTTAGAAATATACAATCAAAATTGGGATCCTGTACTTGGTACTTCAAGTAAGAGTATGTAATAAGAAATAATGGGTTTCCATATGGAGCCTTGCAGATCTCTAGGAGTGTATATGGAAATAATTGGAGCCTTACTAATCACCATGATATATTAATGGGGGAGCTTCTTTGAATGGGTAGGAGCTGGTCCCATGTGATGCCCGTTTCCCAAGGAGAGCAAACTGCAATCTTTACCAAATTTAGCTAATTGCTTTAGTGGAATCTTTGTAACAACTGTTGCAAGACCCCAACTGCTTTCTGCTGTACTGATAATGCATACTTGTCTTATCAAGACTAGCACAGAAAGGTTTGTTCAGTAAGTGCAAAAATTGTAGCAAAACATGCCTTTGACTGCATAGGTGCATCTATAATGCTGTGTATCATCAAGTCTCTGTTGAATTCATTGGAATATTTGTGTTTCTTTGGAAATGGTAAGAGACAGCAGTTGCACTTGTACATGTAAGCTGATGGTTAGGAGAGAGGAATAAGTAACAACTTGTATGTGAATGTTAAGTACTGTAAATCTTGTAAATCATCAAACATGGTGTCTCTGCAAACATCAAGAAAATGGATTTCAGAAAATCTGGGAATCTGTTACAAAGCAGTAAAGAAAAAAAGAAGAAAGAAAATGAAACAGCATTAGCAACTTCCCCAATTTTTTAAAAACACAAGGCAATGTATGATAGCTGTTCTTTTTGGTGTGCTTCTTTGTTTCATGATAAAGCTGAGACTGATGGCGATGTCCACAGCCCAAGGGTCCCTGCACTCCCAGAACTGAGGCAGTGTAACAGTGTGTTAACACAGAGGGAATTTAGTATGACCTCATTTTTATGTAGCCTTCTACCTGCGGGTTTACCATACTTACTAGTGACCTTGAATAATTTCATCCACATATTTGTAAAATGTAATTTCTTTCACTTTCACCTTGGAATTGTTAGTGAGGTTATTCAAAGCCGTACTTTCCCCAAAAGAAGCACTTTAGCTTCTCTGTTGATTTCTTAAACTTTCTGATCTTACTCTGTCTCCAAATTCAGAATTGTATTGCCAAAACAACATTGCCATTTCCAAGCCGTAATTAAAAGAAATAATGGTGTAGAGGTGCTTAACAGGTGGGTAGATATTTTTATTCCTGTGTTCTCATATTAAACTTATACATGAGAGAGTTTGAAGAAAACTTTCAGTAAGAGGAGGCTTCTTAATTAAACCACTTAATGGTGGAAGACAAAAGAGGAAAAGGTGATCAGTTTGTATAGCTCTGTTTTCTAAGATGATGTTGATGCCTTATCTGGCTACCTAGAAACAGAGACTAGAGAGGAGTAAAGGAAAAAAGGTGGTATTTATTTGAAAGGCCTTCAGAGGTACACTTTGGGCTCTAGAGGGTCCTGCCTCAGTGGATCCCAAAATGGACAACAGATCACAAGTTCTTCACAGTTTTATATCAGCATAAATTCACCAACCAGAACCCAGCCAGTGATGGAATTTCCCCAAGCTTGCCCCCCTCTCCCCAAGATGAAGGTTTACAGTTCTTGTTCTGAATGTCCTTGGAGAGCAAGTTAGAGAGGTTTGTTATGTCTATCTTAGCATAGAGAACAGCACTTAACAAGCTACAGGAAACTTCAGAATTACACTAGCAGTACAGGATTTGAAAAATATAAAAGTTAAAACCTAAGGCATCAATGTTGTATTTCTAAAATTGGTGGAAGAAAATCTAGGTCCATGCACCTGGGACAAGACCATGCACACACTCCAAGAACATTTTCATATGTTTTGAGACAGGAAAAGAGAAGGATTGTCCAGGATTGATAATAGTGATGACTGAGAGGAATGCCTGACATTTCAAAGAGTATAAGGCTATTTATGCTGGAGTTTTATTCAGAGGAGAGTTCAGTCTTGAAGCAAATCACCTCATTGTTCTTGTTTGCTGTGCGCATTTTGTTGTTTTCCGGAGTGGTTTTTGTTCTTCCAAAAGTAACGAAGTCATTTCACTCGTGTGCACCAAATGTGCCCTAATCCTCAATAGGATTGTAGAGGTTTGATCAGTTACTGGGTCATTTTTGGCAGCTTTGAATCTCCTGCAGTAGGGTCTGATTCAGGAAGTTGAAGTAAATACAGCCTGCAAAAAAAATTAAAACTCCTGGACCTCATATACTCTAGGTGTAAAGATCTGAGCAGCAGCTGTGTTTCGATCTGCTCCAGTTGTGCCAAATTGTAATGCAAATATAGCCTGATGCCATTTATTGTGGGTTTGTTTTTTTTAAAGTAACATCAGACTGGTGGTGATTAATTGTCAGGGTGTTTTAACCTTGTCAGCTGTTTGGAGGGTGGTAATGTTTTTAAATCTGTCTGTGACAGTTTGTATTTTGGATGGAACTTGACAGACCTTTAGAGAAGTGCTGCATTTATTAAGTACAAATCAAAAGGCCCATTCTGAATTTTCTTGCCTTTGGTTTTGATCTGACTCCTTTTCTGGGGCATGGGGACAGGGCAGAAGATAAATGTTCAGAATGTAATAGTTCCTGTAGGGATTCACAGGTTGTGCTGAGACCATGATTAGAGCTTAAAAGACAGCATAAATATTTTGAATCATGATATAAAATAACAAAGAGCCCTATCCTACTTAAGAAATCTACTTAATTCATCAAACATCCACTGTGGTAGGTGTCCATTTTTCCTTTGGATGGGAGGGAATTAGCTCCTCACTGTTAAAACTACTCCTTTGGTGATCTTCGCTAACTTTTGTATTTTGTGCACATATTGGAACTTGGAATTGATTTTTTTTGCCAAAAAAAAAAAAAAGGGAAGAGCAGACTCTTCATATAATTTTGCTTTCAGTTATTCAGCTTCATCCTTTTAAACTCCTCATTATCCCACAGTGTTCCTTTTTCTCCCCCACTGTAACTCCTTTTTTCCCCAAGTATTTGAGATTTCCTTGTATTTCTGAAATGAAACATTTTTGTCAGCTTAAAATACAAAAATTAGGATGAATCTCACAGCTGCACCAAGCGTGTAAGACCACTTTGCTGCATTATCAGTGTTCTTGGAGGAAGTTAGTCTGAAGGGCTAGGGAGACTGTAGCCAGGTTCAACCCTTGGAGCAATAAATGAAAGCCATATGCTAGTTCAGGCATGAGTGTGAATGTCTAGAAAGACAGTATGAAGGATGGCCTGGTATTTAGTGGACAAAAGAAAAAGTTAGACAATGACAATTGCTTTGAACAATTGCACATATTTGGTGCATTAACTTTCATTGACATTATTTATAGTACATTGCTATAAAAGCAATTATGAAATATGTTTTGAAGTTCAGTTCATGGCAGTTCTCCAGGTGGCAAAGATAAAAGGAACTTTTGAATATCACAAGTGGTGGAATCTGCTGGAAACAGGCTCTTCATAGCATTTGAAGGCAAGGCAGTATCCTGAATTAGCTTGAGTGTTTTGACTACTGGAGTTTGTTCCAGTTGTCTGGCACACTTTGCTGTACTTAAATATGATTAAAGGATGTAATCGTGGTTTTACATTTCCTTTAGCATTTCTGTGGGGTTTAGTAAGGTTTTACTAATTGCCGTGTCCTCTTGTTGTAACTTTCTTGTTGAGTCCGGCATTGGCAGGGAGAGGAGCGGGGCAGAGCACATTGCAGGGGCTGTCAGGTGACAGCTGCTGCCTGCCTTGTGCCTCACTGCTCTGCCCTGCTGCTTTCAGCACTGGCGGCCGTCGGGGGGAGATTATGCTTCAGATATTTGGGGTGATCCAATGGGAATTGCATTGATCTGGTGTTTAGCTCTGATCCTTATCAAACGGATTACTTCTAAGGTAGGCCATTTTAAAGATCTGATTTGGCTAACTGGGTTTAGAAGTAGTGTGAGTGAAAACAAGTCATTAAGAACTTCACGAGTGCTTATTTTTCCTTTTTAAATCCAATCTGTTTTGGAAACATGTCATTTGCCATTTAAGATTGTGTTTCCTAAGTGTTCATAATGATTTTGTAGCTCTTGACTTTTGCTTGCCTTGAAGTGGGAAGGAGTGTGTTTGTAGAAGTGCCAGTTAGGACACAGGGAAAAAAGGGATCTGAAATGGCTTCTGAATGGCAGGAGTTGTCTTGCCTCTGTTACTAACAGATTTTCAATTTTATAGCACTTTAAAGGCTTTGTGAAAATAAGGAAAAATAATTTTAAACATAGTGAGAATAATACAAATTAGTGTATTTTGCTTCCTGGACAATCTTTTTTGTATTGTTGATTTCAGAGTTGCAGGAGTGGAAATACCAGTTTTGTTTGCTTATGTGGAATATCTACTTTACTTACTTTGTAGCCTTTCCATTTGAGATCCCTGTGTTTTGAAAAATGCATACTAATGTTAGGATTAAGTATTTACTCTCTCATTCCAAAGAATGTAAGTATCCCCATAATGGATATTTGTGCTAGTAAATACAGGTGAGATTGCTGCCTAGAGATGAGACCAGGCTCTTCTCAGCATAGCTTCCTGTATAATCTGGAATTAATTCCAAAAGGAGGAATAAATTTAAGTGTAAGATTATGAAGAAGAGCCAGAATCATTGGAGAGAATGAGGGAAACTGAAAAAAGGTAGAATTCCTGCATTTTTTGACAGATTTTTTTGTTATTGTTATTGATGCACGCTTCTAAAATTTTTGTACAATTAACAGAAGAATCTGAACAAGCATGAATTTGAGTTTGTTGTGAAAACAAGCTTTACCAGGCATCCATGCCTGTACTCTTCAGTCATTGCCAATAACATGTTTCTAAATTTATTAAAAGCAAAAATGGTCAGGCTTAGTTGCTAGCTAGCACTTGTGACAACTTTTGTCACATCAGGAAAAAGACTAGGATACCCAGTGGATGTTCACTTGTGACTGAAGGCAGATTCTAAACACCAGAGTTTTACAGCCTGTGTGCTAGACCAGTACATCATCAGCATTTTACTGGTGTATTATCAAACTGCTGGCTTTCTGGAACCTTACATAAAAAGCCTGTTCAAGGGTTATGTCTAATCCAGTTTGGTCAGAGATTGTTTTAAAGGTGGGGAAAAATAGGAATTCCAGGTAGCTGACATAATACAGTTAGGCTTAAAATTCCCTGGTATTTATGATTGTGTTTTTATGTATGCTAATGGTTGTTTCTTTTCGAGAATTATTTTTTTTGTGTTCATCCAATTACCTATTTTGTCATTCAGTCTTTCTGCTATTCTGATCTAGTTTCTAAACACAATACCCCTGTGCATTACTGTCCTCACTTAAACCAATTGTTTATGGTTTTGTTTTTGACTGTATATTCTTTCTGATCAATTGTCAAGCTTTTGTTTTGTATATTTTTGTTAAATCTTGATTTTTTTATGTTGATAAAGCTTTGAATAGATCTTGTGCCACGTTATATACATCTGATGTATATAAGAAAAAATAGTTTACAGATGCTTGTTAGATATATGTATCATTAACATTGATAACTATCACTCAAATAATAGCTAAATTTAAAAATGGTTGCCATCTGTCTTGGGAGATGGTCAGGGGAAATAGCTTTATGTGGAAGAAAATATTAAATTATCACATTCACATATTTGAAATAAAGGTGTGCTTCTTATTGCTGATTACATTTCAAGAAGGCAATGTTAACTACATTTTCTTACTGCTGGTTTGACAAACTTTCAAAGTACCGCTTTGAACTCCAGTAAAATTTTAAAGTAATAGTAGTAGGACCATTTTGCAGTGGCTTACCTGAGTTCATTGTCAGTTTAAGTGCTTGTAAAGAGCATTCTTTTGTGCTTTAGTGAATTTAAAACTTGGTGATATCTTTTGGAAAACTGGATCTTACATTAGCATGGAGCTTTTAAATACTTGAAATAAATCTAAGATATGACAGTCTTGTTTTTGAAATCTAATAATAGTTGGAGAAATAAAGTCTTAACTAGTTTGTCATTCTTGAGACTTCTAGTTTAAAAACTGGCTTATGATCTTAAATGCTTTCCAAGTGTGTGTATATTTGAGGCAGCATAACCAGTATATTGCAGTTGCCATTCTGTAACAACTTCTCCACACTTGTCTTCAGAGCAGTTGAGACTAATGCTCTGATAATTGAGCAAAGAGCTTGGGCTGAAAAGTCAGGTAGGTAAAAACACTTGCCCTGGCTGTGTTGCTCTCTGTCTTTTCTTTCCCAGCTTCTGAATAAACAACTGAGTAGCAAAATGAAGGTTGTATAGTCCATCAAAAAGTGTGGATGATTCTTTCTGATGGCTGGTACTGAATTTTGAAGGCCAACAACTCTAGCAGATTTTGTTAGAGAATGACACTAGGAGTTGTTTTACTTGACCGTCCTAAAGCTGGCCCTTGCCAAAATAAAGTGCCCAGCAGTAATGCCTGTGCTCTGCTCTCAACAAGATTGGGAAATCCATGTGATAAAACCGATACATCAATGGAAACATTTCTGTTTGACACAAACAGCGGCAGGTGCTCAGTTTCCAAGTGGTACATGCAAATGCTTGCACTCTCAAGCATCACTGAAGCGGTTTCCCTTTGAAGATGTATCTGTGTGCTATTTTGACACATTGTTCCCATTGCATGGCCTTTAATAACGTTCTACACTCTGTGAAAAGATCTTCAGAGAGATCTGACTTAAATCTAAGTTCTGGTAGATACTCCCTTTGCATATTTTGCAGAGTCCTTGTATCAGTGTTGTTCTTAGAGGATTAATGGATCTTCCAATTTAGTTTGAACTTCTTCCATTAACTTTCCACAAATATGTCACAAAAGGAGGAAAAATTGAAGCTTTTTTCTTTGCATTGTCCTTTGAAAGAATAAATGATACTCTAGTGTGAAACTGAAGTTTAAGGTGATTTCCACTTTGAAAGTAGAAATCCAGTATAAACAATCTTTCCCAGTCATCCTTCTGATGTCCCTCTTCACCACTGAAGTAAAACAGCCCACCCAGTTCAGATGGCTGTGCTCCTGCCTGGAAAGGAGCAGAGCAGTTGAGAACCTCACCTAATCGTTTGAGGAATTTGTTGAATCACTTGGAGTCCAGCAGACAGTCCCACCAACCAAGTTGTCCTTGTGCTTGAAAATGGAACCTAACTAAACACAAACACATTAGGATTGTCTTGTCTTTGAGCACAAGTAATTCTGTCTGCTTGCTGGAATGGTGCTTATTTGTTTGATTTTTGTACAGAAGGTCAGTATTGTTATTAACATGTACAAATCTTCGGGGAGATTTGTGGCAGAGAGGTGGCAGAGATTTAGAAATAAAATTTTATGCTAAAGGAATTAAAAATATTGACAATAATGTGACAAGAAGTAATATTTTGAGGTGCCAGAAGTCAGTCTTAATCCACAAAGACTTCTGATCAGGTTGTCTGTGAGGTGATTCAATGTATGCTGTGGTCGTCCATCTGTGTAAGTAAGGTATATTTTTAGGGTAGGTAGTCTTGATGTCTTGATGTAGGCTACAGAGAGTGGGCCTTTGGTTAGCAATGAGGATGGTGGTGTTTTTGGTTATCAACAAGAGTAAAATCCTGCTGATTCAATTGTTTGAACTGTTGAGTGTTTTACAGTAACTTTAGTTCTTCAAGACAATTTGCCTTCCTTCTTATGATTTTGTGCCTGTCAGATCTTATCTCGGTAACAGCTAAAGCATTAAATCTGGTTTTTCTGTTTGCTGGGTTTAAGTAGTGAAATCTGGGCAGTATATCTTAAAGAACCTCACACAGGGTACATTAAATTTTCCTGCCTTTTTCCTTGCATTTTTCTAGAGTACTGTAATGAGTAGAAAAACAAATGCACTGATAGTATTATTTGAAGTTGGAAAATAGGTGATACACCACAACCTGCAATAGATGGTCTGTTACATATTTGCAGGGTAAACTGACACAAAGCAATCTGTGTCTGGATGAGTGTGATATTATTTGTTTGCCTGTCACAAGTGGCGTAAAAACCTCTGTACCGTTAGCTTTGTCCTTTGTCTCTGACTGCCCACCACAGTGCTCAACTATCTGTACCCCACTTATTTGCCTGGTCTAAAGATAAAAAGTCTGACCACTCATCACTCACCCAACATCTGTCTGTTGGTGGAACTTGCTAATACATATTTTTCTCTTATCTGTTTTATTTAACAAATATCAATGAATGATCTTTAAGACCTCAGTCCTTGTAGCAAAATTAGCTGAAATTGTCCTACTATTTGTGAAGTATTGCTAGTGAAGTTTATACAATAAATTGTATCTATTTTTTCTTAAAAAACCAAAGCTTCAAAGGTAATTTTAATAGATTTGATTATTTCAAATACTTCCTTGCAGAGTAAAATCACTTGTCTGTATAAGCAACTACTTTGTTTTTAAAAATGTGCTTTCTGTTTCATATCATACATGGATGCAGTACTTTATATATACTGCTTTATCTAATAATATTTTGTTTTAGGGAGCAAGTAATATTTTAGAATTGACATATCAAAAGGATTTATTTTTCAGTACATTTTTGTATATTGTTTTCTTTCTTGGAGACTAATGCTCCAGTTGTACATGGGTCTTTTAGCTGCATGTATGCTTAGGTTTCTCCTGTATTAGATTACAGAACTGTACTGGACACGTCCAGGAATCTGTGATAGACAGGTGCAAATTGCAAGTTAGCACTAAATTACATCACTGATTGTGCCTAGTCAGTGATATGAAATGTTCCAGGCTACTGAAAATATGTTTGGCAGAGATTTTCTGAAAATCAAAGGCAGGTTTAATGAAAAAATTGAAAATGCTAGTGAGAAAGTAGCATCATTTTCTGGCTAATGAGTTGTATTTGTGCCCTTCCCATCAGGACAGGCACACTGCTATGAGAAATGCTGTACAAACATATATTGAGGAATTATTTGCATGGTTTATTTCTTCCAAGGAAATACAGAACAAAAGCTAAGGCAGCATGAAAGTTCTTTACAGGGAGTTCTTCCTTGTAGTCTTTTTAACAGCTGTTATTATTGGACCCGATTTGGAGCAAGGTCTTTGGTCACTTCTGTAATTACATATAAAGCTTACTTTTGGAAAAAACTTCTGCAATTTCAGGTGTAATGTTTTCTTTTTTGTTTTAGCATGAAAATATTTTTTTAAGTGCAACTTACGAGTCCGGAGTCTTAGCCCATCATTTGTACAAATCTCAGTAATTGAGGTTATTTGTCTCTACTCTGAGTTCATTCAGCTTTTTCTGTCAATAGATGCATATCAGCAGATCTGCCTTTTTGTTTTTCCACATAATTTTTTCTTTCCTTCATTTTCTTTACTTCAGAATTCTTCTCAATAGCCAACATTATTTTTTCTATCCTGTTTCCTAACATGGTTTGATTCTTATCTTTTGAACTTGCAGATTTTCAGGCTGTTGCTTGTCCATGAGGTAGTGTTGTTTCTGCTGCACAAATGAAAAAACAGGTGATTGTGTTCACTATCAGGTCCACTTTCATCTGGAGTTCTCAAAGGCATGTGGTTACTCTTGGTGGCATTGAGGACTTCACTGTCCTCAGTATAAGAAAGAAGTGTGGTATACAGGGAAAGGTCATTGGAATTGCTAATATGCACCCTCCACAAAAAAAATCTTGTTTCTACAAAGAACAAATGTTCTGAACTGTCTGATTGTGAAGGTGATCCTCTAATCCTAGGATTAACAAGTAACATTAATGAAGGCCTTAGGAATGGGCAGAAGATGGTCAAAGTACAGTAAAGGCAAGATGTGGGACAGGGTGCTAGGTCGAGCCATGCTTTGCCAACTGTGATGCCAGTGGTGTGTAGCAGTGGGAACATTCCTCCAGCTTTTAGCTGAGGACCAATTTACCACCTTGTGGGAGACTTCCTGGATTATAACTATAGCAGCAGCTGAATATGTATGAAACATATGTGTGCCATGTAGGTAAGAAATACAGCTTACATGGGATTATCTCAATGTTGGGTGTGGATAACTTGATGACTCTTCTGGACTTTTTTCATCAAATATGAAATACTGCTTACTGGCTTTCTGTGAAATGCCTTTATGTATAACATGTTACCTCAGTGATACCTTGCTTTGCTTACAGAAAGTACTGGATAGAATGAAAGTAGCATGTGGCATCCTAGGGCTGCAGTAATGGTGTAATTTCAGTTCTTTTGCTTCTTTTACCTTTGGAAGATGGAAATACCCCATAGGTAAAAGTAAATATATAAACCAGGAACTGCAAGTATTTGTTTCGAGTATGGTGTTCTAGAAGGCCATGAGAAGCACTTTCTTGTGTCTGCGTAATCTCATTCTACATCTTTTTTATTGTGAGGAATGATTGAGGAACATTGGAAAGAAATATATGGGGATGTTTTTTACCACACTCTGATCCCGCTTTTCATAATCTTTTCACTACCAGTTCCTATCCTTCCTTTGTACTCTCTTAAAATTAGGAGATATATGTACTTGAAAGATGGGTTTTGCATGAAAGACACAAAATTTCTAAGATTAAGAGTTAAAATTGAAATGGTCAATTAATACTTTATTTTCGTTTCAACTTTAAAATTACTCATTTCTGACTTGTTTAAAATACGCTTTTTTTTTTTTTCCAGAGGCGTGGAGCAATTTCCTATGACAGCTCTGATCAGACTGCGTTGTACATTCGTATGCTAGGTAAGCATACCACTTTCTGTATTGCAAGTTCCAACATTTATGATTGATTTAAATAACAACTTTTTTATATCTCTGTTGATTTCATAAACTTATCATTCTCTTTCTTCTGGATAATATTTTGATTAGAATCTCTAGAAGAGTTTGGGTTATTTTGTGTTGACTTGGGTTTTTTGGTTGTTTGCCCTTTTTCTGTTTTCCTGAGTTAAGCATTGTGTAGGATGTTTTACTCCTATATTAAAGAAAAGGAAAGTTCTTAAAATTAACCTAATGTGTTTGGTAGAAGTAAAGTTTTCTAAGTGACTCATGATTGATCTTTCTACAATGGAATTTGCCTCCTCTGTATGGGATCTTTCTAGTTAAAACTGTAGCTTAGAGAACACTTGTTTGAGGGTTACCACACGCTCTTAACAACTTCCAATACTGAGGCTATGAAATGTGCGAGGTGTTTTTGAAATAATGATATGATTTTAAACAATATTTTTCTCATTGCTCCTAGAAGGTAACTTGAGAAGGGAAAAAGGGTGTTTGACAGGGCTGGGTAGTTCAGTCTACTTACTGAGGAGTGCTTCCAAAGTAGCAAGGAGATAAAGGGTAAAGCCGAATTCAAACAAAAGAATGGTATTGGGAGGGGAAAGCATCCAGGGGAGACCCTCTGTGATAGTGAGTGCCCAGAGGGAGTTGAGGTCACTTGTTGAGAGGAGAAACATGCAAAGCTCTTGCAGATCTGGCTGCCAGATTCAGTATTTCCAGCACCTCTTCTGGAGGCTGCTAGTGGTGCAGATGGCATGGGGACTGCGTATGTTACTCTAAGTCTGTTTCACTGCTAAATGATGCCACTTAATTTAAGCCATCTTGAGCTATGAATTTGTGTTGAAATGGACTATGAATTCTTGCATGATGTCTCGCACAGCTCAATGAACACCAACAGCTACTCATTACAAATTCTTAACCATCTCCAACTAAATCAGCCAGAACATGCCTTTTTATGCCCTGAGTCTTTTCAGTTTAGTGGTGTATTGTACGTCAAAGTCCCCAGAAATTCATAGCTGCATTGTCTATGAGTTTAAAGTTGTAAGCTGTATGCATGTGTGTATATGAATATGTAGTCCTAACCTACATATGTAGGAGTATACGATCATATATACATATAAATCCAGTTTTGACTTAGCAGCTTTACTTTTTTTTCCCAATTGTTTTGATTTTTTACATTTGTGAAGTTGTTAATACTATAGCACTGACTGTCTACTGACAGAGTTTTGATCAGAGAATTTAATTACTTTGGGGATTTGTTAAGATGAGAACAGAAGATGCTGGGTTCTAAATGTTTATTGAAAAAGCTGCTCAGGTTTTTTTATTGTTGTTGTAAATAGGTTTATTTTGTTTTCAAAAGTTAAAATGAAGTAGTTAGGCCCATGATTTCTGAAGAAGGATTTGTGATAATGCACAAATAATTCTAGAGAGAAGCAAAGCATGACTTCCTGTAGTTTTTGGTATATACATCTGAATGGAGAGAAGAATGTAATTTGTCTTGGAAATCTTCCACTATTCTCATAGGTAGAACTGGAAAATATTCAGAACATGATGTTAAGTAAATTAATTTTTCACTTGTACTCTCATTGAAATTAATTATTACGTAATGAGATTGGTGCTTGTTATGAATAGTGTAACTCTTGCTGGCATAATTCATTCATTCTGTTCTGCTATTCAGAAGCAGTGAATCTTTTAAAGGATTGACTTCTAACTTAGATGGGGGAGGAGGGTACCAACAAGCAAACGAAAAATTGCTCATGGGGTGTTTGAATTATTATGTGATAAATGTGTGTTATCTTCTCACTTAATAGAGATCACTTGGTTTTACCAAATGTTAAGTACACAATACTGTACAAATTAGCAACTAGTTACATATTTATTATTTTTGTGCTTGTAAATGGACTGTAAAAAAGACCAGCCTGAAAGCTGAACAGTTGGACTCATCGGTATATAGAAACATTCATATCGGAGTAGATTCAAGGGTTAATATATTCCATTAGAATCTTTTTGCAAGAAAAGTGAAACACTGCATTTCCTACAGTATTGTGAGTGTTTTGTTTTTATTTTATTTATCTTAGTACACTTGAGCAGAATAAGCTATAAGGAATCCTCAGCTGTAATGTAATGGGAAGTTAGGCACAGTCCTGAGAAGCTTTGCCTTTTATTTGGTTGGTTTTATTCCATACAGACTGTGTCTGCAAGCAAAGTGTACCTTGATAAGGTGTTTATCTTAGCAAACCAAAAATACAAGGCCAAGAGTATCTACAATAACTCCCTCTGCCTTTGTTTAGTTGTACTGGCCATGAAGTTGCTTCAGTGTTTTCAGGCTATTCCAATGGTAACTGAATGGAAATTCATTTACACCAAGTAAATAGGAATTCCTGTGGTATAGCATTGTGTCCAGGTTCAATTTAAAAGATCCTATTTTAGGGGTACACAAAATAAAAAACTAACTCCTAACTGCCTTCATCAGTGTGTCGATATAAACAAGCAGCATTGACTGTAATGACTCATCTGTCATACCCCATTCCCAAAATATACACTAAGCCACTCCCGAGTGGCTTATTTACTATTTTAAAATATAGATACAGATGCAGCATTGTAGAATTTTTCTTTTAAGACCTTGGAAAGGCTAATACATCTGCATCACCTGAGCCACTTTTCTCAGCAACTATGAGGAATACTCAAAATATCTTGTAAGTGCTTCTGTGTAATCTTGATGCTTTCTTGAATTTTCTCTTATTTGCTTTTCTGATTTCTTTTTCTTGTTGCTTTATATTGACTGAAAGTTTTTCTACTGTGCATGGGGTAGAAAGTGGGGGGCACTGACTGCTTGTATTGGTGAGCATGCACTTCTCAACCACAGCTGGAGCATTTACCTTCCTTTAGAGCTCTTGATCACTTCAAATAGGAAACGTTGGAGAAAAGCTACTGTGTGATGTAGGTGCACGCTCTTCTCTGGTAGTGGTTTTTATTCTGTATTCTGTTTGCTTTAATTATGACGCATTAAGCTGACCTGTCATCTGTTTCTCCAACAAATTTAATAGGAATTATAATCTATGAAGTTAGTAATTCTGTCTGAAAATCCTGCTCTGCACAACCTCTTGGCTTTGACTTGAGTGCTTTACCTTGAGGTGGCTGTCATAATTTCTGCTCCCAGCTGTCCTCCATGATCTCTGAGGTTTCTGCCCCTGCTCCGGATGGCCTCAGCTCCCCAAGCAGCTGCCGCATTGTTACTGTGCCACACTGCAGTGTTAGGGTAGCACCAAGTATGTGCTGTGTAACCCTAACGCCCAGGGATGTCAGCTGTGGCATTTCAGCTGCCTCGTAAGTATCAGAGCTGTCCTTGTGGTGTGAGCAGGAATCTGAGAGAGGGGCAGGAACAGGCAGTCTGTTTCAAGGTAAGTTTTGTTACAGCCCTAATTTCTTTCCAGTTTTCAGTTGTAGCTGCAAACCTCCCTCTTACATTCCTTCTTCCATGATTTATTTAGTCTTCAGTTAAATTTCTGCCAGTATGATCTTTGTCTTAAAAGTGCAAGCAATCCTGATCATGCAGGACTATTCTGGAAAAAAGTGTAGCTAAATACTCAGCTGTCAGCTATTTTAATCATTTTTGTGCACAAAATAAGTTTTGGAAAGAAAGACTTCACATTTTTTAAAATCTTTCTCTTGATTCTTTGGAATCACCAGAGCGCTCAAAGAGGGAAAGATTGTTCCTGGAAGTCCAGTTTCATTGAGATGCTGGACTTAAATGTCAGACATTTAAGACATGTCAGACAGCAGTCTTTCGAGTGTGGCTAAAAGTGGCTCAAAAAGAGACACTTCAGATAAAAGCTGACAGTCAGCTTCCTGCCACTTCTGTCCCCTCCCCCAAGGAAATTTACCTGTAAGCAGACTGTGGGATCTGATGGTTTAAAAAGATTCTATAAGCATTTTCGTATGTTTGTAAAGGTCTAAATAAAAGAAAACTATTTATAAGTTCTTTTGGTTCAGGTGTTGAATTTTAATTGTCTTTCAGCTACCATAGTAATGATTGGCTCTGAGGTTGGACTTCTGTTGGTGTTTGAAAGAATTATGTAACAGTGTCCTTTTGTTTGATAAAAGTAATCTCAAATCTGAGATATCTTGTGCTTTTTTGTAAAGTTCCCAATGAAGATAAACATGTTTCTTCCTTAAAATTAAATTCTACATAACTTCAGAGTCACAGGGTTGCAAAACACTTGTGCAGGATTTCCCAAGAAAATTGATGTGAATATGTTTATGTTGTGTGAAAGTACAATTAAGTGGGTGCATTTGGGTCCATTAATCTTCTGCAGGTTACATTAACCAAACAGTGAATGCATAATGATGATCCAGTATTTCTGGATGTTTTGGAACTAACTATACATATGCACTAGAGATTAGTTTCACTGTGCTAATAGCACATTGTTTCATAACGTGCAGCCAGTTATTCCTTTTTCTGCTTCTGTATATTTAGAAACTTCAGATGGATGTATGGTATCATCAAATTCCACAAATATTTTTCAAGCACATTTACTATCTGAAATCTTGAAAAATGCAGCAGCTTTGTACTGTGATAATGGAGGCAGGTCTTCTGCCCTTGTTCTGGCACAAGAGAATTTTCTGCTTCGTTTGCTGTAATAAATTCCAGTCCTGTAGAAGGGGTATATTTTTTCAGAATATATATTTTCCAGAATAAATCCAATTAAAAAATTAATCAATTGTTGAGATATTGGGTTTTTAAGAAATAGCTTCTTCTACAGTGATTAGGGAGAGAGAATTTTGTTCAATAACTATGTAATGAAAATATTAGCTTTCCTTGCTGGGAATTTCTCATATGTATGCAAGTAAATACACTCATTTTAGCCTTATCTTATTATACTTTTCTTTTCCTTAGTTTGCCATGTGCATTTTTAGTATACAATTCCTTCTTTGCCTAAATATTCCTGTAAATGGATATTCTAATAATTCCTGTTTAAAGTAATGTTGTTAGTTGCACTTCTTCATTTTACTTATAGATAGTTTTTCTTGTTTTCCTCCCTAAAATTCTCAACATTGCAGGCATTTCAAGGGTAACAGGGATAGTATTATTCTGTCTATGCTGTCAGAAAAGGGTACTACTGGTAAACGAAAAAGAACAAAGCAGAGAGAAATTTTCTGGACATCATTTATCAGATGAACCTGCTTGTTTTGTTATTTGCAGAATTCCATGCTGGTCTTCAGGTATTTTTCTGTGAGCTTTTCCTATTCTTGACAGTTAGAACAAATTGTTTGCCAAAACCTTTGCAAATACACTGGCTGAAACGATTTCCTAATTCATACTGTTGTTTATAAACTCTAAAAGTAACGAACTGCATTGAAAACTAAAAATAAATCACAAAAGCTGTATCACCCTTTCTGTAAAAAATTAGCTCCACTAAAAAGCCTCTTTTATTTTTCTTTTGATTTAGCTGGTGAACTCATTCACACAGCTGTAGCTATGCCTGATTACCCAGATTAATATGAGTGAAAGGTAATGGAAGTTGAATTTTCCTCCATGTAAACTGTTACTTTCATATACAACTACTAATGCATTCTCCCCCTCTCTTCCAAAGTTTCCTCTCTTTTTCATTTTTATTAATTTATTTTGTAAATAAAATTCCCCAGTTGCTTGTACCTAACAGAAGAGTTCTACAATTTGCTGCCTCTGTATTGCCTGGAAGGAGATAAGTCTCTTGCACTCTGCTCAAATGAATGCTCGAAGTCTTTAGAAGTAATATATTGTAAGCGGTCTGAAAAATAATACTTGTAGGTAGTAATTGGGTTGCTTTCCCTTGCAGCTCAACAGTTTTCTGTTTAAAAAAAAAAAAAAGGATTAATAACTGAAAGGCAATATGTATTTAGTATGTTTTTACTGATATGTAAACTTTAGGGGAGCCCTGGGCCTCCTTACCCTTTTGTGGTGCTTCCAGCATGCCTCACAAGATAACATTCATGTAAAGTGCGTCACTGTAGATGTGTCAGTGTTTATAGATATGTATCTCTAGAAAGATACCTGTTAAGTATTAAAAGCATATTACTGAAAGGTGAGTCAATACCTTCAGCTATTTTCTGACAAGTTGCCTGCTTCAGCATTACAGATCAGCAGGTTAGAAAAGAAAAAAAGGAAAAAAATGCTCTGAAGATGTCTATGACTTGATGAAAATTAAATAGCTATATTTTTATTTAGTTCTTTTTGTTAATTACTTATTTTGGTTTCATGTTAAAAGTGTTGTGTTTGAAGTGAGGAGAATATGACGCTTGAAGGATTTTCATAATTAGAAACCACAACATTTGCACATCTTAAATTTATCTTTGTTAGGGTTTGAGGAGGGAAGCGCTATTGCATTCGATCCTCAAAGATTTTTCTAAATTTGTAATTGCAAAAGGATTTTAAGTGAAAGCTTTTAATCCAGGTGAACTGCTTTTATTAATACATACAAATATCTAATGAAAGAATACTGATCAGCTTTCAGTTGGTAAAATGCATAAGGAGAAGTCAACTAGCATGCTAAAAGATTCAGGTTGAAGCTAATTACAGTGCAAAATAGTTTGATAAAATTTTAATACTGAGTTTTGGTATTTTAATAGGCTCTTGTGTAATATTCAAACAGCTGAGCACAAGTAAGTAAATGCTAGTGGGAAAATATTATATAATATAAAACCATATTGTAATTAGCTTATTTGCTAAAAGCTACCATTTCTAGAAGTTGAATCTTTTTTGTATTCTGCAAAATATTATCGTTGTATGTGTGTTACTGAGGAACAAATCAACTTTAAATGTTCTTGTTTTCTGTCACGTTTAGGTGCATTTTTACCATACTGGTGTAGCAAGCTCTTCCTAATTTCATCTGAATGCTTATCACATGCTTCTGGCAACGTATGCTTAGGCAGGAGAGATTTTGACAAGAAAGCATGTGAATGCATGTTTAACAAGTCTTCAAACTTTGTTTTGAATTTCACCTTTAAGACAAGAAGCATTGAAGTAGACCTATTGTTTGAATTACTCTCCTCCATTAAGTACATGAATCTTTACCCCTCCAGGCTATGTTCATTTGCATTTTATCTCTGCCACTCTTCCACACTTTTATTTCACTCTTGACCCTGTTTCTAGGAGATGTGCGAGTAAGAAGTCGGGCAGGATTTGAAACAGAGAGAAGAGGTTCTCATCCATACATTGATTTCCGTATTTTTCACTGTAAGTATTTAAAAGCAGATAAATGACAAATAAACAAAGGCTTCCATCAATTTTAACTACTGAGCCTCTAAAATAAAGTTAGCAGCTCTTATAGTGAGACCATTTTTTTTATACTTCTCAGGAAAATCTTTCATTCTAGCTCATTACCAAAAATAGAAAAGGAAAATAGTCACTGCTGAATATTCTTTTTAAAAAGCTATAATTTTAAACTGATTGAATTTCGACCTGGATGCGTATTGAAATGAAGACTTACCTTCTAAACAGCCACTGATGTGTGTGCTGTGGCCTTACTTGGCAGACACAATCAGTTGAGAAGAATACTTTCCTGTTTTTATAAAGCAGTAGAAAGGCCCTGTCCCGGATGATGCTTTAACAGTACTACAGTGATATCAATATTCTTGACCTCATCGTAGTGAATTAACCTTCCATCTACTCAAATGCGTAGCTAGGACTTAAATTTTTGGACATAGACAAATCTTAAATAACGATTAAAGTGTTAGTAGAAAACAGCAGCCTAAATTTTTTTGATTATGTGTTTGAGGAATCATTTCTTTTCAGAAGTGTTACAAGAAGAATATTTTTGTAGATAAAAAAGTAAAATTATCCATCTATATAGTTATAACCAAATTTGTCAGTAGTTGTGGTAATATAAAGTTTCAATAACCACTAAAACAATATGCAGCAAAAGTGCAGGGGATTTGAGTCTTAATTAAATTTGCCAATAATGAATGTATTAAGTGTCATAAAGGATCTATACCAACGTTGTAGCTGCACAATTCCAAGTATTCTGAATGCAATGGAGAGATTTAGTAAAGCAAATTTCATGGTAATAAGTGTGGTTGTTGTAATTACCTTATTAATAAAAATGAGTGGCAGAAACTGGTCTTATGCTCTGATCTTAAGAGAAGTTACTCTTTTTAAAAGTAGATCATATCTAAAACTCTTAAACTCTTAGTTTTGCTCAAAAGTTCCATAAAAATAGGTGAGAAAACAAAGTTTGAAGAGTGCTATGTAGATTGTTTTCAATAAAGAGGATAAGAGTTTGATCTCAAAATCCTGATTGTGTATAATAAATTCTCTGTAGAAATAGCATGCAATTTATGAAGTACATAACTATGTCTTTGTGTATATATGTATGTGGCATTTCATGCTGATATGGGAAAATACTAACAGAAGTATTAAAAGAACTACCTGTTAAAAGGCAGTCAGCGTATGATATTATTGCTGTTGTCAAATTAACTATTTTCTATGGTCCTCATCACACTGTTTCTTTCCATCTTGATGATTGTGCATCAGGCAGATCATGACTAATCAGGAAGAGGACTTTCACACCCTTTCTCCTTTGCCCCTACTTGTTCAGACACAGCCACCAGCTTTTAGCAACATCACCTGTGGTGTCTGAGGACAGAAAAAAAAATGTTGCTAGGAGGCCCAAAAATTTCTTTGACTTTAACTTCCCTCTGTCAGCTGCTTTGTTAGTTTTCAGAATTGTCATATAGTCAGATATTTTGCACTTTAGGATTGTAGCTTGTTGAAGGGTTACTCTTTGACTTCAGGCTCCTGCTACATTGTGGAGTTTCTTTCAAAGTCAGGAATTCAGCACCATCTCTCACCATATCAGTAGGTTATCTAATAATTTACATAAATGTGGGATTCTTTTTTATCCATAAAATGTTTTCTTTCTCTCTGTAATGCTAATTTAGTCCTGATCAGGGTTTCCTTAATTGTTTTAAGCAAAAGATATTTAGTAGTGCACCTTGAGACTGCTAGTAGAGAGAAGTTGCAGGAATCAGACTTGACCTAATTTTTAGGATATTCTCCCTGGCCTCTCACAGTTGCTTCAGAAAGAGTTGATTTTGCCACAGAGCTAAACAACTGAAAAATACCCATATGAGTAATAGCATATGAGAGGAGTCAGTCAGCTCTTCTTTCCTTGGGGCAAAAACTGAACTGGAAAGGGTCTCTTCTGCAGCTGAAGCAGACTAAACCATCTAAATGTTGCCTTTTTTTTTTTTTTCCCCTCCACCACAGCTGTATCCCGAACATCAGTAGTGCATGGACATGCTTCCTCCACTGTGTTTGCATAGTTTCACTGTAACTTTCTTCTGCTATCCACTAGCTTTACTCTGTGGTTTTAAATATTTTGCAATGATCATTGCTTATATGTTTTGCAGATGACTTCCATAGTGGCTGTCAGTCACAGTGCTGAAGCATTATTGCTGTTTTGTGTTTTGCTTAGCTAACTTTGGTTGTTCAGCATTTTTTTCTGTCAATAATGTTTTGTGAAGAAGTTGAAGGTCTTTCAGGAGGTTTAGCTAATAATTTGCTGACCAGTCTCTTTTCTTATATTTTATTGATAGGCTCTTAACCCAGTATTTTACTGGGTTGGAGGAGTACTGGATTTTAAGTGCATTACTTTTCTTCATAACACTATTTTAACTTGCAACTTCAACTAGTGTTGCCAAAGTAAAATTTGTCAGCACTTATTTCTAAAGATCACTTCTGTATCTTCTTAGGCATTATAAGATGAGCATCTGTATCTTCATCCCAGAATTATGTAATTAATACATGAATATTCAAGTTTCTAACCTGTCTAGAAGTATTCTCAACAGTAACTTTTAGGAAATTTGATTTTAGGAAAATGCTTGGAAAAATATTGTTGTTGTTAGAGACAGTGGAATGGGAGTTCATATGCGAGGATCATTAATTGTAGGATTTGACTGATGAACAAGCTAACTTTGCTTAATGGTACTTTTCCTTCTACATTATCTGTTATTCCAGAGGTCACCTTTTTATAGGTAATTGCAGAAAATTACCAAGAGGGATAGCTTAATAAAGAAATTTTTGTTTCAACAAGACTACTTCCTGGTGAGTGGGGAGAGTCAGGATTATATTCTTCTTGTTAGTTGGCAATTGTTTAATGCTGAGTCATCAATTAGTTCTTCTGTTACTGTGTTCAATTGGTTATGACTCTGTGGGACCATGGGCATAAACTCAAGATGGCATCTCAAATCCACTGTTTCTGGAAAGGAGAGAGTAGCCACACAACGTTCTTCCTCTGAATGCACTGATGCACAGTAAAATGCATATATTGTAATGTTTTACTGAATGAGCTGTAGAACACTGGGTCTACTTTTCACTCCATGAGAAACAAAAAGGGAGTTTTGCAGTTTTCTGTGAGAATGCAGCATGTACTATTTGGGTTTCGGGGAAGTTATTGAAAAAAGGTGGTTGCAGTGGTTATAATCACTCTTACTCTCTTCTGGTTTACAAGTAGGCTACGGTTTACACTAATACTTTAAAATTTTCTTTACATTACTTGAGACACCATAGACAGTAATTCAGTCTTCAGTGTTATCAGAATATATTGATAAAAGCTAATGTGAAACAAAATCTTTGGCAGAAGAATTGGTAAATGACAGGATAAAAATATTCCCTTTTTCAGATATAGTAAACCAGCAAATAAAATTTTAGGTTTTGTTTTCTTGCTATTGAGAGATTGTCAATGTCTATTTTTTTATATACATGTGTGTGTGTGTGTATACACACAAATACACTTAAGAAATTTTGATTGTTTGAGATGCTTCTAGCATGCACAAACAAAGGAGTATATAATGTGCCCTAATCACTCACTGTTTCACCTGGAAAAACCCCAAAACAGTTGAGTGTGCACAGTGGTATGTACAGTATGTAATAGTGAGGAAGTGAAGCCAAAATGAATGAAGATCAAATGAGCAATTAAGATGACAGAAAAAATATTGAGAAGTGTCTTATGCAGATACAGCTGAAATTAATGCTTTTAAGCTCTCTTTTTAGGAAAGGGTTGTTGGATATAGTCTAGAAGAACCAGATAGAAAAATGAATACTTTGGTTTTGCAGAGAAGAAACATATTTTTCTTCTCACTTTTCCTGCTGTGCCTGGCCCAAAATAAGTAAGGCCTTGTGAAAAGGTTTTTACAATTCTCTTGTGCCAGTCTCATCTGAACGTGCTTCTTTGGGGAGATGATGATGTTGCCAACATATGGGGCTGTGTTTCATGTTTTATCGATAACCAAATCTGTCGCATCTGTAAGTTAAAATATCTTAGAAAGAAGAAGGGATTTTGAGTTAGTATAAGTTTGGTAACATTCAGGAATGCTCAATTTTGAAGAAAATCATTGCTTGCATACAGTGTAATGCTTCACATACGAGAAAAAACAATGTGATGGAAACTTAAGACTTCTTGAGACTTAGATGGTTCTTCTCCTTAGCAGTATATGGAGCCTTTTTAGGGGGGAATGGAAAGAAAGGAAGAGATATTTTTATAGGTAATGGCTAAATCTAATTCTCCTTGAGAGCGCAAATACATTATGAAATTCCTGAGTTTACCTTTATTATACAACCTTCAGACTGTTTAATTGGTAATTACAGTTTAGGAAACATACTATAAAGTATCTGGAGATCTGGCAAAAATGACAGCATATACTGTTTGCAGTGTGTTTAACTTTCCAGTTCCTAGCTCACAAACCATTGGAAAAGGTTTATTCACTTGAACAGTGAATTTAGACTTCCCTTGGCTGAGAGGCCAGAATTCAAGGAGACAAGAGTGCAAATCCAAATTGATTGCCTGAAACAATTTGAAAAATCCTTGTGTTGCAGTAGCTAATGGTGCTTTTCATGATACCATCTAGAGACTGAGATAAAATAAGCATAGTTCAGATGAATTTCAATGCCCTTTTTTGTTTCAAGAAAATAGAAGAATTACCTATTTGGTTATGTTTAATGTTCAGCAGTCTACTGTGAAGAAGGGTTAATTTCACAGTGAATAAAATAATGCATGAAGATTTCTGTGTGATCATATCTTGAAGTACTTGTTTCCTTTTGAAAATACACTGAGGAGTGAAAAGCTTGAGAGATTTCTTCAAAAGCTGCCTTTCTGTGAATGATGCAATTCTGAAATTGTCTTCTAATTATTCACAATCCAGATTACTCAAATAAATTGTGTTCCACAATGTGAGAGAAATTTTGACTTTGATTTAGTTTGGAGAATGCAGTCACACAAGGGGAAATCACAGAAAATGTTCTAAATACAGCTGTATTGGCCAAATGAAAAGAGCGAGCTTGAAGTGAGCTTGGTTAAGGAAGATTTGAGGATAAAAAGGTACCAATTGAGAATACAGAGCAGGTTTGGTTTTTTCTTTTGTTATTCTAGGTGTTTGTTTTACCTACAGTTTCTTCTTTCCAAGCTACTGTAAAACAGCATGTGAGCTCTGGACTCTTGCACAGGTACAGCCCACTCCGTGTTTCATTGCTGGCATAAGTTTGACCGTAGAAGAAGACAGAGATACATTTTATTTTATTTTATTTTGAACTTTTCCAGTGTGTTCCTTCTCCAAGAACATTATTTGGAAAGGCGCTTTTTTTTTTGTTTTTTTTTAATGCTGGACAGTTTGCTAGAAAATATGTGAGAATTCTTTTGTTTTCATCTCTGCTGCCAGTTTGACTTTCTGTGTTGACAGTCATATATACTGGTAAAGGAAATTCTTTTTTTGTTAACCATGATGGGTTACTTTTCAATCCTTTTATTTCTGGTGATGAAAAATTGACAAAAAATATGAGTTGAGGATTCTGTCATTCCTTTACTGTAGGAGTGAAGATTTCTAGGACACTGAAGAAAGGTGGGTTTTTCTGGGAAGAGAGCAAGAAAATGATTTGGCGACAGTCTGTAATATATTATCCTTTTGAGAAAACAGTTGAACCATTGTGTTGTTCTTTAGGAGCATCAGTATCTTGATTAACATGGCATAACCCATTTTGTGAAGGCTATGTTTGTATATATTTTGTATATTTGTGTTCTGATGATACTCCTCTAAATACTTAGCTTCAGTGGTTTCTTAGTTCACAGTATGCTGCTGTGAACTGCAGATTTGCCTTGCCCAATGAGTGGACTCAGGTAAAAAAACCCCAAAACCACAACTGGGCTTATCATTCAGTAAATTGATATGGAAAGACTGCCTTGTATGTAGTTTCCTAGTCCTGAGATTATTGCAAAATGTTACTCATTCCAGCACAGGAATGGCATTGTTAAATTCACTTAATTTTTGTATCTTTCCTGAGGTGTTTACGGAAGTACTAAGATGAGCCAAAATTCAAAAGATAAATTAGTAAAGTCTAGTAGATAGCTTTTCATTTTGGTTTTTTACACTTCTACTGTTGTGCAATGACTTGCAGTGCCAGTGGAGAATTGGCACTTATTTCATACCAAAGTAGTCTAATCCCTTCACTTTGAGTAATTTCTCTCAAATTAGCTCTGCTTTGAGCAGAGAATTGGACTAAAGGACTTTCAGAAGTCTCTTCTGTCCCTTCCCACCTAAATTATTCTGTGGTTCTGTGGCTCTGTGCTTTGCTAAGGCAGTGAGATCCTTTCATTCTGTGAGATCCTTCAGGAAAGAAGTTATCTTTGGTGGTGGCGGTGATGCCTTGCGCTTCCCCTCCATCAGGGAGCATCTGTTGAAAACTACTAAAAGTTTTAATAGAGTTGTGGTGCTACTAGAGATTCTTGAAACTTAATTTTTTTTTTTCCTGATTTCACTCAATCAGAAGTCACTTGCAAAGCCATGTTTGTTTCATTAATCCTTAACCCACAGCATATTTTCCATTTCCATTCCAGCAGTCATTATTAATTGTAAAAGGTTTATGAATGTGTATATAAATTGTTATATATTGTACCTTAAAACCAAAACAGTATGGCTTAATAATTTTTTTAAGCAGAAGAACTGGAGTGTCTTACAATGATGCTAAACAGGGCTTCTAAGTGGTTCTAAGGAAGTCAGGAAGTATAATGAGGTAATCTAGACCCCAATAGTCTAAATTAGTCTTTTTAGGTAACTTTAAAATCCTTACTTATATATTCCAAATAAAGAAACAGTTTATATAATACTTGAGTACTGAATGTTGTAAAAATATTTTAAAATTCAAATCAGGAGTGGTAAACGTACAGGAGAGTTAAATAGCAGGACTTAATTAGAAAAAATGTTTATGGATCTAATATAGTGCATTTCTTAATGGTTTGATGGAAATAGATGTGAGATTAGAATGCTTATGGGTCCCTCTAGTGGTGTGAAATGCGAGATAATATTTTCAAATTATTCATAAATTGAAAATTATTTATATCCTGGAAAGATGTGTCTTTAGAAAGGTACATCCTTAGAAAGATGGTTGTAATTGGCATGTCAAGTGTAATATTTCTTTCCAACAAATATTTACAGGTAGTGGAAAATTTCAGGTGATACGTCAGGTTTAATGACAGTATGTGCTATATAAAAATGATAAATGTGCAGTTGGGTTACTGTGAAAAATTGTGAGAGATCAAGTGAAAGAAGATAAAGAAGATAATTCCTTCATATTTTTGTGGAAAATGCCTCCTCTTGTGGGCCTGTGCAACTCAAAGTTTGGGTTTTACATTTGAACATAAGAAGGATCCCTTGTCTCAAATAAGCTTTTTTAAAACCAATTTCATGTTTTCATGGCAGTGACACCCAAGATCCTCAGTCATGCTCTTTCTATTGGTATGTAGCAAAACCCAGTGCTTTTTGTCATGGATAGTTTTTTATTTGCCTTTTGGGTGGTAGCAAGGAAGAAATGGAGGTCGAGTTTTTAATGCTGGAAGTCTTATTTTGACCAGATTTCCATCAGAGGGTGTGAGTCTACCTTTGCATTATAGGAAAGTTGAAGTATATTGGTAGGAATTAAGGTTTCCATTAATAATTAAACCAAATTATAATTGTCATTCTTCCTTTTGTGGACTGTCATTACTATACAAAAGATACAAACTTTTTGACAGTAAATCCATCAGTATATTGTGATCTTTTAATTGATTATCACTTGTTTCTACTTAATTTGTATTTTTATACTGAAATGAGAAAAATAAATATTTAATATCCCTGTGAAATGTGCTAAAACTTTTTTTAGGTTTTCGTGAAGTTAAAAGATTGGGAGTGGGAAGGGAGATTAAAATTAGCGTCTCAGAATACAGATAAAATCTGTTACATGAAGGCGACTTGTGTTATTTTATTGCTATATATGCATAACATTAGCAAAATAACTGATATTGGTAACCAGAATTACTTCTTTTTCTTTGTTTTAGAGAAAGGAGTTTTTTATTACACCAGCATCTCACTTAAGATGCTTGGAAACAAGAATATAACCATTTTAATCAAACAAACAAAAAGCCCTGAAACCTTGGATTGATGCTTTGGGTGATATCTCTAGCTTACAAAGGAATGGGAGGAAGAATGTCAGAGGACAGCTGCTGTTGAGTGGGCACAAAGGCCTACACAGTTTGCCTTCTGGTTCCTTGCATGGAAAGCACTTCCCAGTGCTGTAGTGTCCTTCTTAACATGCCCATCATCCCAACTTTGCTTTAGTTCTTTCAGTTTGCAAGGCTGTAAATGTCGTATTTATTTTGTCATTCTAATTTGTCCTTAAACTGTCCTTGAGAGCAAATGGTCAATGTTGGAAGGGCATTTAGCACACTGAAGGCTCCAAATGAAAGGAAAGATGTTTGGGCTGGGAGGAGAGATGTTTTTGCAATATACTTTTTCATGGTCAAGTGCCCTCTTTCATTCTTCACTGTCTTCTTTCCATGATCTATACATTACTGAAACTTGGTTTGGTAGGGTCTCTGAAATTAGTATCTCGTTTCATGACTTGTGATAGAAGAGGGGAGGCTGTCTTTCTCATAATAATCATGCATCTAAAGGGAATGATTGTGCCAGGAGGGAAATGCCAAGTTTCCATTGCACAACTGTATCATTCATTTTACCAGTCTTCTCCATGAATTGGCCTTAGCTGGTCTGCCAGAACCACAGAGCACTTGTACTTTTTATCCTTAATAATAATTTATCTGTGAGAAAAAGGAAAAGGCAGGCACAGTAGCTATCAGTGTTCCTGCAGCTGAAGAACGTATCTTCCCCTCACCCCCTTCCTTGAAAGCCATCTATTTTCTGTTTCAGCTCCTCCTTTAAATTAATAACCTGTCAAACCTCTGCATCTGACTTACCTATTCTGAATTGTCCTGGGGTAAATATTGAACTGTTAAAGAGAGAAATTCACTCTTTGGGTTGGTCGCCTGAATCAGGTGCTCTGAGGCTGCAGAGGGATGGCAAGGCTCAAGATCTCTTTTCACACTTGGAAGTTACTCTGATCATTTCAGATCTAAAGGATAAAGACTTTTATTTAGTCAAGATGTTATTACGTGTCTTGGGATATCCATGTGCAATAACTAATAGCTTAAAGGGAAGTGCAAAGCCTGGCCCATGGGGAGGAACAGCCCCAGGCAGCAGCACCGGCAGGGCACAACCATCTGGAAAGTGGCTTGGCAGAAAAGGAGCTGGGCCTCCTGGTGGGCACCAAGTTTAATATGAGCCAGCCATAGCCCCATTCTGCAAAGAAAACAAATGGTATCCTGTGCTGCATTAGGAGGACTGCTGCCAGCAGGTTGAGGGGGGTGATCCTGCTCCTATGTGCAGCACTGGAGAGGCCTCACCTGGAGTCCTGGTGTGAGCTCCCCAGTGAAAGAGAGACATGGACATACCAGAGAGAGTCCTGTAAAGGGTGAGGAAGATTAATGGTCTGATGCTAAAAGGCTGAGAAAGCTGGGACTCTTCAGCCTAGAGAAGGCTCAAGGGAAACTCCTCAATGTCTACAAATACCTGAAGGGAAAGTGCAAAGAGGACAGAGCTTGGCTCTTTTCAGTGGCGCCCAGTACCAGGAGTAGAGGCAATGGGGACAAAATTAAACGTGTTATTCCTTCCGAACATCAAGAAACACATTTGCACTGTGAGGGTGGGTGACCAAATGTTGGCACAGGGTGCCCAGAGAGGCTGTGGAGTCTCCATCCTTGGATATACACAAAAGCCTCTGGGATGTGGTTTTGGGCAATATGGTCTAGGCGGCTCTACTTGAGCAGGGGAGTTTAACCAAAAGAACCTCATCTGGTACTTTCTTACCTCACCTGTTTTGTGATTCTGTAATAAGCAGCACTGCTGCTAGGAAAGCTGGAATAATGTAGGTTTTACTTTTTTTTAACAAGGGGTAGAAAACGTAGGATTAATGTGTAATAATAGTGGTTTACGAGCTATACAAATTGGTGATAATTTAGAGAGTTTAAGCATATTTGTAAGGTGTCAGTAGCTTATTGTGAAGAGTAATGATGGTTCAGCTTCACAAAAAACCAAGTAACTAATTTGTCTTCATACCTTTATCATCATCAGAAGAAATCCTGAAACAAGAACATGTGCAACCCCTCCTAAATGACTTATGAATGCAAGTATGGGTGGAACACAGGCCTATACTGCCAAGTCATTGCATTTCTATGTTCTGTTGTGTACTTCGCTGCCAGAAGCTGCTGCTTTACTTGTAGTAAAATAAGCCTACATCACACTGTTCTGTCCAAGATTAATGGGTGACGTTGAAACTTAATTTGTAGTGTGACAGCAGAACCAGGTTTTTGTTAACGATAGATCTGTAGAAGAGTACTTGAGAACAAGAAAATTATCTATGCTTCCAGAAGAGCTTCCTACTTTAAATATTTTGTTTTATTGAGATTTAGTGAAGTTTCTGGCTTTTGTGTGTGTCTTTGTAGGTATTTTAAATCATTTTTTGACATAAATATACCATTTTATTTTATTTTCAACCTAATGATTTCTGTTTTGAAGTTTGGATCTTAAGGGATTGAATCAAGGTTGAGGGGGAGAAACTTCTTGCCCTTAGTATATACTGCATTAGCAGCAACAACTGTATTGCTCCCTGCTTCTCTGTTCTTCAGGCTTGCAGTGCTCAGACTGTAACCTCATGGTAACAAATGTGCTTAGAAATATGGGTAGAGTAATGCAGCATGACAGAATCTATTTATTTGCCTGCTGTACACATGAATGTTGCTTTATAAGCAACCTTTATCATATGTAGTACTTTTGTTTACTTAACTGGGATATATTACAGGTACCACTGTCTTCAGAGGAAGAGCCCTTAGCCTTGAGAATGATAGCTTGAAGAAAGATACTTAATGTGAAGATGTGTGTTAACCCTGAACATCAGTGTCTTGATGAAGTGTTTCAGGCATGTCTGAAAGAGCATTCAGTTGTGTCAGTTTAATCTCTGTTAACACAGAGAGCTGATAGAGAATGATGCTGTGTTTGATTAGATACTGTACAATCATGCCACTGTCTTCTCTATTTAGAGGCGTTTTATTGGTGTGGTTGGGGAATTAATATATTAATTTGTATAATAATGTATTAATGAGCTAGCATAGAACAGAAAGTAAATTGGAACTTCTACAGGGAAAAGAATATCAATGGATAAAGATTCATCTTACATAGAATTAAGCTGCTGTTACTAGAAGTCACTGAGGCTTTCAGTTGATATTGTCAGCAAGGCTACACCTTCTTCTGTACAACATTTTAGACTGACTTTAAGAACAAAAACTTATTTCACCAGCTTCTAATATGCCTTGTTCTGGGAAGGACAAGAGATCTGTACTGCAGAGTTGGGATCATGTTGGTTTTGATGATCTGTATTTTTGAAAAAGAAGATGTTGGCATTGACTATCTTACTTAAATACCTCTTTTCAAAATTTTTTTTGAACATGAGTCATTTGAGGCAAGATGAGTGAGTATCAAGATAAGATTATTGGCTTTCTGTTGGTTATATAAAACTGCTATTGGGGACACTGTTGAAAAGAAAGTAAAGGCCAAATTTGGCCTGTATTTCAAAATGAAAATATCTGGCTTGCTGCAAAGGAACTGTATGTTGGGGTTTCTAAAACATTTCAGGCATATCAAGTGGAATTGGACATAAACTAGTATCAGTCATTTGTATAAATCAGTTAACCTAATAAAAGTAAAGCAGAATATTTGGATTATTCTTTGAAAAGAAGCTGAAATAATTTTCGTTGTGTTTTCACCATACTGATCAGAATTAGATATGCTGCGAATGTAAATGTCATACTTGTTTGGCAGAAGAGTGTAGTTATTTGCAGAAGCACCCAAATTACTTGAGTGTGTTTAAAACTTCTGCATAGTAAAGAGTTTTTCTGAGCTCTGAACTGTAAAATAATTTGTACTTGCTCAAAGCCTACTTGTATCCCCTATATCAACATTCAGTATCTGATATTCTCTTGCTGGTGTACATATCATCCTACGTGATTTGTTAGGGACATGGATTGGAAGTGTATACATGAGAGCAGTTTTCCAAAAATAATTTGTTTGCAGTACTGTGTGTTTTTAAACAATATCCATAGTATTTTTGTCCATTCAATAACAGACTTCCTTAAAAAGATAAGTTGCAGCTATTTGTATTAGCTATAAGTATTTGTTTTTCTTCACAGGATGCTTACATAGATCATATTTTTTCTAAGCCATGGCTCTGTCTTTATTATTAATAAAAATATCTGTATTTGTGCTGAAATGTTTGATACTAAAAAAAAAAAAAGCATTGTCTTTATACCAAACTTCCCTAAGCACTTGTCTTTTTGATAAAGGTTTTTTAGAGAGAGTGTTTATTTTCTTGTTTTTTTGTAGCAAATTCTGAAATTGAGGTCTCTGTGTCTGCAAGAAATGTGAGAAGGTTGCTTAGTTTCCAGCGATACCTGAGATCTTCCCGTTTTTTCCGTGGTATCACTGTTCCAAATTCTTCAAACATTTTAGATGATGATTATAATGGACAAGCAAAGGTTGGTTGCTTGATTTTTCTTTTTGTAAAGTATGTTTTTCAAAATGCTTGCTAGTATATATAACTATATCACATTCTAAAAGTGCAACCAAATAGAAATTTAAAGCATGCTTTTTTATGTATGTGTGTATGTATTTTTTTGTGTTTATATATATATATGTACATATTGCTATGAAATCCAGACAAAATTACATGGTTTGTAGCAAACTCTTCTACTGCCCGCAAGTTTACTCAGATGATTTTTATGTGGCTGGTGGGTTTTTTTGGTTTTTTTTTTGTTTGAGGGGTTTTTTTTTTGTGTGTATGCATTTGTTTGTTTGGGGTTTTGATTTTTTTTGTTTATTTGTTTTTGTTTTGGGGGTTTTGTTTGGTTGGTTTTTTTTTGGTTGTGGTTTTTTTAAAATACCTAGTGAATTAAGGATGCCCTTGAATAATTGAAGAAAAAAATGAAGAAAGGAAAATATATCTGTATTTAAGAAATGTAATGGAGCAATTTGGACAACTATTCCCTTTCATTTTTAGGCTAACCTCACTAGTGAACAACTGGAAGAGTGACTGCCTAAACTCAATAAAGTGCAGTAAATGGATTTCTCAGGACACGCTTATGCCAAACTGACTTTTTCTTTGGTAGGCAATTCTTCTAGAAAAGAAAAGTGATAGCTCTAATACACTTGTGCAGCATTAAAGCAGGGAAAGCAGGTGCTGGGAAGAGAAGTGGTGCTAAGGGAGCAGCTACCTGGATGTAAGGCTGCTGCATTTGCAACAGAGGATGGATAGTGCTGAAGGGGACTGAGCAGGCAAAGATTATTGAGGTTATTCAAGATCCCAAAGGCTATGTCACTGCATGTAGTGCTTTTTTGTCATCTGACAGAGTAAAAGAATATAATTATAATACAATGGATGTATCCATGCTGAATATGATCAGGCTGTGGTGTAGAAGAAATCTGATAACCTGGAGGATGGATCTTAAAAATGTATATGTAATTTAAACATAAAAAGATATTGTTAATACTCTTGTTTCTTCTGATAGCAGAGTTTTAGCACCTAGGTAGAGGAAAGCTAGAATATGTAGTTGGATCATGAAACAGCTCTAATCTAATGAGAATATGACAGGGCAGGTATCTGTTGTAAAATGTGCTGATAGGGGAAGCAAAGATTGGGACTGCTCAACTCTGGTGAGGCCTCATGTACTGTTTGCTGTTCTTGCTCATCCCTCTTGCAGGAAGAACAGTTGATGTGCATTAGCTGTGATAAAGATGTGCTAGTTCAGTGAGGTGGAAAGTCAAAAACCAGGTTCTTAAATGAAAATGCTCATACAATGGCTCAAATGTCTAGTGAATCATCTAGATACTGTTCTATAAGCAGGGGAAAGAGAAAACAAGGTAAAAGACTACACAGAGATTAATTTGCTCATCTGAATGTACTGTCATTCTGCCATACTACTTCTGATTTGAACCTAATCGTTTTAAATTGTCTTTTGAGAAATTGATTATAGGTTGAAAGGAGAATCTGCAATCAGTTCTGTCAAGGCACTTCTTGTTTGGTTTTTTCCCTCCAGTCTTTTTATTTGTAAATGTGTGACTTTTTTCAGTTATCAGACAAATTTAATTGCTCTTTTACTACTATTTTTTTTTGTATTTAGAAATTCTAAAGGCTTGATCTGTCTCTGAAATCTTAAATACTTCACCGAGCTACAGGAAGTTAGCATATACTGATTAAAAATTGACAGCTTTTGTGTTTCCTTTCAGTGTATGCTGGAGAAGGTTGGAAACTGGAATTTTGATATTTTTCTTTTTGATAGACTGACAAATGGTGAGTTTACTTTTAGTATTTCATTTGTGTTTTATCTTCTAGTATAACTTAACCGCTGCACTTAATGTTGCAGTGTGTGATTGCTTGTTCACTAAAAAGCACAGATTTCATCAGGTAGTACTTTTTGATTTAATAGTCTTTAATCTTGAGTCCCAGTTTGCCTCGTCACTCCATTAAAATAATGATTCTACCAGTACTGATGATAATTGCTGATTTGTAGAAGAGGCTCTTCATGTACTTTATAGGTTGCTGTTCTCTCTTAGCAATTTATAGTAGTAATTTGATATAAATTAACAAATAATTTTACTATCTTGGACTTTTTTTTCAGTTATGGGGTGCTGCTAATTTCTATGCAAAATGTCCAAAAGGTCATTTATATTGAACGAGTATTTTTCTGATACATTTAATGTTAGAGAGAATAGTTTTATTGCTTTATAGTGCCATAAGAGGCATATTGGTGTGAATGCATTATAATTATGTGATAGAATACCTGGGCAGTTGGGAGCTGGGCAGAGGGAAGCTGCTGTATGCATAGCTTGCACAATATAGAAAAAGGAAGAGAACATTATGGTGACTTTTGTGTGCCCATTACAAATAGGGGTGGGAGCTACAGGAGTAGTTGGTTAAAAAAAAAACCCCTAGGTATTGTTAATTTATAGGTAGAAAAGAGATCTGTAAATGTGCTGGAAGGAGGAGGAAGGGCTGCTGCAGTGGATAGGGTGAAGTTTAGCATTATAATCTCAGCAATGGCAGCTGGGTTTTGAACAGAATGGAAGGAGATGAGCAAGTCCAACATCACAGCGACATTTATGACAGTGGGAGAAGAGAATGGAGGGCAGCTCTCGCAGGTGTTGCAGCAGTCATGTGGAGTAGGTAGCAGAGTTGCAATTAAAGTTGCCAGAACAACGTAATTAAGTTCAAAAAGGAGAGTGTGGCACCAAAAGATTCTTTTCTCTTGTTTTATTGAAGGGGTGCTTGGCTTAACCAAGTGTAAAAGTAGTAACCTCACAGTTATATTTAATACAGAAAATAGGTAGAAAAAATTGAAAATAAGAAGGATTTGTAAAAATAGAATGCGTATATAGATAATGATAAACTTTACATAACCAAATGAGAAAAAGCTATGTGTACAAGTGAACATAGCTTCTTTTGGATTAATTTATGAAATGGGAGAAATCTGAAGTTGTCCTTCTCAAAAGAGCCCTCCCTACCTTTTGTATGTGCTTTTTTCAAATACATTTAAGGTACTACCAGAGGAACATCTATTGTGGAAGCCTTTTGATACCACTATCAATTTTGCATCCTAATTAAATCATTTTAGGAGGGCATTTTGATCACACAGCCTTATTCTTGAAAGTTTGTAAAGGCAGAATGCTGTATATAAAACTCTGCTGGAAGAACTACCCTGGATGAGTCTCTATGAAAGAACCTCCCCAGTAAATGTTCCAAGAAATGCATGTTTCATTGTGAGGAAGTGACATGTACATGAGAATACATTAATTCTAGCCTAGTAATAAGCTTGATTTAGAGGAAATTTTTGTCTTTTTATACCTCAGTTTCTCTCTGTGCTGGATTCTGTAATGCTAAATGAAGATTGTCAGCCATGACATTGTTTGCAGACCAAATAATGGACAAGCTGTTTCAAATAAACATTGCAGACTATTTCTCTGTCTCTTACTGTTTTCCTCATTTTACCACTGCAAAAGATGATAATAAAACTATGAGTAGGCAAAATATATTATAAGCTTGTAATATTGTACATTTTTTGTAGAGTTCTGGGTGAAATGAGGTAGTCCAGCAAAATATATGATGAAAATGAGAGATAGCATATTTGCAATGTGTGCTAATCAATAGTATTGTCTAGCTTTTCTACTTGCCTGATTATATTTATATTTTGTATATGTGTTTGTGATATTTTGCATAAATATAATTATAAAATTGAATATCATTGTAATGGGTTTGCATGTTGAAATGGGCTGTTTTTTTGATGTTCAGTAACATTGACTTCCTATCAGTTGCTTTTGGACAGTTGGTGAATGCATTATAATTAAGCAAAACCAATGGTGATTAGAGACAGCTAATGGAAACTTGTCATGCAGTAAAATTTAAATATTTGTCATGAATTGGTGTAGAAAAATTTGCTTGTGTAATTTTTGTGACCAATTTGTTTGAAATAATACTTTTCTTATGGAAGAGTCACTGATTTAATGACTTCCAATGAATTAGTATTTTCATCTTATTTTTAGGAAACAGTCTAGTCAGCTTAACCTTTCATCTGTTTAATCTACATGGACTAATTGAACACTTCCAGTTAGATACGATGAAACTTCGTAGATTTTTGGGTAAATACAGTTTTTTATTTTGATGAATATTGCTGTTGATCTGCATTTTCATACCTTAACTGAAGTCCTGGTTGTAGTTTAGCAATAAGGTTTGAAGGGTACTGATGCAGTCTACATTGTGCAGTGATTTAAATTCTATTAATTGAGACAATCTCTCAGAGTTTTCATGAGTATAGAATTTTCTGTGTTAAATCTAAGCAAGTATTAACAAGTTTAATAGTTTCATAACTGATGCTGTATTCTATTTATTAAATCTATTTAATATCTATTAAAAAACCAGGAATATATGTGACATTGTGTGACATTTGTATTGGGAAAGGTTAGACAGCTCCTTTCTTTGTTCTGATTTTCAGTTCTGTATTGATCTTTACTTTTTCCAGTGATACAGTTTCCTAACTGTATGGAATGTGTCAACTTGGCCATACTTTCTGGCGCCAATTTGGTGTTACCTCTGGCTTACTCAAATTCTCCTACAAGTAAGCACTGTACTGTGGACATAGTTTCTCCCTAGACAGAGTACAGGTCAATTTTAGTTGAATGTTTGGGTCTGTGTCACTGGAATGCATCTTTGGAAAGAACTGTAAATACAGTGTAGAATATTCAAACCAAGTGGTACATTCACTTGACAGAGCTGTCTGCATCCCAATACCACGGACAGGTGCTGCTCTGAGACCTCTTTCCTTTGGTTCTTCTGTGACAGTATCATGAATTTTGTGAAGTGGGATGACTTTTTTAATTGAGCAGGAGAAACAAGTTTCTGTCCCTTTTAGCAGGCATTCACAGTTGCAGAGAAAACACTTCTGTGGTTACAAAGCTTGTCACTTAACAGGGCAGAATAAGAGAATGTTTTTATTTTCATAATTTAGTTCTCTTTCATCTTAAAAAATCAGTTCTGTCTTGCATTTCATGTTCTTTTAAAGTGGACTCAATTTTCTCCAGTTTCAGAAACGTTAATCAGCTGAACTTAACCACCAATAATGTTGGAATGTACGGGAAATTATGATAGAAATCTGGTTTAAGGCTGCTTGAGTTCTAACTGAATGTGCTTTGACTTTCTCCTCTGGTTAGTTGAGATTATGCAAATGATAATACTTGAAATGAAAGACCAGTTAGAAATTAGATTGGATTAGTTGTCTAATCAAAAGATGAGAGTTTTAACTACATATGACTACTCAAAGTCATAATCCACTAAAATGAGATTGGACTTTCATAAAAGGCAAAATCTGTTCTAAATTTGAAATTGACCATCTTTCCCTTTTTGTTAATGCCTTCTACTTAACATCAATAAAAAGCTCTGTCTTAGTCCATTGTAAAATCAAGGAACCTTTTTTCCAAGTACAGCTTCTTAGCATGCACACAGTTCATTCTTTTCTTTTACTACCTCTTACACTCTACTCCATAGTAATCTGAAGATCGAATTCCAGAAGACTAGGACAGCTCAAATGGTCCAGTGCCACACAAAATTCACATTATATGAGAATCTACTGGAATCTTTTTAAGTAGAAAAATCTGGTTTTAGTCCCCTGTAGGATCTCAATTTTTTTTTTTTTTGTGTATGTGTGTAAATATATATACACACACACACACAGTCCTCCAGTGATTTCCATCAGTCACTTGGAGATCTGTATCTTCCTACTGTGTCTTTACAGATTCTTATTCCAGACCTGAACAGGGGGACAGAGAAAATGCAAAGTACTCCATTCCTGAAAACAGGGTTGTTGTGCTATTCCAGTTCTGGCAAACTGTGATCAGAATGTTGACCTAGGTCTGCTTTAATAAAATAAGTTAGGAAAATTGTAGAGTTCAGGTAGCTGGATCAGCCCTGTGAAGCCACAAAAAAATGAAGAAGAAAGTCAGGGATATATGCATTCATGCACTTGATGTGAGGAATAGGTGGGAGAGAATACTACTGCAGGTTAATAAAGCCCAAAGACATTTATAACGATTTTCATTATTGTTCGTATCAGCTATCAGCTATTCATTGAGTACTATTGAGATTAAATGGTGGTGACAGTATTTTGACTTTTCATGAACCACAGCTCTTCTCAAATACCACGTCAGTAATGCTGTAACATTACAATCACAATTACATGGATCCTTTGGGCTTGTAAACTGAGTAGAAAAGAGGCTTGTGGGCATGCTTGTTTGGTGGCACTCACAGACTAGTCAGACAGGAAAATGTTCTTCTGAGGTTTGCTTGGAAGAACTAATGTGTCATGTCACGCAAAACTTCAGAATATAGTTTGATTGCTGTGCTTTAGGTCTTCTTCCCCTCCATCCTTTTTAACATTAGAGTTTTTTCATTCCCTATACTTGAGCTAATGTTGATGCCCTTTAAAGAATTCTACCTATAATGTTCAAAGACAGCCAGGAAGATGGAGGAAAGAGGAGGAAAGAAAAGAAGTTGAATGTGGAATATTGAATCTAGGTGTAGTCAGAGCATTGTCTAAATGAGATTCTTTTCTAAATTGCGTATGGGCTTAAGTTTGCCTGAGTACAAGTATGAGAAGATGCCTAAAAATATATAGAAGTGGTTTTCCATGACCACTTTTCCTGAATGGGAAAGAAAGGCACTTCATATGACAGGAAAGCAGTTCTTAGTTCGCCTAAAATCCTGTCTGTTTTCAGGTCATGATATGAAGTAATCCTGATGGTTGGTAAATAGCATAATTTTCATTTTGTATTCAATGTTGCCTCACCATTCAGACAGATTGTCAAAGACAGCCTTCCCTGGGAAGTTCTAAGTCAGAATATCTCAGATTATATATTGATTTCGAGTTGTTTAATTTTTGCTCTGAGGTGACTTCACATGTAGTTGATTTTCTTCAGCAAACACTGTTTCTTCACATAAAAATCTTACAGCATCGAGGCTCAGCTGACGATTTATTGACTGTGACGCTTTTATGTGTATGTAACTTGTGATATTGCATATTTCTGTGCCTAATAGGGGCATATAAAATGGTCCTTGAAAAAATTGCAGTTTTATTTAAATTTGGATATTTATTATTTTTCTGCAGTTATGGTTCAAGAAGATTATCACAGTCAAAACCCTTATCATAATGCAGTTCATGCTGCTGATGTGACTCAGGCCATGCACTGTTACTTAAAAGAGCCCAAGGTAAGGGACCATTCTCACTTTTACATAATTCATGCACACAGAAATATGTGTGTTTGTGTGTAAATGCATATGAATGGATTGTGTGCCCATATCACAGAATCATTTAGGTTGGAAAAGACCTCTGAGATTGAGTCCAGCCTGTCACCGAACACCACCTTGTCTACCAGACCATGGCACTGAGTACCTCATCCAGTCTTTCCTTAAACACCTCCGGGGATGGTGACACCACCACCACCCTGGGTAGCCCCTTCCAATGTCTAATCACCCACTCTGTGAAGAAATTCTTCCTAATGTCCAACCTAAACCTCCCCTGACACAGCTTTAGACTGTGTCCTCCATGCTGTCGCTGGTTGCCTGGGAGAAGAAGCCCAACCCCACCTGGCTAAAACCTCTTTTCAGGCAGTTGTAGGGAGCAATAAGGTCGATGTGTACATACATGCATACATCTATGTGTACGTGCACATACAGGTTTTATTAAAAGTAAAGAAACCTAAGAACCCAACAAGAAACACTTTTGAACTCTGTTTTTCTTTCTGTGTTGCTGAGGCTGTGGGTTCACACTTAGCAGTATGCTTTTCTTTTTCCCCCCTTGTGAGCTGACATTGTCTTTTGTGTGACTTCCTGTTGAACCAGAGCAGGCAATTAAAGTTGTAGCTGTTTAACATAGTGCTGTGCCACGAGACATTTATATAGAATTGCAGCCTGAGTCAGAGCTGGCAACAATTAACCTGTGTACTTGTCATCTGGGGTGCTTTTTCTCCTCCATAAACCACCATTACCCTTGCTTTGCTCATCTTTGCTGTTACTGAATGGTTTGCTTCTATGAGAGGCAGTTCATAGCAATACATCAGGAGTTGTCTTCGGCCATTTGTTTTTAGCAAGGGTAGAGTGACAGACCTTAAGGAGCTAAACTAACTGAGCATTTGTTCCTCACTACTCGGGCTGCTGCCAGGCTGCTGTAAGTGATGTCTTGGACAATTTCAGGGTGAAGTCCTGTTCTCCTTTATTAAATTGAAAGCTGTAGTGCTCTGTAGCTAATGAGAAGTTACCTACCTTGATGCAGATTATCACGAATCTCATATTCCCTTGAATAGCATGGCTCATTATTCTGCTTCTGGGGTAAAAAGAAGTAAGTTTTGGCTCCATAAAGCCTTTTTCAGCGGCTCTTTGCCCACTCCTCCCACTCAGTTTCTCAGTGCTGCTCTCAGACCAATTGGTGCCGTGAGCCAGATCAGAGCTGATGCATGATGAACTTTTTTATGGCATTCAGTTTGGAAGCTCAGAGCATTTTTTATTTAATACTCGTGATGGAAGTTTTGTAATGCTTTGGATACAAGTATAGACTTTGTATTTTTAGTAACATATACAGCTATAGTTCTGTGTACTGAACTACAGCTCTGTTGCACTAAAGTACAGTATAAACATGTGAAGTTTGATAGATGGCAAATACAACAGGGAATATAAACTTCTGTCCTTGAAGGGTGTTTGCTGCCTTTCACCTTTATATCGACAGAACTGTCCTCTCCGTTTTAGTGCAAACTAGACTTTATTACTGAGTTTAAATTTTCAAACCTCTCAATCACAAGTTGGAACAGCTATGAAGAGTGAAAGTAAGTCCACGTAGATGCATGCTGAGTTAATTGACATGCACATTGAAAATATTTGTGGCAGATTTTCCTCCTTTGTTTCTGTTCCTGGTAGACCTTGAAATACAATTTTGCATAAGAGTAGAAATACATTCTAAATAGTTGTAAGTCTTCCAGAGCATTAGTTTCTTTTTCTTAGGAGGAGAGGTTTTCATGCTCTTTAAAATACAGTATGAATTTAAAGCAGAATAGACACATACAAATGGACTTGGTAAATGAGAGGGAAAGCTAATTTAAGAATTTGCTGCTTTTATGGGGTCTGCTTAAGAATAGTGCTTTATTACCAGACATAACGAATTTTGTGTACTAGAATTTTTTAAGAGTGAACCTTCCTATTCAGAAAGAATAATGCTTAAACCATTGTTGAAATTTTGTAGCTTTTTGGGGGGAAATACTGTGAAAAGTCAGTGGAATGTTAGTTTTACATCTTTGACATTTTCTCCAAATTTCTATTGGCTGTTAGTTAGTAAAAACCATAAATGCAACACTCGTGTATTTTTTCTAAGGCCATATTGCTTTACTAACATTTATTGGTTTTGCCTTGCAGCTTTCCAAATCTTTAACTCCATGGGATGTTCTGCTCAGTTTAATAGCAGCTGCCACACATGATTTGGATCACCCAGGCGTTAACCAACCTTTCCTGATTAAAACAAATCATTATTTAGCGACTTTATATAAGGTAAGGATAAAATCAGTTGTTTTGTTAAAACCGCGTTTGGAGAGGAGTATAGGAAAGGAGTATAAATTGCAAAGTGTTTAGCTAGTGGTAGGATTGATCCAGACATTGTTTTCCATGTTACTGGGATAAAAAAATGTGCAAATTAACAAAGTATTCAGGATTTTTGAGTTTTAACCTCCTTGGGAGAAACAAAGAGGAAGAGAAGAAAATAAAACACCAACCCTAAAACACAACCAAATTGTCTGGTGCTGCTCTTGGTATATAACTTTTCAGTATAAGAAAAAGGCATTGATTGATATGTGTTATTCCCTTTTAATTCACAGAATACCTCAGTATTAGAGAACCATCACTGGAGATCAGCAGTGGGGTTGCTGAGAGAATCTGGTTTATTTGCACATATGTCATTAGAAAACAGGTATGTTTATACCAAATAGTATAGATTAGTTTGAGTTGCAAGCAATCTGTCACTTAGCTAAGACAGCTCTGCAAAACAAGGTAAGTTATTCCATGGCAGTTTTGAGTACAAAATGCAGAGATCTATTTTAAGAATTCCTGGATACTGTGCTGGTGGAGTAGAGCAGTTCATGGTGCAACGTGATATTTGGAAAATAACATTTATTGCGAGCACATTGAAGAAGTGTATTCGTGTAGTCAAGCACCTGTTCAGATTAAACTTGGCAGTCTTTTCTTGTTCTGCCACCACAACTGTAGTTTAAAATAGACCATCTTCACCTACTCTTAACAAGAAATAATCTTGAGACAATCAGTTCGTGCACTTAAAAAAAAAAAAAAAAAGGGTGGGGGAGGAAAAAAAGCTAAAAGCTGTTTTAGTCTTCCTGAAAGCTGCCAATGAAATATCCTGATATTTCTGTGAATGTGGCAAGAATTTTTCAGCAAAAGAAAACAAACAGTTCAGTGAAAATGCTTATTATAAAACTTGAATTTGTATAATAATAAATATGATAAAAAGACATGTAAATCTAGTGATGACTGTTCTTAATTGCTATACTTTGGAATGTTTGGTGTCACTAATTTCAGGCAGCTGATGGAGAGCCAGATAGGTGATCTCATTCTTGCCACAGACATCAGTCAACAAAACGAGTACCTGTCCATGTTTCGGTCCCATTTGGATAGAGGAGATCTATGTTTAGAGAACGCCAACCATCGTCACTTCATTTTACAGGTGATCTTGCTGGTCGTATTTTTGAAAGCATTTTAGTGTAAAAACTAACTTACTTAAAAATACTACTTCTGCCAGGCTTTCTCCTCCTTTCAAAATGGAGCAGAACTATCTTTTAGTCTTTCATTACAAAAAGATTGTTCCCTCCAATTCCCACACCCAGCACTTCTCCCAGGTGATGGTGTGTGTTGGTAAGTCTGATAACTTAGAGCTGCTGAAGCAAGGTGTTTCCAAGACAAGGTTTAGCTCCCCTAACGACTCCATTGCAGCCTCAGAACTGTGAAATGCTTTGTTAGACATATTTTGGGGAAGGAAAGCACTGCTGTTGTGAATCATTTTGCAGTTGGGCTAATGTGCTTTAGCAAACTTTAAAACAAAAGCCTTGAGAATCTTTTTAGGTTTGTAGTAATTTTCTTACTAGGTTCATATTGTGGGCTGTAAGAGAAAGTGGACACACAGATGAGAAGTTTGGTCTTGTGCAAACCATTGCTAAAAATACAAGCTTGAGAGCTAGAAATGGAAAACACTGCTCTCTTGCTTTGATGTTTCTGAATTTATTTTTGGCTCCTGTACCAGTGAGTATACTAAATATAGTGGCCCTGAAATACTTTAAGTTGACTGAATTTCCATATTACTCAGGGATGATCATGAGATCTCACAGGCCCCTGAGTGTTTTTTCTATATTACAGAACATAACTTTGGAGCACAAATGGTAGGTAGGTTTGTTATTCACAAAACCTAAAATAATCTGCTATCAGGAATTAAGTAATTACAGGCACTTCTGCTGAAGGAAGATGATCTAACACTGTGTATTAACTTGCTAGATGGCTTTGAAGTGTGCAGATATTTGTAACCCCTGTCGGACGTGGGAGCTGAGCAAGCAGTGGAGTGAAAAAGTAACAGAGGAGTTCTTCCATCAAGGCAAGTAAGAGTAGAAGTATCTGTTAGTATATAATACATTTAGTGTGGAGAGAGTGTCCTTGAGCCCTTGTCCATTTATATTTAGGACTAACTGAGATGTACAGTGCATCTGCAGGGATTTTTTTACTTTCATGGGTTGTGTTTCCTGCAAAAGGTCAGAGTTACTAAAACTCAGCAGAGAATCTGCTTAGAATCTGGACCTAGAATGGCTGATGCAATATATCCTTCAGCTGAAAGGGGTTTCAGAGCAATACATGTGGCCACTTTAAAATTACCCTGGTGGTTTCAGCACATTGTGGAATATGTTCTTTACGTGTCTTCACTATTTAAACTTCAGCTGTAAGGCCTGTAGTAAGCAAGTAAGAGCCAGGGAGATTTTTAGGTACCATGTGGTTTAGACTACTTATGTAAGCAGTTAATAAAGCTTCTAAGTGACAAATGGAGTGAATTTTCCCCATTATTATTAAATTGTTGTAATAATAAAATTAAGGCTAGTTTGGATGACTTCAGGCCTGCTAATTTGCAAGTGAATATGGTTAAGTGGGGAACAGACTGCTTTATTTGGTGCTAATCATGTGAGACTTAATCTTAGATAAAGATGATGGGGAAGCAGAAACACAAATTGCATTTAGCGAGAAATTTCTGAGGGCTAAGCTATCCTCTTCCATATTGCTGAGGGGGGATTCATTTGTCATTGCTATGACAGTGTAGGAGGTTTTGCAAGAAAGGATGTTAATCCTTGAGGAAACCTGTGGTTCTATGGGGTTTCTGTAATTATTGTTTGATGAAAAATACCAAGTATTTAAATACAGTACTTCTAAGTACTGTTGGTCTGACAGATCTACTTGTTTTTTTGGGAGATGGGAAGAGAAGTAAATACATTCTACCAGCTGCAAGGTACTGTCCTTGTTAACCAACTTGCACAGCTCACTTCTGTTAGTGTTTGACTTGGTTTGGAACTTGGTGATTTAATGGTTGCATTGTACTTTTGTTTCTTTAGGTGATATTGAAAAAAAATATCACTTGGGTGTGAGTCCACTTTGTGACCGACAGACAGAAACTATTGCCAACATCCAGATTGGTAACTGCAATTCAGTTTATTTTAATAGATTTCTTTCAGGATGAAATTTGAAAAAAAGCACCTTTTGGACATATTTCCTAGAGGCTGAACATGCTCTCTCTGTGTGTGGCAGCACGAGCAGTTTTATTTTTATTTGCTATATAATATTTCTTGAATTTTTAGTTTACAAGTGATGCTGCACTGACAGCCCTGGAGCAGCCCCTCTGTTTCCTCACAGAGCAGGTATAGTATGGGAGGCAGCTGTCTGACTTCTCCCATGCTGCTGCCCAGAACTTTGCTCATCTGAAGTGGTATTTTGGGAAGAGCAGGGTCCCTTCCCCTTGCCATGGGGTCTCTGGTGCCTTTTGCAGTGAGCTTGCCACAAACGGGGCATGCTGGGTTTAGCTTTTTGGAATGTCAGCATTCCCTTTAAGTGCAGCCTCTAAGGAAGGGCGTGGGCAGAGATGTGATGGAGAAGGGTGGATAGCCAGTATATTAATAGTTTTTGCTAACCTGACTTGGATTTAAATAGCAAAATGTCTTTTTATAGTTTTTTTTTTAAATAAAAGTTGCTTCTGTAGGTTAAGTGGGACTCAGTTAACTAAGTATAGTAAATCAAAGAATAAATTTAACTACAAACACAGTATGAATTAATGCTTTAGATTGACACAGAAGCTGATGTGTTCAATCAGCTGCACTGTTTTAATTTAGAATGCTAGGAAATCACATATTTCCTTAATTAAAAGACTCAGTTTTGGCCATCTTAACCATTGAATTTTTGTTTGGAAACAGACATTAAAAATAAATGAACATGTGCATACACACCACGTACATCAATGTGTTGTTTTGTGTCCTTGTTTAAAAATTTTCTAAAATTTGTATTTTAAAGTATTTTTAGTCACCTTAATATTGGGATTTTAATCACCTTAATATTGGGAAAATAATACATTCTTTTTTTCTCCCTGTGTAGTATAGTCCACTCTATAAATAGTTAATTATAAAATCTTTCAGAAATTTAGGTTTTTTAAATTGTGACTTAGTTGCTGATGTTTAGATTTTTCTCCCCCTCCAAATTGTCCATTATTTGTCTTCATTTGGTCCTTGCTGTGAAAGAAAGAAGGTTAATTTGTAATGCAGTGTATTGCTGTTCTTCTGACTGATTAGTAAAATCTTTTACTAATCTTTTGAGAGATTTTTGTGTAAAGATGCCCTAAATATCAAAATGAATATATAAATGCACATTGGAAAACAGTAGTTTGACACATTTATTTTTTGCTACTAAATTCTATTTAAAATATTCGATTTGAAAAATATTTAAATTTTTCTCTGTATTGTTTTTTTCTTACATCTGCCTTTGTTTGCTTGTTTTTGAAGGTTTTATGACTTACTTAGTGGAACCACTGTTTGGGGAATGGGCCCGTTTTTCCAACACCAGGCTGTCACAGACCATGCTTGGCCACCTGGGACTGAACAAGGCAAGCTGGAAGGGAGTGCAGAGGGAACAGTCTGGCAGCGGTGACGATGTTGACCCCACTTTTGAGGAAATGGACTCAGACATTTTACCTCAGGAACCTCGATTGTCCTGACCTCAATCTCCATGACAAAACTGCCTCTTCCCTCGATATCTGCACGGTCGGATTAAAGGAGACACATGCCAGCCCAAGGTTTTGGTAAAACGGTAAAATGATGCCAGCATTATTTATTTCCAAGTTTTCCTTTGACACAGACCATTTGACCCAGAATTTTTTTAAGCCGCCAGATCTGAACATAGAGCAATATGCACCCGCCTCAGTTGGTTGTCGTTCGGAACCTCGAATATGCAAAGCACAGCAGTGACTGAGCCTTGGAGCAACGGGACGAAAGCTTCATTGTGCCCCATGGCTTCGGTTTTCTCATGATATTTGGAATACGGTCTTCAAATCCAAGACTTGACATGGATTGTTCCACTCCCTTGGAATTTAGCAAGACTTGCATAAATGTGTTCAAAGCATACCTTCCACTCAGTCCCTGTTTTAATACGGAAATGTGAAGTGCCCATCCTCTGCTGCCTCTGGCAAGACTTGATGTTTACAAATGTACTCTGAAACTATCGGTTCTAGACTTAACCTTTGCGCATGGCTGTGAAGGAACCACTAACTTGGGTTTTTTGCTTTTTTAAAAGAAAAAGATCAAATCTGAGACTGCAGCTCTTGTTTCTTTGGATGCCAGAAAAGCCTCCCATTTGCCATAATTTTGTTTGTGCACTGGGAACTGAGCATTCATCATAGAGCACAGCCAAGCTTTACTCCAGTGCTATATGGGAATGCAATTTTTTAACAGCGAAAAAACACTTCTGAATCTGGGAAGGGAAGGGGTGGGGGGGGAAGCGTCCAAACTGCATTGCGATTCTGCAGTGGGAACATCGCATGTTGTTCTCACTATTGTACACTTGAACTGCACATGCAAGAAAAAGGTGGAATGTCTAAACACCATAATCAGCTCAGGGTATTTGCCAATCTGAAATAAAGTGGGATGGGAAGCGTGTCCTTCAGAACAAGGGTACAAATGCCCCTTTCGCTGCAGCGTGTGTGTATGTGTGGGTGTGTGAGTACGTTTGGGACGGGGGAGGGCGGGAGGGCTCGGGGAAGGGTTTGAACGGCAACATTTTTTTTTGGTTTATTTTTTTTTGTTGTTGTTGTTTTTTTAATTTATTCTTTTAGATTGTGACAACTTCATGAACAGCCACACTGGGGAGGAAACTGTAACAAATTGCTACAGATGCCTTAAACTATGCACAAAGCTAAGTGACCAAATTTGTTTTTGATTTGAAAAAAATAATAAAAAGTGCATTGTTTACGTATTCCTCCCTCTACTGAAACATTACCCACTGATGGGTTTTTGATGGGAAAAGGAGAAAATGTTTTTTAGGACAAAATTAAAGGACTAATTTTAAACTTAAAACATTCCATTTTTGTAATTTGTTTTACATTGTTTTAAGTACAGTAAGCACAACTGTAATCTAGTTTGAGAAACTGGTGCTTTCTTTTAGTTCATTTGTATTTCCCTGTTATTATTGTAAAAGACTGTTTATTAATTCTGTTTACAGTTTGTCGCAACAGCCATTTTTGGAAGAGAGCTTCAGTGTAAAGCCATTTGTAAAGGCTTTGCCATATTCATTTTAATATGTGCCTGTTGCTGTTAACTTTTAATTAATAAAACAAAATCTTTTCACATTATGCTCCTGTACGTTTAAGTTATGACTGAGTCCAGCGTTGTGGAAAGGTAGCTAAGGTTGCAGTCAGCTTCCACTGTAAAACTAAGCCAACTTTTGGATTTGAAAATACTAGTCCTCGTATGCCAAAATTTATTGCCTCTTGGAGCTTGGCCTTTTACTGTTCGAAAAGCAAATCCTGATTTACCTGATTGTTTCCCTTCTAAAACTGTTTATTATTCTTTCATGTTCCCTGAAGTAGTATCATTAATCTCAAAGTGGCCATGTTTAAAGAAATAAATTTCTAATGAAACCATCCTTTCGAGCCTGTGTGAACTTCCTTCCTTCGCTGTCAGTTCAAGTTATTGCTGTTGTCTGACTCCAGCAGAGAAGGATCAGATGGGGACGATGAGATGTGGTTGTAATTTGCAGGAACAGAAGAGCTGTTTTTAACAGGGTGCCTTTGCAAGGGTGTTCAGAGCTGGGAGAACACAGAGGTAACGACTGTGTGTGAGTAACTTACTGCAGAGAAACTGAAGAGAAACTTCCTACAGAGAAACATTTAACTGAGTTAAATCTGGAAAAGTACTGATTGCTCTTGGACCTTTCTGAATGAAACATATGCCAAGCCTGCAGCTGTTTTCAAAATGACCACTAAAATCAGTATCTGATGATGCCTTCTGTGACACATTTTTAAAAAATGAACTTGGTTTAAAGAGCATCAACTGCATTTGTTTTGCTCGTTACAGGCATATGTTAATGTGTAATTTTAATGAAAATTAATGCTTTTACAAATAGGTGTATAGAGTATTTCCATACAGTGTTTATAAAGAGCCTGTGATTTTTAACATTGTGGAAACTTGCTGTCTATTGCTCTGACAGGACCCAGAGCAGCTTGTCAAAATGTAAAATACAAGTAGAGTAGTTTTGTTCTAAGCCACCCTTCCTGGAAAGGGGTCTCTGTCTTTCCCTAACAGACTGGATTTAGAAAGACTGGTTCTAATCCCACCTCCTCATGTATGTGGAAGCGTCTGTCATTGGACTTGAATTAAAGAAGGAAAAAATAATGCATTTTCTTGACCATGCTGGCTGGAAGTGCCTTCTACAGATCTGCACCAAACTTTAACATTCCTGCGGCTTCCGCATTTCACGAGAGCCCAGAGCCCCCAGGTGCCAGCCACAGGACCTGGAGCCCCACAGCCACCAACAGCTCCACATGGAGCCCAGAAGGGTGCTGGGGAAGGGGACCAGCCTCCCCCAACTCTTCCAGCTGACAGATCTGCTCCCTGCACTGTTCTGTACACAGACAGACACAAAAGGGCCTCAGGTTATGCCTAAGGGCTCTGCCCAGCCTCCAGCAATGGCCTTAGTTTGAGCACTTGAGGTGTTCTTCTGTGGGCAGTGACACTGTGTGGAATTTCAAGTAAAAAGATACCCATTAAGGTACAGCACACAATAAGTTACTTGATGTCAATTCGGTGATTTTATTTTCTTGCACAGATGAGAATTTCTTTTATAGTAATTTTAGATCACTGTCAAAACTCACCCCATTTCTGGTGCTGAACCCCAGTTCAGATGGGCAGTGTCTGTTGTGGGCATTTCTCATGCTTTAGACCTTTAATAGGTCAAGTGACATCCTGAATTTTACAAGTTAATGATTTAATTGGACTGCCAGAGGAACTGTGTGTACCAGGGGATGGAGAGGCTGTTGAACAAGTGCCTTCCTGCTATCTTTGTGGGGAGGCATGGACTTCTCACTGGTTCCTGAGAACTGTTTTTTGTTGTTTGTCTAATCAGCATGCAACTGAATTAACAGTGTGGGGACCCTACTGTTACTCCTGCTGCACCCTGGAGGAGATGCAAGGAGGTTGTCACTACACTGACTTGTAGTCACTGTAAAAGACACTTAGGTTATTGTGGCTGCTATCATTTGCAGAGTACCATAAATCAAATATGCCATGTTTATTTTATCTGCTTTTAATTTTATATAGTGGCAATAGAGCATAAAATACAAAACTTAAAACCAAAGTTAACTTTCACAAAGGTGTTTTAAAGGCACTTAAAAGGACTCAAGGATTGAATGACCCGTCAGTAGGACTGATGGCAGAGCGCTTTGGAAGGAAGTTACATAGTGTACTAAGATTTCACACCATTTCAAGCTCCACAGCAGAAAACAAAGCTCCTCCATGTACTACATTACAGTTACAAGCAGCAAAGCTTCCTCCATCTTCAGTAGCCTTGTCAGAGCCATTCAGCTGTCTATTGAAGAAGTGCTGCTTTTGTTCTTTCCTAGAAAACAAGCTCCCAGAGGCAGTTGTACTTGTCCTAGTAGCCAGGATCAGCTTAGAGCACCAAAAATATCGGGGCTCAGCTTTTTCAATGCTCATCCATGGTCAGAGCAAACCCTGGCTGTGTTTCAGGGAGCAGCTAAACTGCAGCTCTTGGTTCCTGAACACCTTTTTTCACCCTCACTTGTACTTTTAGCTTGAGCCTTTCTACACCTGTGGCTGGAGATGTGCTCAGGTGGTTGGTACAGGTCTGGCAGGAAACAGCAGCTGCCTGAAGGCCCCAGAAGGGCTTCCCCTGGAAAATTGATTATAGGCAACAACTTATCCCATCTCTTCCCTGCAAACGGGGCCACGAGGGCTTGTGCAAGCCCCATCTGCAGAAACAGAGCCAGGGAGCCAAGACAGCTGGGGAAAAGGTGTCCATGAGCATCTCCTAGAGCAGCAGAGATGAGCTGCTTTTGGCAACTTGCCCCCCACAGTAGTACTCGTTGTACCTTTGTTGTCTTATCTACACCACTTTATGCTAATAAACACATACTTTTATTATTTTACTCTGCTGCTATCTACTGACGGTTTCAAATTCCCTTGACTACCTATTTGCAGAGGCTCCCACAGCATGATTCTACTCTTTAGGCCACAGGATGATGCAAGCAGGTTTTATTCTCTTACCCTTCCAAGCTCTGGTGAAACAAACAAAAACCCCTGCACAAAAATGTACTACTATGTAAAATTTAGGTGACCTCTGCAGCAGGTTCAAGTTTTCATTTTGTTTCAGTAAGAAGCAGAGCACCTCCAGGTTTTCTTTGGGCTAAAAATTTGCTACAGTTAAGTTTAAAAGAAAGACTTCAACATGAAGATTTCAGTATCAAATTACACAGTGTAGTGCAAATTATAAGCAGAGCTCACATAAAACTGATATTAACTTAAGGGTGTATCACCATCATTAGTAACATGTACACAAATTTTTAAGGTGGTCAGTTATGCAAAAACAATGTTGTATATATAACTTAGTGTTAATAAACTAAACCCATCACATAAATCTGAGTGGAAAACCAGGCCTGAATACAAAATTAATACCTGAGTATAATGGTCCAATTTATTCCCCTTGATAAATCACATACATACAAACAGGTTTAGTGCCTCATTTCTACATTTCACATTAGGTCTTTCTGTGCTGTAAGAAAGAGACCTCTCAGTACTAGAGCTATTTGCAACATAAAATATTTTATACAAAGCAGCTCAACAGTCTTTTGCATAATAATTTTAACACTTAAGATTTTTCAATTAAAGTCTTCATTTTTCCTGTAGACTTCAGTATGTGTGGTCCAAACTGGAAAGAAAACCAGAAACATGTTCAGATTGCTTTCAACAGAACCCTTGTTGAACTACTATCTATCTGAGTAGTTAAAGCAGAACTTGGGCAGAAATAATTTCCTTTATCACCCTGCTTCTCTGCATGTGGATGTCACAAAGTGAAGGCAAACTTGTGTTAGCAACAGCTGAAATTGCTCAGAGGAGGGAGCCAACGACCTGCTGGAGCAGGACTAGAGGCAGTTCACTCTACCACAATAATAAGGACACAGATGCAGTTATCTTTACACATTGACAACCAAATGCTCTAGCAGCAGTTTAACAGTACTTCTGTTCTTACTCTACCCTGCATTGCTGTGCAGGTCCTTTTCAAAACTCTCATACAAACATCCCATACAAGTCTGATCTAATAAAGTTAGATACTGGTAAGTAACTGATGGACAGATTTTATTAGCTCATTATGGATCAACATTCTATCATTTAACAGAAATCTTCAATTTTCTTAGCTCTTGAGTACTTGATGATCCTAAACCTCAAATGGTGGACTGTAAATTTCAAATCTGTAAAGTCATGAAAAAACCCTGTGCAAATATTGCCAATTCATGTTCTTTTCCTTATTGGACCAGAGATGCTGAGGAAATGCGATTAATTCCTGGGAAACATCTAGCCTTTTAGTTAAAAAGAACAGCCTGAACATTACAGAAATATACCATTAGAGGCCAAAAGGCAAGTAAGCCAATATTAATTAACTGAAGTACTCAAAAGTCCTGAGATCTGTGGCATGGAGATGTTATTTGCCTTAAAACTTAATTCAGAGCATAGACAGCTTTTGGAGTGCATTTTTTCAATCACACAAACAAAAAAAAACCCTCTTTATTCTTCCTCTCTGGTTCCACAGCACAAGGCTTCAAGGACTGCCGACAAACAAAACTTATCTGTACCAAGCTGGTTTTTCAGTAAGTGCATATTGCTAGAGACTTGTATCTTGAATGTTCACTGCTTAAAAACCAATTTCAAATCAATCTGAAAGAAACTAGAAGCCATTAATAACTTGTGCCATGAGGTGGCACTTTAAATAAAATGAATTTTAACATTCTCACACTACAAAGAAACTGCTTTTATACACTCAGCATTTCCAATTATTAGAAGAAACTCCCTATACCAAGGAACCAAGATCCAGCAGGCATTCTGAACAATTTGTTTTCCAGATTCCTAGGAATGTCTGATAAGTTTCAGGATTTTGCTTCGAAGTTTCACCTGCACCAGCTGAATGGTTAAGGTTGGTGCTAACAGGCAAAACTCAGTTCAGACTGGATTTGATGTGACTCCTTAGCTGGGCTAACACCTAGAATGGTGTTTTCTGAATATCAGATGCTTGTGGCAACAGAAAACATTTTTGTTTTAAAAAAATAACAAAAGTTATTCTGGACTTTTTAAAGCTAGCGCCAAGACAGTACACAATCCTAAGACTAGCCACTAAAAACACAACTGCCAAAAGTGCTGGCATGTCAGCAGTACTTCACAGGGTTTTGTGGATAGGGATACTAACTTGTAGGTATCTACATATGTTAGCAGAAAGATGTAGGTTGGTTTGCACAACTATAATTTAGTCCAAGGATGTGTTCAGAATCACAATACTCACCAGCACTACCTCAGTCTGTGTCTTTGTTTCAGCCTTTGGAATCACTTTTTCTGTTTCACCTTGGCTATCACTTCGGTATCGGTAAGCAAATTTCTTTTTGAGAGCTTCTGCTATTAATGTTGCGGGATCTGCAGGCTGAGACACTTTGGATTTTGTACCTTCTGAGGATCTAGAAAAGAAAATGGCATTAGCATCTGTCTCCCTGAAACAGTTTTGAGTGATAAAAACAAATCATTAATGCCAATCTCGGTACACTGACATGTACATTTCTTACCTTTTCACCGCGCGTAGTTTCACGCTGCTCATGTCTTTGAGGATTTCTAGCATGTTTGGTACTTCAGGCTTCTTTGGCCCATTTTCCACTACATTCTGGCCAGCGTTTGTTTTTTTGTTTTTCCTCTCTTTAATGAGATCAATGGCAGACTTACTCTGCTGGAGACCTGAGGGAGGGGGTGGTGGCAGAGGAGGAGGAGGAGGTGGCGGCGGTGGAACAGGGACAGCAGCTGAAGCAACTGGACTTGACCCAACTACAAATGAAACAGGCATTACATGTCAGTTTACTTGTAACTCCCCTTCACATGTCACAAATGCTCAGGTAAGACAATCACTGTACTAACTCCAGTTGCCTCCCCTCTGCCACCTTTAGATTGTCATGTAACTTCTTCATTCCTAAACCACCTAAGCAGACTCAGCTAAAAAGCCACATGAAAATTCTTCTTGAAAAGTGAGAAGTATCCTTTGAAATTCCAGTTCTAACTCCAGGTGCAATTGTGTCGTTACTGCAATGGGACAGACACCACAACACCTTTTAGTTATGTTCTGCCCCTAATGTTACTAGTATTTCTCTTTCTTCTCAGAGGCAGCTACTGAGCTGGAAGTCACAATCTGCCACATGAGCAGTGTTTCTTCCTACTTATCATCACAAATAAGAAATTACCATACAGTATTTTAAAATGTATGTTTCAGATCTCAAACAGTGCTTAAATTGAAGCTTATTCCAGCTGTCCAAGGCTGAGAATTTTCAGGCCAGCTACTCATCTGTCTCTGCTCGTAGAGATTCTTACAATAATCTTGATTTTGAGTTCCATGTACACTTTAGGTAAAAACTGGTGTTACAAATATAGTGTCAGTAATAACCTGACATATAAATGAAGAAACCTCTGTTTAACTGCACCTTTAAAAAAAAGGAGAAAAATCAGATCAAACTAGAGTTTTGATGCTTGGAGTATAAAGAGTGCAAAGGTATTTACAGAAATAAAACAGAGGAGTCTACTCCTTGTACCTGTAGGCTAACACACAGCGTCATTACCATGTTCTACCAGAAGAGGGAGGTAAAGATGATAAAATAAAAATGTAATTTCCCTAATAAATAGAGGTAAAGGGAAAAAATTAAAAATAAGTTGGTAGTTATTTCAAATGCTCCCACTCCCCCATAATTAAAATTCAAGAGTGAAACCAGGTGATCCTTAAAACTGGTTCATAGTTTTGAATATGAGCAGTTCAGGAAAAATAAAGTAACTGCTGTCAGTTCACAGCTAAGAGAGCATCCGAAAACTCAGAATATGATTTTATACACAAACATAGGCAAAGCTGTACTTGTTAAGTGACCTTAGGAAAGAGTGACAACCAAATGCCTGTCATCTGCAGTCTACAAGGGCCATCTCCCGCTAATCTCTGAAGACTTGAAACTGAAAGGAGTCAGAGGTGAGGGAAAGAGGAGAAAGAAATTCAGGAAAAGAATTATTCTGTTTACTACCAGAAACAGTGCACCACTTTTGGTTCCATATGGACAACGTGTCTGGTCCCAGAGATGATCACAGTAAACAATTAATTGCCTTTTCTGTTACTTGAGATGTATATTACAGATTCCAAAAGCATAATTAGCATCTTGTATGAATACTTAATGACATCAGAGAGCCTATTTCCTTACTGAATAGAGAGACTTCAGTGTTAGTAATTAAGTTACATTCTTTTAGTTTGGTTTAAGCCATCATGTTTATCATGAGCTTTGCTCTGAAAGCTGTTTAATACTTCTTTACTCATTCACAGATTCAGAACTCTGGCAGATTTACAGACAAACATGAAGACTTTAGGAACACTAAAAAATACAGAAAATCTGGCAAGTCACTTGTCTTCAAGACCTGTTCTGTACCCCTTGGTTAGTGTGCCAAACTAACCAAAACAATATGGAAAAGTGCTTGGTGTTGCAGTAGCTCACAAAAAAGAATTAGCACAATATTAATTATAAAAGGGACACACATTCATGGAGTAATTTTTGCTAAGAGTACAGCAAGTTTAATACCTGTTGTCAAGTTCTGCTGTTCTTGCAAGGTTACAATTTTGGCTATTTGTGCTCTCAAGGAGGCCAGTTCATTTTCTAGAGCACTGATCTTCTGCAGTGCTTCCTCATTTGCCATCACTGCGCTCCTGGGCACTGGCTCCTCTTCCGGGCTTTGTAAGGGCATTTCTCTGTGTGGGGACTTCCTGGAATGATGAGCTTCACCTGACAGAGGCTGGGCTGGTTTTGACCAAACTTCCGACCTGTATCAAAAATATCACAACATACTTTAAAGGCTTTGAAATAGGCAGAAACTAAACCAATGTTACCTACAAATCAGAGGTACAAGTCCGAGACCTGACTACAAAACTGTCTTTATACAAATCACTTCCATCAAGACTTTAAATAGTTTAAGATAAATAACAGCTTCACATCCTGTCTGTCTGCATCATGAGCTGTGTTCTTTTCCTCCAGAGAGCATTTTGTAGAAGCCTTGATTTCAGAAAAAAAGAGGAATACATTACTTTTTATCCCAATCTATTTCTCAGCCTCAAACCTATTGTATATTTTATTTGAATAAAAATTTAATTTTTCTTCCCTTAAATGCTACCATTTTTCCCCATGGGCAGCAAATATCTACTTGCACCTTTGAAGAAGGAAGAGTTTCTTAGTTCCACAGGGTATTTTTTTTGTACTGTTTGGATTTCTGAAGGGACAATCTCCAATTTTAGCAGCACTGGGAAACACGGAGTACATGAAACAGCTTAGTATGCAGAGACTGCTTGTCAGTTGATGGGAAAGGGTCTCATATCTAGTTTTCTAACACAGTAATTACAACTATAGAGAAAAAAATTTCATACACTTTAAATAGTCCTAGACCCTCCCTCCTGCTGCTCACAAGAAAATGTAACTCTGTTGCCTTCCCTCTAATACCCACCAAAACTCATGTTAAACACTGAGGCATTATTGAGCATCTGCTCAAACAAGTCAAATAAGCCCTGACAAAGACATCAGGATTTTAAAACTGTTTATCTCAAGAATCTGAGGAACCTGATCGAGTTAAAGATGTCCCTGCTCATTGCAGGGGGCTTCGACTAGACAGCTTTTAAAGGTCCCTTCCAATGCAAGCTGTTCTATGATTCTGTAAGTAGAATTGATAAGGACTGATGACAACAGATAAACTTTAAAACACAAAACATGACCACATATTTAACTCCTCAATCCTCCTTAACATCCCAAAACTTCTCAGGCATGCCAGGATTCCATTGTTTATTTAAACACAAGAGTGAGAGTAGGGGTGGTAAAAGGACTTTTTGAAATGGGTAGAATGGCTCCAGACTAATGCAGCTCAAGTGCCCCATCACTCTGTATTCAGGGATTAAGCTACCGTGGGTGCTCACCATGTGTAAGAGACGGTCTGAAGATCCTTCATCTGCCTCACGATCGTTGCAAGACCCTTTGAAGATCCCCAGCAGACCCTGACTGAAGTGCTGGCCTGCCTGAGGTGGGATGCCTGCCAAAGTGTTGCCTGCAAGGTGTGCCTCACTGAGAACTGGTACGCATTCCTAAAGAAATTACTGCAGGTCGTCGTGGACTGCGTTTGTGCTGGCTGCCAAGGCGGAGCAGGACTGCAGTGAAGCGAAGAGGACTGATTTGTCCAGTACAGCTGTCCTGTGCCTCGTCCTGATGATCTGTCCAGTACACCTGTCCTGTACCTCGTTATCTGTCCCATACACCTGTCCTGTACAGGTTCCTCACAACAATGGCAGTGGATTTCCCCATCTTTTGGCCAGCTGCCCCACGCTTCAGAAAGGACTATAAAGAGACTTTTCGAAGAAGTCCTCTTCGAGATCTCCCCACGGAAGAAGACGGACCTATTGGCTGGACCACGAGGGTTCTCGTCTCTTCGTTGGTAGCTATATCCCCTCCCCCCTTTTTCTCCTCACTATCCTTTTTACCTCTACTCTCTCTCTCCCCTCTATCACATAAAGCTGATGTTGGCACAATAAAAGTGCATTGTTGCTTTGATTAATACTGTTTTCCCGTGTATCCTTTTGCACTCTTGAGATCAAAGAACCTATCACGACCCCCGCTTGCACTTGCGGATCGTGACACCATGTTAGATCTGCAGTTGTGCTAGACCTAAACCAAGTGCCAAGATTTAAGGTTAGAACAAGCCCTGTGCTCGACCACCTTAAATCAGGATTAGATACACATTGAATTCTTCCATGACACTGCCAAAACCCATCAGCACAACTTGCTGAAATTTGATCAAGGAGAATTGAGTATTTTCAAGGATGATAACATATAGGTGCTGTTAACTAGATAGGAATAGAGAGCAACTAAAGCTGAGAATAGGATACCTCCTATAGCAGCCACCTCCCTGCTCTCCCTAAGGAAGGAGCCAGGGGTCACTTCACTCCTTAAAACTTGCCTTCCAGAAACTCTTTAAAGGAGCAGAATAGCTAATTAACAAAGGGTATTTTCTGCTCTGAGCAGTAATACTCTTTTATGGAGATGTCTTGATTAGAATCTAACACTGTGGGAAAATATTATGCCTGAGTTGTCACTACTGCTCTGACTAGGGGTAGAGGAAAAATGATTTGTCATTTAGTTGCTTCTTCTATAAAACTGTATTCACAGAAAAAAACGATGTCTGCAAGACTATTTACTGAATTATACAGTGGATAAATATTTAACAGTAACACCTATGTGATCCTGTCGAAACAGAGAATTTCAAATGCCTGGAAAACACCTAATGCATACCAGCTCCACTACTAATACTGTGCACAGACGTAAAAAACAGTGCACACTGAAATACTCATACTTGCTAAGTAATTCACTTACTGTGCTCCATCATAAGCTGTTTGCCTTAAGGTCACTATGTATCTGCAGGATTATTTTAGTCCCATCCCACACCCATCTGTCCCTGCTCCCCCCTTCCCATGCAGACGTTTCAGCAAGTATGCAGTCCTACATCTTTCGTAATAGGTTCTTTGAAGCACCAAAGAGCCATTCTCCCTGTTGTCTCCACTAGATGTAATAGCTTTACAGTTCAATCCTTAAACAAAATACTTCTGTGCAAACAAAAGTAGTATCGGACAGTTAATTTCCTTCCTATCAAATACACTTCAGGAATAGTGTTCCCAAACAAGCGCTGATTTCTGTGACTCCCCTCTGAGTTTGTGAAATTAATGTGGCAGTGCCAGAATGTTTGTTATGCAAAGCTTCACTGTAGCAAGTCATGTTGGAGGGCATCTAGGTCATTACTAACCTATTTTATGCTTTCAAATTAAGAACAGTATCCTCCTGTAATCTCTGAAGCCAACAATCTGTGCCCTTCTCTGACAGTTCAGTTTGTTTAGAAGAAAAACCTCCTGTGCACTACAGAACTGTACTTTTGTTTCTGGATAGTCTGAGCAGCAATCTGAGTAGGATGGAATAGAGAACTTCATCCCTTCAGCCAACCTGTTTCATGTAGTGATAGTGCTGTGTAGAGCCCTTGGTCCAACACAACAATATCTATTCCCATCATTCTGGACACAGGTGCTCACATGCTTCCCCGACACTTTTTGTAATGAAGATTAAAGATGAAACACAAACCACAATTTTTTCATTGTACTTAGCAGACTGCAGAGCCTTAACCAGAAAGGTGACAAACAACAAGCCAATTACTGGATTGCCAGAATGACCATTGATGCTAATGAGGAACCTGTACAGTTCACTGCCCTGTGGTCACAACAATCTCAGGAGAACTGGATAATCACTGCTAGCAATTGTGCCATAGCACACCAGACATTTCTGTCGCTTGAAGCTAATGTGTACAGTTCTTTGCAATACATAAATAAATAGGATCCAGTCTTCCTTGTATAATGCCAATCTCCTGTATGTTTTCCAACCAGTCTTGGCCTCATAATCCTATTAGTCTAACCTCTACTACCTCCTTTCCAGACCCTACCACTGTCTCTTCTCCCAGCATTCAAGTGCTCTCTGTTAATTGTAGTGCACAGTAGATTCTCACTGGAGAGAAGTGAGGTTTCTTACTCTCAGCTCAGAAGTTCAGAGACAAGAAACATACCTGAGCCTTGTAGAGACTTCACCTTCTTCTTCAGCAATCCATCCCACATCTGCAAAGGAGGCCACTGCATCTTCTCTGAGTTGAGCAGGACCATTTCCTTCCGTGACATGAGAAATAAGCTAAATTTTAAAGGCAAGATTGAAGATTTTAGAGTCAATATTCCCAACCCAAGTCACATTTACATTACCAAATACTTCTACTGAGGCTACACGTAACTATTAACACATACATGCACAAAACACGTCTGTAGACTTAAAACACTTATTTTTGTCCTGTGCTCAGTCCAGAACCATTTCACTGACTTCAAACAATTCAATCCATTCTGCTGGCTAACTACATATGCTATCACATGATGCTAGCGAACACTAAAAATCCAATGCAAATTGTTACCTTCAAGACAAAAAAACATCAACATGCCCACACAGTTTTCTATATTAACTCATATAGTATGTTTTTAAATTATATTCATGACCAGTAGTTTAAAAAGACATTAAGGCTGCCAATACTTCTTAAGTCTTTTGCTCTGATTCAGTGCTATTTTTAAAGAGAAATTCTGCCAAAGTTTCTATTTCCCGACAACTTCTGAACTTCTGTACAAGAAGTATGTACATTGCACGGGGGGAAAAGAAAAGCAAACAAGCAAAGCAACCCCAAAATCAGGCAAAAAGCCAATTCTACCAGCTCAGTAATCAAAAAGACTTTGAGTGAGAAGTGGGATACAATCATAACATTATACACTGTGTGCTAACAATCTTATTTACAACATGCCAAACAAATGGACCATATTCCAGCATGGTTCTGGCCATTAGCTTTACAGCTGTTTGAAGCCAAAGGTGAGCAAGGCTCCAGAAACTGGAACCTTTCTTCCATTTCAAATTAAGTGACCTGAATAGTGATTTTAAAAGTTGTTTGGAACATCAATACTTGCTCCATAGTCACAACTCAACAAAATGGTTTCAAATCTATTTTGAAATACTGGCTGTTTCCCCAGGTCAGATGAGGGCCTGTGTTCAGAGTCACTGGACTCCTGAGCAGCATGGGCTCAGCGTCTCAGCAGATAAAAGCTACTGAAACAACTTTTAGTAATTTGCTCTGCTCAGTCTTTCATCTTGAGTTACACATCTCCAATGCCTATATGCCCCCTCTTTTGCTTGTATTCCATGAAATCACAGAATCGTTAAGGTGGGAAAAGCCCTCTAAGATAACTGAGTCCAGCTGTCAACCCAACACTACAAACAAACCCACAGCCAAATATGCATGAGTCGTTGCAGCTGTTCAAGTGCTGCCCGTGGCCAGCAGTGGCCAAGAAGCTGGGAATACTGACAAAGATGGTGGCAGCGGGTGCCAGTCTGTGAGGACAGCCTGCATCCAGCCCATTAGCACTTAGGTCACTTTTCAAGGCAATCCCACTCTGTAAGAGCAAACTACTATGAAATGTTAGCATTAATCTGAATTTGTAGCAGACCTATTACAGTAGGACTGCAGTCTGGACAAGGTGAAACCATTTCAGAAGAACATCCACATGTATTTTAGTAGTAGTAGCCTCTGAGACACAGGTCTCAGGAAGAGAGAAGTTTTGGGCTTGGGGCTGGTTTTTTCCCTGAGAGTTGTTGCAAACAGCCTTAGAAATTGAGATTAGTTGTCTACACCTCACACTCTCACTTGTATGAGAGTCTTTATCACAGCTCCCAGGAGTGTGTATTGGCACCATCAGATCATTTGGAAACAACAGGGTTTTTTCCAGGTAGCATCAGCACAGATGGTAATATGTTTATCACATTAACAGTTGTGCCTAATACCATTACAGTCTGCCTCTCTTTAAAGCAGTCTAGAGAATACTATATTGCATGTTAGGATTTTTGTCGTTCAAGGTTTCTGTAGAATTCTTCTTTTTAAAAATGAATAGAAATTTTCAGGACCACAGCGTTTGTATTAATGTTAATGGCAATTTGAAAAAATCCATAAAACATTAACCACTTCTTGCAGGTGATACAGATTTTTCTGGCAGTAATATTACCATTAAAAGATTGAAGCCACTTTTAAATAAAGGCACTACACACACTTGAATCAAAAATAATTTTCTAAATCAACAGTAAGGAATGTATTTACCACTGCCAGGATTCCTGCATCATGAAATAAATAACTTCTAATCCAAGATTTAGTAGTAAGCCTTCTGTTATACTGTGAGACAAGTTTCTTCTTTATTTTAATTCTTATTTATATATAAACAGAATCTGCTTGTTACCCCATATACAGATGTTTCTTTTCTCTATCCCTAAAAACAACAAAGCCTTCCTCAGCAGTGGAATTTGAATTTCAAGTTAATGCAAGATTTTTACTTTAATTTAAAGGTGAAAAGCCAACACCTATCTCTCAAAACCTTCACCTGTCTGCAAACACCTCTGTGACTACCCTATTCCTCCAGTGAGTCCCAGCTGAAGAAAATGTGAACAACTGCTCTGCCAGCACCTAAAATGGAGAACTGAGTATTGAAAACAAAAGCCCAGTTCTACTGGATGGCAGAAACTGAATGAATCAGTGCTGTAGCCTACTCTTCTTTCTCTGGAAGCTGTGTAGCTGCTTCCCCCACTTCTTCCTTCACAGGCTTTTTGCCTGTCTTAGAACACACACATGCTGCACACACAGACACACAGAGACGCCTGAGGGCTGCAGACCCATCACGGATTTCTGAAGACTACACACACTGTACTGTTTTGGCACCTCGAGCTGGAAGGGACACATAAAGAATCATCGAGTCCAACTCCCAAAGAAAGAGTCAGCCTTGCCAGTGTTTCCGCCCGGTTTTGAACCGGGGACCTTTCGCGTGTTAGGCGAACGTGATAACCACTACACTACGGAAACGCTGCTCGGCAACAAGGCAGGGCAGGTTCCCTGCTCTTTTGTTTGCTCCAGAAAGTGGGAAGTAGAACAGATATTTTTATACAGTTAAGAACAGAATAAAAACCTCTTGTTTCAAATTACTAATAGAGTTATGTATTAAACGTTTGGAAATACTACTTGGAAGTAAGACAAACTTGCTATGATTTTTCAAATTAGCCCAGTGAATTCAGATGTTTGTTAACATGCACACCAATTTATCAGGAGATTTTTACTGAGTTATCAGGTTTCCAGCAGACAGACAGGAGAAGCATGGGACTGAAACAGAGATGCTGTAGCTGAAGGATGCTATCTTGACAGACACTGCTGTAGGTTTGGTTGAATCTATCTAGGCTATACGGGTAAGTTTAATTTTATTTTCTCCTAATGGCTACATATAAATCTAAAAAATATGACATACAAAAGATCTATATGAACTATTTTCATTTGTTCATGCTATATAGAGTACATAAGGTACATAAGCTCTGCCACCTCTTACTGAATATGTAATCAGCATTTTAGCGTTTAGCAGTTAACTTAAATGTTCACTATAGCAAGATCTACAGAGACGGACGGACACAACAGTCAGTAGACCCCAAACACCAAAATGTTTGGCTACTATTCTTTTTTTCAGACTAGCTGAAGAAAAGAATGTTAGAAGGTTAAGTATGAACACTGCAGAGATATTCTTTCAATGTGTCCCATCCATGTATCACAAGGAAAATGAAGACCTGTGGAAAGCGTGCTGCTCTGGGGTTAGAAACACTGATTACAAACATGCACCCTCAGACGATGCAAGTAGGATTTGATCTGGTTTTTCAAACAGAGTGACTTACAGCAAGGTTCAGTTCATGGTCCTTTCATAATAGAGCTAAAGCTGGCAAGAAAGAAAGAGGAAGAGACAGCTATAGGAAAGTGTCAGTTGCAACAGCACAAAAACGATCGAGATCAGTATTGAACTTCTAGAATCTTAATGCTGAGATAAAGACACAAAAAACAGATGTTAGCATCACACTTAACATGTTCAGCAGTTTATATATTAAAATAGTTTAGAGTCTGCACAAGCTATATAAATTTTAATGGGTTCAAAGGCTCAAATTTTGAAATTCCCATTTCTAAGTAAATCAACTCTCACAACCGTACTCCTATATTTAGGATCCTTTCTTTTCATCTAATAGAAGGTGAATGTTTACACTTAGTGTACACACAAAGCTGGACAAATGTCTCTTTAACAGGAATAAAAGGCAAATTTCATATTGCTTTTAACAAAAGTCAGACCAAAACATATTTATGTATGTATTTATTTATTTATTTATTTGCCTAAACACTAAAAATAATCAGGAACAGATTCCCCAGATATATTTTAGCATTCTCTGCAGGAACATTAACCAGAAATATCTTTTTTTATGTACAATATTAAGAGAAGTCAGTATTAGGCTAACTATCTACAAATGAGCATCATCTTTCCTTGTATGGCTTTTACAGTATAGAAAATCAGACACATAGGAGGACTTCACTACCTTTTAAATCTGAGGCACAGGGAGCCTTATTGCTGGCAAAAAACCTACTAATTAAATATTCAAAAGTTTAAATCCAGCATGCCATTTGTGGTCCTCGCCTGCACAAAACCCCACACCCCTTTATTTTTTTTTTTCAGCAAGCCACTAGAAATGCTGCCCCCAGGTTTCTCAGTGTAATTTTTTGAGAGGCAAAATGTTAGCATGGCTTTTACTCTCACACCAACAAGGCTTCTATGGCAATCTGAACTATCTGGTTTTGTGACTGTAATTTCAAGTCTAAATATTATTCATAAATTTCATTTATGATAAAGAAATTAATTTAAACATTGAAACATTTAGCAGTGTGGAAATTACTTAATCTTAGTGTGACAGCTGATTCCCTCCATTCATCTTTACACTCCTTGCCCTTGCTCAGCCCACGAAACATTCCTCTCTCAGCTTGAATTTCAAACACTAAATTTCTCCAATTCTATACCCACCCCCTACCCCTAACACCAGAGTTGAAGAGATTATGTGTAACAGCTTCCACTTTCCCATCTGTTCTTGAAAGACTCATTATAGAAAGCTTGGATTTTCTCTTCCTTAAGCTTTTGTACTTGGTCTTTACCCTACCTTTTCACCTACACAGTGCTAGCCTTGTATTTTAAACAAAAGCAAACAGTGTACTCATGTTATCGTGTTACTAATTTTTTGATTTCTGATAAAGTTGTTTCTTTTCCCAAGTATTTTTAACACTGTTCATCTTTAAATGCCTGTAAGCCTAACTTGTACGTACTGTTTATAGATATAAGTTTCAATCATTCTTCTCTTTTATGAATATTTTTTTTTCAACTTTCTTATTTGGAAAAAATCTGAACGGGAAGCAGAAAGAACTTAAGTAGGTTAATTCTCCTATCTCTAGTTTATCATAATCTACTTTTACAAACCTTCTACGCATGAGCAAATCCCTTCATCAGTATAGTGAAACACAAATTCTAAACAGTTGAGAACACCTACCTGAAAGTGAACTCTTGGACACTGTATAAGAGAGAGGTTAGTACCAATTTTTCTTACAATACTTCGAGATGAACCATAAGGCTTGCTTGACCAAAGCACCTGGATGGGAAGAATAAAGAAGCCAGCAGTTAGGGAACTGATTTTTCTATCCTACTGTAATAGTTCTCCCTTATTCTTCTACACTATGTTTGTGCAAAATGTATTTAGTCATTCCTTTCATGCTAGAGTAGGATGTAAGGTTTATACACTGAATTCTGTCTCAGTGAACTCCTTACATTCTGTACTTGAACTGGCACAAATACATTATACATCTTCATTACAACATAGCTACAACTGCCTACGGTCAAGAGAGCCTTTGCATTAAATCTACATTCAAAGCAATAAATCAGGTAATGCAGAAGACTTCAGGAGCTGAAAGTATCTTCAAAAACACAATATTCCAATTTTCAAGATGTTAAAGAACTTACATTCAGTCAGATACCTCTTTTTACAGGGTTTCAAGAAATGCCACTCAATCTTTAAAAATCCATAAAGTTATATAATTCCTCATTTCTCAAAATTAATTAAGTGCTCTTCTAAAACACAAATAGTGTCTACCATTCTTAATAAAAATAAGTATCAGCTACAATAAATAAGAAAATGTACTTGTGAAATTAAATAGCAAAGGAAAGTAAAAAGGAGAAAATAAGATAAAATTTTTGTAAGAAAGAAATTTTGTCCCCTGCCCCAAAAAATAAATTCACCTAGAGAAAACTCCCCATAGCTGCTCAACACACCAGGCTTTATTAGAGCTGTTTCTACTGCAATTTAGATTTAATCTATGTTGTTTAAACAGGGATTAAATTTGTGCTTTTTTTGTTGTATTTAATATTTGCCACAGCCTTATGAAATTAAATAAAATGGGAGTTTAATCCTAGGAGAATACTACAAAATGAGCCAGAACAGAAGCAAAAGCCCCAGAGAGAAGCAGGAAAGATTTCAGCACATGCAAAGGCAACAAAAACAATGCTAACAAGAAAAAGAATAATGAGAAGACTCTAACACAGAGTACATTGTTAGTAAACAATTAGAACATTGTATGGTAATTTCAAAAATTTGGCCAGTGTTTAACTATGGCTGTAAATAGGAATTTACTAGTCAGACTTTAGTTTTTAAAAGATCACAGCTTCAAGCAAACTTGACATCCTGTTAGAAGGTTGCCCAAGAAAGAAAACAGAAAAAATCCAGGCTATTCTAGATTGGCAATGGCAATATTGCATGTATGATGACTGTAGCGGTGCTGTGGGAGTTTCATAACACACAACTGAGTATTCTGATATACTAAGCAAAGATCACTACTCTTAGATGCTGAAGGTTCTATTAAAAAAGAAAATTTATGTTCCGCGGTATCCATTCTCAGATTATTCCACAAACTTCACCCAAACATTTTGCCTATTTCTAATTTCTATCCTTCCTTCCACTGGTTTTACTGGAATGTAAAAATTTTGACGAAATAAATGTGCACTGCACATCCTCCCATTAGGGCTGCAACTTTGTCATGAATCCACTCAGATCTATTTTTTTTTCCATTCTATAAAAAATACGTTCTCTTGCTTAATACACTGCAAAATTGAACACAAATTTTTCAATGCAGAGTAGTCTATTGATGCTGCATTTGTTTGTCTCAACAAAGACCTCATGGTTGTGTCTTATCACCTTACTGTTTGTTTGCATGTATGAGCAAACAGCAGGTAGATCAGTGACCTTCATGAAAAAGTCACAGACAAAGAGCACCACAGTAATACAGTCTCATGACTCACAATTGATTCTGATGTTTAAAGCAAACTGTCGGCAAGAGACTCAAAGTGATGGGGCATTGAAACAAATAATACCAGTCAAAGGATGGCTTAATTAGTTGCAGAAGTACTTCCACAGCAGCAAGAGCGTCTAGACTACACGCTCTATTACCAACATAAGTGCAATGCATTTTAAACAAGCAGCAAAACTTGTTTAGATATTGCTCAGACCACAGATAAGTTGTTGACTAGCACTCAAAAATATATGGTTTCCAAATGCCCTTGGGGCTCTTCAACACCAGTGGCTTGGTGCACCAAAACTCTGACTGACTCAGTTTTGGTAATACAAGATGTGCCAGAGCATTATTTCAGAAAACTGCATGCAAACTGTGCCACAAGGGATGCAAGTAGTCAGTTCTCCGCTCAGCTGAGCTGAGGTCTCAGCACTGTTCTAACCAAGTTCACACAACTTCTTGTTGACTTGAAGTACTGGCTGAGCAAGTCTGCAAAATGTTACTTAGTCATACACTCCTATTGCATCAGTGTTTTGCTATTGTCCAGAACAGCTGACACTTGGAAATGTAACTGCATTATCAAAAGCTTGATACAAGTAGAGAATGGGAAGAAACAGATTAAAAACTTGTTCCTCTCCCTATTTAGGCTGAAATTGCTGAACTTCCAGAGTGTTGTAATGCAAAATATTCTTATACTTTGAATTTTCAAAGTTACATGGAATCTCAGATCAAAATTCAAATAAAATCCTAAAACACAAATTATTGCTGTCAATTTTAATTTACACTGTATAAACAGTTTGCTCTCCATAGATTCCCAAGACTGATAAAAGGTTCTACCAAAATAATACTGACTAAATACTGCACATAGCTGTTAAGGATTTCCCCATTCTTAAAACATTAAAATATTTCAAAAACTTACAGCGATTATTGCACTGAGGTCAACATTTGTACACAAAATAGCTTCCTAAAGGTCCCAGTGACAAGCAGTTGATACGTAGCAGCTCTCTGTCTCTCTCTGCTAAGCATTCAAAGAAAACTCTCTATATAAGTCTCCTCCAAGAGGAGAGCTATGCAGGCCTATTCCTCTGTTTACCCAGTAAAGAACACAGCTGTATTGCTCTCATGTACTGTAACACCTCCAGAAGAGCTAACTATAGCACAGAAGTGGTAAATATAGTACCATTATAATAATCTCAATTTCATGGGGCTTTTTGTACCTCCAAGGTAAGAACAAGAAATAAGACAATTTTTTAATTGCTGTTAAAAATAAGATGAAGTTCTCCTTCAGCTTCAAAACATACACAGAAGTCCAGCATGAAAAGCTGTGCTTACAAAATAAACAGTTTATTAGAGCCAGCAGGAACTGCACAGTACTTTTAACACATTTATTACTCAACATTTCAGTGTCCAAGTCATAAATTTGATGACTTTTCAGCAATGCAGAATCATCCCAGTATTAAGTACATTTCAAATGTTCTGCTAGATAGGCACAAACTAAATTACATGAAGTGCTTTCTATACCTTATTTTCTGAAAACATAAAGGAAGTTTGAAACACTTACTGATTCCATGTTCAATCCAATTTGTTCAAAAGCCATCCTAATTAAGCGCTTCAGCCAGCAAATCATCTGGACTGGGAAAGGCCTTTTCGGACTTGGATTTAAGCCTTCCAAACCTGCAAGGCTGCCAAGGTTCCATAGTAGTTCTGAAATGAGACACATAAGAATTTTAGATACATGTTGTGGAACACGTACAGAAGTAAACTGCTACATTCCTAACAAAACAAGCTTTAGATACAAGACATACTAGATGACACCTATACCTTGTACTGCAAAGGTGTTCAGAGGGCATCTACGTAATACAGGTAACAAATACTTTAGTAGTGTCATTTTTATAGAATCATGGAATGGTTGGAGTTGGAAGTGATCTTAAACATCTTCCAGTTCCGAATCTCCTGCCACGGGGAGGGACACATTCCGCTAGATCAGGTTGCACAGGGCCTGGCTATGAAAACTTCCAAGAAAGGGGCATCCACAATTTTTTTGGGCAAACTGCTTCAGTGCATCAGCACCCTCATGGTGATATGTATCTAATCCAAACCTATCCTCTCTCAGTTTAAAGCCATTGTCTTTTGTGCTGTCACTACATGTCCTTGTAAAAAGTCTCTCTCCAGCTCTCTTGTAGACCCCTTCAGGTACTGGAAAGAAATCCAAGCTGTTGTAAAGTTAACAATTAAAAAGTTGGGGAAATGACTGCTCACTTGAGCTTGGACAGATGATGGCGTTCAACAACTCTAAGTGAGCATCAAGCCCTACGGAATGCCTGCAGATGGGGATTAGCACTAAGATTGAAGTGACATACTCATATCTAAAACTCATTTCTATGCAGGAACAGACTGCAGAAAGCTGATCACCTCTCTTGATTCACATTCTCTGACAGCTTTGTTGTTCCTTCCTTTTTTCTACAACTAAGGAGAGAAAGGAAACATGGAAAAATGGCTAATGCAGAAAAACGACAGGAAATACTGTAGATGTAGGACATGAAATTACTCAAGCAGTTTATAAAATTAGACAGCTTTCAAATTTTTTCTGTTTATATACACTTCCATTCACTTAAGTCAAGATGGTTTTATTGGCCTCTAGTGAAAATAGTGTAGTTTTTCTTTAACTGTGTTCTACACCAGTCATAACTTGGATGCCGCTGAGAAGTGTATGCCACCAAAACCAGGAAAGGAAGATACAGATTTAGGTTTACATTTGTTTTGTGTATTAGGTCGGAAACAACTGGTTTGACTCTGTTGATCCACCCTGAGCAATGCATCTGTAGTACGAATAAGAGTGCTGCTGAAGCCGCTCTATATACAGACAGGGATGACTAAAGCAATGTAGCAGCAGAAACCAGTACTCGCCAAGTTTGAAAGTCAGGAGATGGAAAAATGGTGCTGTTTGGAAGTGCCCACAAGCCCTACAGTTAAACCATCACTGTTTCCATTACAATTTTTTTACAATAGTTTACAGTCCCTTAGTAATAACCTACTTCTTGCGGAAACTTGGCAGAAACATTACAATTCTACAGTTATCTTTCTTTAGACAGGCTCAAAAAAAAAGTTGATATTAGTTTCTCATCATCAAAGGATTTTCTTCCATTTGTGACTAAACTCGGAAGAAACTATTAATCTACACCACAAGATTAGAATGGAAACTGCAACTATTGTAAGAAAAACAATAGCGAAGAATAATGGGTTTGCTACCAAACAGCCATGAATACAAGTCATTCATAATAAATAAATAAGTCATGGACTTCTTTATGGAATGATGGAGAAGTCTATTNCTACAGTCATTCATAATAAATAAATATGGAATGATGGAGAAGTCTATTAGGGAAGAATTACCATCTATTTGATCCATTATTCCTTTAGGCATCTGTTATTCTTCCCTTACACAACCTACTGTATGGACTGTATGCATCTTGGATCTCATTGCACCTGCTGTATTCCCAAAATAGGAAGAACACAAGTCTTTTTACGTGCCTCACACTGGATTTGGCACCTTATCTGTCACCGCAGACATGCAGTGACATAAAAGAGAGAGGAATACTCCTTTAAAAGGGGAAACCTGTTCCAAAGGTGTGATTACACATGATATACTCCACCTCATTCCAAAGTCCAAACTTGTTCAACAAGTAGTGTGGTAATCAAAGGAACAAAAACGAAAGCTGTATCAAGACAAACTCAAACAAAAGAGAAAAAAGGAAGAGTACTGCTGAGCAACTCCAAAGACAGGGCTGGCTGAGAAAGGCAAGTGATAGGACTAAAAGAAATGACTGTATCCTGATACATTCGTCTTTCAGCCAGCTCATAGGTTTAAAAGAAGTCAGAGTCATGTTTTCCAAGAACAAAATGTATGATTTTGTTTCTGATCAACTGAGATGCCTGAGTCTTTAAAAACAGAGACAATATGGACAGAAGTGAAAAGTGAGCATTAGAACTTCCTCCAAAGAAATCAGAGCAGGTCTATAAAGTTTCCACGAATTTAAGAAACTTGAAGGCAAACAGTTAAAAGAACAACACAAAAACTGACAAGATAACTAATTAAAATCACAAAACCAGATACAGAAAAAAAGTAGCATACGAGGATGACAGAATAGTATAAATATGACATAGTAAGCTAAAAAAGGCAGGGCACAAAATGGGTTCCATCTTACAGACATAAAAAAGTGCTATATATATTAGCAGTAAGAGACAAGGGAAACAATCATGATGTGACAGGAAAGAAAGCAATGAGTGATATGGACAGTCAGTATGTATTCAGTGTTTTCACCTGACAATGGTAGATAAGACAGACAGGTGTTAGAATGGTTTACAGACAATGGTGAAAAGGTATAAGCATCCAGGACAACAGTATCTAGTGAATTTCACCTTGCAAAGTCCAGAAAAGTGTCAAGGCAATTTCTGAAATATTGATAATTCATTTCAGAAACTTGTTAAATGGGATTCAAAAGACCCAGGAATAAAAGAGGGAGCATGATGATACAAAGCAGTCCAATACACTCATCCTGCCCTAAAACATTAAGGTGATCTTTTATAATTCCAAGTTCCAAGACTTTAATGACTGAACATAAAAGAGAATTCATTCAACAAAACAACTACTTCAGTAAAATGAATATTTATAGTTCACTTTGTAAGTCATTGTTTCCTCTGCAACCTAAATACTTAAAAGTACCTGAGACTGGGGTCATCAATGCCTTGCTCTTCCAATGACTTGTCTGCTTTTGCAGAAGAAATGACTGAAATCAATCTGTGTGAGTGCAGAGTACCACCCTGCTCCTGGATTAGTTTCCTTAGTTTGTGGCACTAAGAAAAACCATGTTTGAACAACCTCCAGCTAATCTGTCATCTAAAATGCAAATGCTTCTAAGCATATCAGATTTATATTTTTGTATGATTTTATGTTTCATAGAATTATCTCCATGCAAACTTCATATTTATTTCTTCCAGATTATGTTGCATTATACCTTTCTTCACATAACTCAGCTATTTCACAACTGGTTTATGTGCCAAGAACAGACAGGGTTCATTCCAAAAGAAACTGCTGGACAGCAGGAATGAAAGCATTAGCAAATTCTTCTCTCATGCTCCGTATACAGACCAGTTTCAGAAGCAGGAGCTAAATGTTTATTGCTTTTAATAGAGTTTATTACCTCTTTCATATATCTTTCAAAATACTGATCTTTGTGGATTTATCCTCTGTCTTCTTGGTCCTCCCTACAGTAAAAACAGTTTAATTCCCCGAACATTTCCACAACTTAATTTCTACAATGAAGAGCCCTGAGTGATAGTAATATTCCCATAAAAAATGGTCCATCTCATCTGCCTCAGCAAAACTATTACAAGGACAAGCAGCAGTCAGATTACCAAGATTACCGAGATGTCTGAAGAGCAGTAACATAAAGAATTACATTTCACTGCATAAAGCATGAAGGGATTGGAATTTCACAGGTTCATTTCAACGAAACACAGAAATTAGCAATGCTGAAGAACTTTCTTATTGATATGGAAATACAGAGGAATTCCTTGGTTTAGAAATGAGGAGGTCTACGTTTCTAGGCCCCCTTGAGCTCATTTGCCCCTACTTTTCACAACCAATTTTGCAGGCTCCATTCAATACTCTCATATCAAATATCAAGTCTACAAAGCTGAGAGATAATACTACTTATAAATTACAAACAGTTCATTAAATAAATATAAAAGCTCTGGAGTCTGTACACATAAGGCAAAATACGCAGCAAATATGAACACGAGCCTTTTGCTAGGCTTTCTAGTGAGTCCTACACACAAAAGATTAAAAGAAAGAAATCAGATGCAACTGCTTTCAAACTGAAATTCTCCTATGTGTTTTTCCAATGTTGTATTTATCCAAGGGCCTTTCAAAGCATGAATTCTTGCTCTTAAAAGAAATATAATATTCATATCTTTCTTACTGAAGGAGGTTTCTCTCATTAAGATCTATACAAACATAAAAGAGAATGACTTAATGGGATTGTGGCACTAATCTGATGGAGCAGATCAGCCTTAACAAAGTATAAACAAAGGCGTGAAATCTGAAAAATGAAAGGTGCAGACTGTAAATTAAAAGGCATAGCATTAAGAAGTAAAACATTTTCTAAGAAGCATGAGTTCAAAGGAACATCAACCACATAAAAATATCAAGTGCAAAAAGACCAGGTTCCTCCTTATTTTAGTAAGAATTAGGGCAAGCATATCTCTTCAGTCTTTTAGACTGGCACATGACCCAAGTTCATCTAATAAAATTACATCCACAAGGAAACATTATTAAAAAAACTATTATGACAACAGCCAAACAGGCAGGAAGAATATTCTGATAAAGAACGAGACTGTCCCAAAATGACACAGACCAGCTATAAGTAAAGGAGGCATTTGGCAGAGGTCACATAGCCAGCAATGGTGGTCTGTGTTTTGGTGTGGAAGCTACAAATAATGAAGCATCCCAGTACTTACAGAAAGACCTGTTTGGAAAGATATGAAGAGAGAGATAAAAGTCAGTGACTACCACAGGGACAATCTAAGCTAGTACTGGTATGAAATTTAAAGCAGGAATTGAAAATCATACATACTTGCAACAGAAGTTGCTAAAGGTTTTTTAAAAATATAGCCCCATCATATCTACCTGAGCGTGCAAAACTCTGTCAGATTTCATTCATGTTATCCTATCTTACCAGCTAAGGGCAGAGAAAAAAAAACCAAAACATGTTTCAGCACTAGTTTAATCAAGAATCTTTGCTCAGCAATGATTATACCTGCACAGAGAGTGCACTGATACCAACTGAGAGGTAAGTGAAACCCTTTAACACCTATAAACCACAAGATATTATATGATACAGACATAACCAAACACACACTTCCCTACCACATAGACAGACCTCCCCACCAGCTGCTGTGAATGCCAATCTTTCTGCTACAGCTTTGAGAGACAACAGCAGGTAAATCTTATTAACAAAAGGGTGTGTTTGTCTGAAAAAGCATTTTAAATGACCAATCTTCCCCCTAGATATCTCTCTATGTAAAAATGTCGAGTTCCTAAACACAGTAATCATATTTTAGCTAGTGACCCCTACTAAACATATTATCTGGATTCAGCAGCAACTAACCAGAACTTCTAGAGCTGATGTGCAGATAACTCAGCTGCCTCATTTTTATCACCTAGGCAAAAGCCAGTGAGGATCAGAAGTCATAATTCCTATTCATCTAATCTTTGTAAGCCTTCCCTTCACAAGAGCTGCAGAGCACTCTGAGGACAGCATGTTAATATTAATGACGTACTGTTGACGCTGCCAGGCAGAGATCAATGCACTACGATTGATTTCAGCATTCAAACTCTACTCACCCTCAATATTTCGAATTTCAACAGCTCGTTAGAGGAAATGAAAACACACACCTAGCAATTTATTTATGATCACTACAGAAGAACCTGAACACGGCAGCAGGATCATTAAAGATACACAAAGCAAGCAGTGTAAATTTACAGAAAAGAGAAATAAAAGCACCATGTCCCTTAAAGCTTATTTTTCCTCCTATATGCCAACTCTATATTTTAAAACTTCCTTTAAAAACTTCCCTCAAACTCCTCCACATTATCTCTAGATGATCTTTTATTTACACTCTTCCCCGTGACCTGTCACCCTCCCATCACAGCAGTTCGCCTGCAGGAACAAAAGCTGCGGCTCAGCACCCGGAGGCGCTTCCATGGTCCTGCCCGGCACCTGCCCTGCCCGGGACAGGCCCGAGAAAGGGGATGGCCCTGACAGAGGGAAGCGGAGCCGCCCCGAGCGGCCTGTACCTGCTTTTCAGCCAAGCTTCCCCTCCCGCATCGTTCCCCGCCCGGGATCGGCCGCGCCAAGAGGGGCTGCCCAGGAGGAAAGGGCTGCCCAGGGGGAAGGGGAGAACCGCGGGCCGCCGCCGCCGCCGCCACCACCTCGCCTCGCCTCACCCGCCGCCGCGGCCGCCGCGCTGCCTCACCCGCTGCTCGCGCGGCCGCTCGCGACCCTGCTCCGGCAGCCAATCCGCGGCCTGCTCGGCTCCGCCCGGGCCAATCGCAGGCGCGGCGGCGGGCGCGGGAGGCGGGACATGGCGCGCGCTGCGGGGGTGGNCTCGCCTCGCCTCACCCGCCGCCGCGGCCGCCGCGCTGCCTCACCCGCTGCTCGCGCGGCCGCTCGCGACCCTGCTCCGGCAGCCAATCCGCGGCCTGCTCGGCTCCGCCCGGGCCAATCGCAGGCGCGGCGGCGGGCGCGGGAGGCGGGACATGGCGCGCGCTGCGGGGGTGGGGCGCTACCCGGCAGGCGCCGTGCCGGCAGCGGGCGGGGAAGTTGCCCCGCCCCCTTACGCGGTCACGTGACCTGGACCCTCCAGTAGGGGCGGGACCCTGCAATAGGGGCGGGATCCTCGGAGTGCAGCCGGGGGTGGGGGGTCTCGGTCCCGGTCCCGCAGACTCGTGGGGCTCGGTCTCATCGCCCAGGCAGCTAGCGAGCAAAGGACACAGCCTCAAGCTGTGCCAGGGCAGGTTCAGGTTGGACATCAGGAGGAGCTTGTTCACAAAAAGGGTGATCAAACGTTGGAATGGGCTGCCCAGGGAGGTGGTGGAGTCACCATCCTTGGAGGTGTTCCAGAAAGACTGGATTGTGACAGTCGTTGCTGTCGTCTAGTTGACAAGGTGGTGTTCGGTCACAGGCTGGACTCCATGATTTCAGAGATCTTTTCCAGTTTACTGATGCTGTGATTCTGAGGCGGTGGGGAACGGCAGCGGCCCTCCCTTGTCACCGCCGAGCCAGCGCTGCCGTGTCCACCTGGAGCAGCGCCCGGGCGGTGGCTGCGGGGCTGTCCCTGGGCTCTGCAGGCCGCAGCGGTGGCTGCTGGCGCTGCCCGGCGACTGCTGGCGGCCTGCGGCTCTCTGGGGTGCGGCTGTCGGCTGCGGCACCGCCGGTGGCTCCTTGGCTGGTGTCGGCTGTGTCCCATTAAAACCTTGTGGAAAGGACGGCCGGAACCGCTGTGGGAACCGGGCGGAAAGTTGGGATCGCTGTGGGGCAGAGGGGGCTGCGGGATAGAGGGGAACTCAGGGAGAGTTACTTCGTGCTGAATTGACTTAAGGATTACTTGGCGGGTGTTTTTAGCTTTAGAAACTTCACTGAAAACTTTACTCAAGTATTTCAAAATAAGGTGCGAGAATGACGTGGAGTGGAGGAACGAGGAAACGGAAAACCTTTGCGACTTGGAGGGGATGGGGACCCAAACCTTCCTAAAGGATCAAGATGTTGAACCTTGTGCTGTTCGAGGTTTTTTTTCAGCCTTATCGATGCCTTGGTTCTATATTAAACCAAGTTTAATTGTCAGTGTTTCATGTGGTGGGGAATACCCGCTTCGGGTGCCAAACTAGGGGATGGGCACTCTCTGTCCACGTAGCATCAGGTGTGATTCACACTATATTGTTTTACAGTACACGCTTTGTTTGAGCAGTAAATTCAACTTCTGGCGCTAACCATCTTTGGATTAAAAAAAAATATCCAAAACAAATGGAGCTGCGGGGGGGGAGGTCTGTTGCTGGACTACAGCCCTCGAACTACACCTCCCAGCCTGCACCGCGCCCCTCCCAGGAACAAAGCACTCCGCGATTGGCAGAGAGTGACGCTCGGCAGGCGCCAATGGCGTTGCGCGGTGTTGCGCGGTGCCGGGTCAGAGCGGGCTCTGGTGGGTGGTGCGGCCGCGCTCGTCCCGGTGCTCATCCCGCCGCTCCCCCCGCGCCGCTCTCCGCAGGCCGCGCCGCGGGACATGGGGGTGCGGGGCTGAGCTGCTAACCCGCCCAGGAACGGCTTCTGCAACGGTACGGCTCTGCCGGGGAGGGGAACAGGCCGCGCCGGGAAGGGCTGTGAGGGGGCGGCGTGTGCGGCCGAGATCCCCCCTGCTTTCCATATCCATCCCGGAGCTAACGTTGCCCGGTGGCTGCGGGGCTGAGTCTCCGCCGACCACGAGGCCTGGGAGCTGAGTCCCGGGGCCTGGTCCCAGCCGGGCTGAGGCCTCGGCCGCCTGGTGAGAGCTGGCAGCGGGGCTGTGGAGGTTCTTCTCCAGGGCCGCCCCGACGAGGGCACAGAGCGGAGAGGGAGAGCGGCAGAGAGCTAGAGCTGCGGTGCCTGGGTTAGGCTCAAAGGTGATCTTAAAGCTATGGAGAGGAGACAGAAGCTTGCTGCTTGCTCCTGGCTTGCTGCTCTGCCGGACTCCTATACTCCGGATAATCTAATATAACTTTTTAGACCTCCCTGGGTTTTTGATTACAAAACCCCAGGAGGAGGGCAGGGACGCAAGTTTTGATGCAAGTGGTTGTTGCAGGTCATGGAGAAGGGTGAAGGTTCCAGGGGTCCCTGGAGCTGAGGCGTAGGAGAGATGGAGAAGGGTCTGGGGATAACACAGAATCACTTAATAGTTTGAGTTGGAAAGGGCCTTAAAGTGCCTCTAGTTCCAGCCCCCCTACTCTGGGCAGGGACACCTTTCACTCGATCAGGTTGCTCAGAGCTCCATCCAACCTCGCCTTGAACACTTCCAGGGATGGGGCATCCACAACTTCTCTGGCCAAGCTGTTCCAGTGCATCACCACCCTTACAGCAATTTCTTACAATGTCTAATCCAAACCTACCCCATTTTAGGTTAAAGCCATTACCCCTTGTCCTATCACTATATGCCTTTGTAAAATGTCCCTCTCCACCTTTTTTGTAGCTTCCTTCAGATGAGTGTGGCCTAATGGAATAGAAGGGGGTAGAACAACTTGATTTCTTGGGATCAGGGGGCGAGTTTCAGAGGATTAGAAGGAAAAAGGCAAAAAGGTGATCAGGGTGGAGACACTTGTAGGAATGATCCTACACAGGATCACAGATCTGGAAGTCAGAGACTTTGATTAGCATCAGCTCCGCACCTGACTGGTTTTTTAAGTTTCGAATAAGTTCCTTTGTATACTATGGAAAATAGTTAATAATACTCAACAAAGTTGCTTTGGGTTTGTTTGTTTGGTGGCTTTGTTCGCTGAGGTTTGTGGTTTGGTTATTTCTTGGGATTTTTTTTTAAATTTAGTTTTGTCCTTTGGAAACACAAATTTGTATTGGTTGAGCTGCTCTGTCTCCCAGTTGATACCTTTTTTGATTTCTGATAGTCAACAAAAATAGTCTGGAGACTAATCATTGGCCTGTATTTTTATTCTAGCACTCTGTTTCCTGAAGAAAGAAGCATTAACTTTGAAGTTAACAGCATTTTCTCTGTGAAAATGTCAGAAATTATCATAATCCAAATGCATGTTTATGGCTCATTGTTTTTGATGAGTGTGATAAATTTATGTTCCTCAGAGGCTGTTCTTCACTGAGGAAAAACTGTGTAATGTTGGCAAATGATGTTAAAAGAATGTGACTGCTTAAAAATTGTATTTGTTTTTTATTTGGGGGGAAATGAGTGATTTAACAAATTAACACTATGTATTCACTCCCACTTTTGTGCCTTAAGTTACTTGGCTGAGTTGGTACTGGCAACAACCAGGACTACAGTTAGCATTTAATAATTTCAGAGGCACAAATAAACTATTTTTTTGCACCAAGATTTTAGCATTTCTTCTGAGCAAACCTGTGCTTTTGTTTTGTGCTGTTAAGTAGTTATTATTAAACAACTCTGAAATCTGATACTCTCAAGCTAACACGTGTCTCCTTTGAAATTGATCTGGTGGCTTGGACTTCGGCTGCAGCAAGGAGTGACCTGCTTGCTCTCTTTTTATCGAGGGATACTCTTGAAGAAGAGAAAAAACAACTCCAAGCCAGCCTCTAAGCCCTTTCTGTCTTTCAGTGTATGGCATTACACTAGTTATTTGATATGTAGATGAAGAATAAAGCTTAATGTTTGCTATTCTTGATGCACTGTTAATATTTTATTGACTTTTGTGGTTCATTTTTCTGTAAAATTTTTTGTTTGCCAACGGTACTCTGAAAATATTTTGATTTTACACATTTGCTTGGAGGGATGTTTATAGACTTCTAGGGTGCCTTGTGAGAAAACTGGATTTATTGAAAACATTTGTCACTAGTGTAAGGAAAAAAAACCAACACACAATACTACCATAAAGATTGATTGGTCTGATATGGCATATAGGAAACAAATAAAAGTCCTTATAACCAAATAAACCTGCACAGGAAGTTTAGATTTCCAGTTTATAAATTTCAAGACTCACATCCTTATCAATTCCATCCACCTTCCATGAATTCTAGTCCTTGGGTTTTTTATACCTTTTTGATTAAAACAAATCAGTGCCTTTGTGCTTCTTCTTATCTGTGTTTTCATTGATGATAAATGTTGTGGTAGTAGTAATAATTTTTTTTTCGGCAGGTATTTTGTATGAATGGTGCAGAAAAGATGAATTCTGCTATGAGTGAGGAGCCTGATGCCCTGTCTGTGGTTAACCAACTCCGAGATCTAGCAGCTGATCCATTGAACAGACGGGCCATTGTTCAGGATCAAGGATGTCTGCCAGGTCTTATTCTGTTTTTGGACCATCCCAACCCTCCAGTTGTTCATTCAGCTTTACTAGTAAGTATTCTGGAGATAAATTTCTATGTTGGTAGGGCATTTTTAAACTTTGTTAAACAAGTTGTTTAAACAAGCAATTTACAAACAAAACTGTTTAAACAAGTTGTTTAAACAAGTAAAAATGTGAACAATAATGCCTGGTTTTATGTTATGTTGATATTCATTACGTGTTTTTTAAAAAAACCCTGTATTTCAAAAATGACAGTTGTTCCAGGAGATTTTTTAAAAGATATTAATTTACTTTGCATTTTTCCCTAAAACAGCTATTTCACTTTTTGTGTGGAGGGAGGTAAGGACCCTTAAATCTCTTTCTTAAGATGAGGTCATAGAGCTTGGTAAATATGGACAGTGATATTCATTTATATTCATTTTGTAAAAACTGAAATCCAATCATGGGATAACTTAGGTTAGAAACAACTTCCAGAGGTGATGTAGTCCATGCCCAAAATTAGGTGCGCTCAGATCACAGCTCATGGTTGGTTGTGTCTGCTTGATCTTGAGCACCTTGAAGGATGAAGATTCCATAACCTCTCTGGCATGCTGTTTCAGTGTTTGACCTGTCTCCTGTTAAAGTTTTGGTATTAAAAACAAACAAAACCCTCTCAAAACCAAAAGAATCAACCAACCCAAAATATAACAATATCTAATACAGCTTGTTTCAGCTTTTGCCTGTTTCTTCTCATTCTAAATCATCAATACTGAAGTCTCAATTTCTTGTCCTGTATTGTAGTATTAGCTTAAAAATGTATTTCCCATTAGAAATGGGAAAAATGAAAGTCAGAATTTAGTAATTTCAGAAGCTGAATTAGACTTCTAAGATTTTAAGGTATTGAAATTTATGTGGTGCTCCTTTTTTTCAATTATGTCATTATTGAAATGTAAAGAATGTGAAAGAACAAAGAGCTCTGGCTTTTACCTAAAAGTGTACATTATTCTTTATATCACTGAGACCTATCTGTACCATAATTCTTTGTTTTTCATTTGTGTTGCTTTCATAGTGGATATTAGTGGACTTGAAATTACTTTAGTGACTCTGATTTCTTCTGGGTTTGGGGAAGGAGGTCCCATAAGCTGGGAAACCTGTGTCCTGCTAATTGTTTTTTAGGTTGGCCTTGCCATAGCATTTGGCAGACTATAATTTTCTTCAGTAGGAGAACTTAGAGTTGAGTTTACTGTTCTTGGGAGTGTGTTATATTGGTTTTCTTCCCAGTGTAGTTCCGTAGGCTGTGATCTTAGCAGAAGATCTTGTTTGGATGTCCCACTGTCTTTTTCCTTCCTTTATTATGTTGGGCTGTGTATTCTCACTGCCTGCATGAGATTCAGAAATCTGTCTATCATCGTGTTACAAAAATTAGTTCTGCATAAAAGGACTGGCTTTGTCAAGAGTGATGAGGACTAATCCAGTTTGTAGTGTGGTCCCACAGCCCCCGATAGTACTCAAGTTGTGTTGAAAGAAAACAACTTGCCCCTCTATCCTTGGGTGAGGATAGGGGGCAGATAGGTTGTTCCATTAGAAGTAATGCCAGCAATACTATTTTTTTTTCCCTCTTAAATATGGACTAAAATTTTATAAAATAGAACCCTGAAGTTAAGGAGCTACTTTAAAATTTCACATAAAAACCATCAAAGATGTCTTTTTATTAAGATTGGCAACAGTGTATTTTACATTAAGTATGCAGGTAGTCTTATTGATTATGATGAACTTACTTGTGAGCCTCAAAGATAACATAGGTAAGTGTTTAGCTGAACAGAAGCTGAGCCAAAGTTCATAGCAAAACCTTCCCTATGCTTTCAGTATACTGGATTTAATAAGTGTAAGTTATCTCACTTCACTGAATGTTCAGACCTTTGTATCTCCCATGAGAGGCAGGAGGAATGGGAACTTCCTGGTGTTGAAAGTTGGGTCAATTAAGTTGGTCTCATGACTTTAGTCTTATTTTAGTGGAAGTTGCATTTGTGTGCTAGGAGTATGTAACAGATGGAAAGGAGACTGTTTGAGTTGTGACTCCAAAAATTAGCTGTTAAGAGAATAGGTTTTTCTTTGTCTGGCTGAGTTGCACCCTTACTGAACTGCCAGAACAGAGAGTAATAAAAATGAGAAACTTGTTACACCAGCAAGGATACATTTTATAGTATGCAAGTTAGTTGAGAGCTTAGTTGGAAATTAGGATGATGAATGTATGTACAACATTTATAAGCAAGGGGTTAGAATACTGGTCCACAACAGAAGATAACAAAAGTCACATCTAAAGTTCTCATCATGCCAGACAGTTTCTTGAAAGTACTTTTCTCAACAGTAAAATGGTCTTTGTGTTTTGCCTAAAATGTGCTGAAGATGACTTGGGAAAAACCAAACCCTGATGATTAGTCCTCTGTTTCTGAAGGGATTAAGGGGCCTGTGAATTTCAAAGCAGTTATGGAGCAGTGTAGCTACTACATAACTATACTAAACCTTGTTTCACAAACACCATTTTATAAACAATTGCATTTGTGTATTGCAGGATTTTTCAAGTGCAGTTCTTGTACCTACATCAGTAAAACACCTTTGGAGGCTCCTTCTAAGAAAATTTTCTCAGCACAAACAATAGAGAAATGTCTCATGAAAAGGAGGACTGACATTTTAATAGGAAGAGTGTTATGTTAGGAGGATCATATGAATATACAGTTACTGAGTGGGGTCAACAGTGTAAAATTTTGCAAGGAATCTACCTTGAAAGTCAAGTCAATGAAACCCTGGGCAACAAATAAGTATAAATTCCCAGTTTAGGTCAGAGTAAGCTAAGAAGCTTGCTGCTGCTTGTATTCGTATTTCTGCATGGAATAATGAAATTGCAGTTAGTCTTCAAAAGCTTACACGTGTGCTGGACCTCTTTCTGTGGACAGTAGGAACTTGGTGGTGGTGAGCTTCTGGTACTGGAGAAGCCCACAGAATCAATGGAAAATATTCTGGAAGCATCATGTATAAAAATTACTTTAGATCTCAGGTCACATAAATGTTTATTGGAAGGGACTTCTGGAAGTCATTCACTTCAGTTTCCTGTTTGAATTGGGACTGTCACCAGCACTCAGTCAGGTCAGTTGTAGCTTTGTCTCGTTCATTCTGCAGTTCCACTAGGTCATCTGTTCCAGTGTTGAACTACCTTCAGAGGGAAAAAGCTTTTAGTAATACCTGATTTGAACTTCCCAAGCTACAATTTGTGGCTGCTTCCCCTTGTCTGCTGCTGTAGAGGAAAGGTGGGCTCGCTCAACCATCTTTATAAAGGCTTCTTGCATAGCTGTAGACAGCTTTTAGATTGTCCCTTAGGCTATCAGCTGGTATAAACAAATCCAGTCTCTCAACCTTTTCTCATAGATTAGATATTCTGTGCTTTCTGTGTATTTATAAGAATAAAATAGTCTTTTGATGTTCATAGTAGGTGATAATTCTTTCTCTTCCCACTAGAACTACCTCTGTGACTGTTTTGCAGATGTGCACTAACAGGAATGAGTGGTAACCTACTGGATGTATTGCTGATCTGCTGTGGTTCTCTTTCTTTTAGGCTCTCCGATATTTGGCTGAGTGCCGTGTCAACAGAGAAAAGATGAAAAGTGAATTGGGTATGATGCTCAGCTTACAGAATGTAATACAAAAGTAAGTTTACAATGGTCTGTTGGATCCAAACAGTGTAAACTTATCATTGTGATACAAAGTAAAATTTTGACTGAATCTGTATACTGAGTTTCTAATATTTCCTCATTGCAATCATGTGGCTGCGAGCAATTAATGATTATCATTTTACACTATTTCAAAGTAGTCAGACCATAGCCTACAGGAAATATTGAAGCCTACAAGAAGTATTAATTTGCAGGTCATTTGCCAAACAACAAGTTTTCTTTGCCTTGTTACAAGATAACTAATTTTGTCCCTTTCCTTTAGGTTCTCTTACAGTCTTTCTCATAATTGTATAAGGTTGCCTTGGAGTAGTACATTTAAAGAAATTAAGTGGCATCTGCCGCATTTATTCTTTGCATCCCACCTTTGGGTAGAGAGTTTGTTTCAATGTAGTTTTGGAAGTAAGTATCTGCAGTTCTGTGTTGAGAAAACATCTTGCAGATGAAATAGAAATTAATGAGGCTTGTAGTGGTGTCTGGTATCTTTGTACCATGTGTCAAATGGATTGTGTCTCTTAAAATTTGTGATCGTTGGATTTTATCAAGATTTCTATCTGTTGAGTCTTGAATACTGGAAGATGTCTGTGTACATGCACACTGGAGGTGATGCACATGTGCACTTAATCAGTAGAAGTTGATGGAATGAACTAAGGTGAATTAAAAAAAAAACCAACAGCCTTCTTCAAAGATTAGTCTGTCATAGCAAAAATTAACTTGCCATCAAACTGTCTGAAGGGGATTATTTTACACACAGTTTGTTAGTGCTCTGTTGGAGCTCTGGACTTTGCAGATGTGAGGAACTGTTCCATGGGGGAGGAGAAAAGTCAGGTGGCTGCATTGAGATGTCTCAGATGAATGTTTAAAACAATTATTTAGAAAAGGGTAAAACACAAGTGAAATTGTATATTAAATATTCAAGTAGAAAGGTTTTGAATTTTTTAATGTTAGTTCAACCTCTGTCACTTGTGCTGTAGATTTACAAGTTTCTTTTAGAAAAAAGCCCTAGGCCAGACTTTTCTAGTTCTTCCATCCCACAACCCCACCAGTTCTTGGTGGTGTGTCTTATCATAGAATGTTAAGGGGTTAGAATGGACCTTAAGGATCATCTAGTCCCTACCCTCTAGACCAGGTTGCTCAAGGCCTTATCCAACCCTGCCAGGGTTGGAGCACCCACAGCCTCCTTGGGCAACCTGTTCCAGTGCCTAACCACCCTCACAGTAAAGAATTTCTCCCTAATATCTAACCTCTTTCAATTTGTACCCATTGCTTCTTGTGCTATCACTGCAGCTCCTGATGAAGAGTCCCTCTCTGGCTTCCCTGTAGGCCTCTTCAGATACTGAAGGGTTGCAATGAGGCCTTCATGCAACCTTCTCTTCTCCAGGCTGAACAGCCCCAACTTCTGCAGCCCATCTTTGTAAGGGAGATGCTCCAGTCCTCTTACCAACTTTGTGGCCCTCCTCTGGACTTGCCCCAACATTTCTGTGTCCTTCTTACGTTGGGGGCAGTGGAACTGTGCTCAGCAGTTCAGGTAGAGTCTCACAAAAGCAGAATAGAGCGGGAGAATCACCTCCTTTGACCTGCTGGCCATGTTCTTTCTGATGCAGCCCAGGATTCAGGATTATTATTGGATATTGTAGGATTGTTGTTGTATTTCCCTCTGCCTAACACTAATTGTAATCTATACGTGTGAACCTGAAGGAGGAGAAGTTATGGTCTGTGTGCAAGTTCTGTGTGATGTAGGAAATATTACTACTGTTTACCTTTAAGTACTTCATTAATTGTGCTGAAGCTAAAGATGATTATGTATTGGCATGGAATTCAGCATTATGCCTGAATATCATCTTGTGGTTCTCCAGTTATGCAAAACACAAGGATTTAAAATGTGTCTTCAAAAGAAAAATGAATGAAATTCCTAAAATTCAGAAGAGGTGTCATTTTTTAAAAAATAATGTAATAATTATAACTTTTGAAATTGTAAGTGTTCTAATATAACGTATGGGGCGAAAAATTGAATTAAGTCTTAAGATACTCACCCTTTCTAAGGACGAGCATAATTAAGGTGAAATATACAGAAGTCTTTGCTTGCTACTTTTACAATAACAGTAAGACCTGAAACATTTAGGTAATAACAGAAACATGTATTTCAAAAGAACTCACTTGTAGTATAGATTACATGTCTATTTAGAGTGCAGAGACATCCTGAAGAAGTTGTTGAGAGGAACTGGTAGTTCATTATCAGTCTCTCTGTAGCTTGCAAATATTACTTGGGAAACATTAAAGAATTTTATGAGAATCTCTTCAATAACGTTTTTTTCTAGGTTTCAATTTCAAAGGCCAAAAGAGCAAAGTTCAGATATGTGCTGAAAATGAGAGATAAGTCAATGAAAACTGAAAATCTTGTAGGTGTTTCTTTTTTTTTTTTTCTAGAAAGCTCTTTGGCAACAGAAAGAACATACGTTTGATTTGTATGCTTGTAACATTTGGAAAGTGTGATATCATGAAAATTTAAATACATAGCATCTTCAACCACAAGACTTTGTCATGTGCTTGTCAGGATTTTAGGTTTTAATGTTGACAGGAAATGCTGAAGTCAAATTTTGTACTGCCTGCATAAATATGGAGAAAGATGGTAGAAAAGTGCCGAGAAGATAAATGTAGACTTAGTTTTATCACAAAACCCAGTGGTTTTGGGCTGTGGGGTTTTTTGTTAGAAAGTCTGTAGGGCAGAAAACAAGGTCTCTACGGTCTTCGATTTACTTTACAAAATGCAAGTTCTAGCTTTTAATTGATTTCAGTTTAACAGAAGATATTGTAGTCTGTTGAACTGAAACGTTAACTAAACGTTAATTGATGCTTTGGTCTAAATGACTTCATGCTCTCTGTTCCTGTGTACTTTACAGAATCTGTGTGTTTAACTCATTGCTCTATCTAAAATACTTTATTTTCAGATTTTAGTTTGGGATTAAAATTTTTTTTTGTAATGTGTTACAAAAATGCAAACAAATCATGCAAAAAAGATAGGAACTTCTGTCAGAATTCTGCTTTTCCAGTTATTATTTCTTTCTTTCAAGTGGGACAGAATCCACTTCTGGACCAGAGGTTGTAGTCACTGGCTTTTTGCTCCTGACAGATGAAGCGCATCCTGTCATCTGAATAATTCCTTTTCACCAAGGATTTTTCAACTCTAACTGTCCATTGCATTTTCTCACTTAACTAAGTAACATTCAGTGGCTTTCCCTGTTCAGTACTAATTTATGACAAACTGTATTCTGCCACTGATAAAGCTGTGGTATGTCTTCTCAAGAAATAAAATGGAGCACAGGCAAATCACAAACTGAGTATTTGTCATATTTCAAACTTAAGTTTATGTTCACCAGTGCTGAACTGACACTGTGCTAGGAAGTTGAGGTTTTTTAGAATTCCAGTTCTCTTTTACTTTCAGTTAACGCAAATCCTGAAATTTGAGTGCTTTTCTCATCATGTGAATTTTTATAAGCCTTGAAAGTCTCTGTGTTAGAGACCTGAAGTTCACATATTGAATTTCTTCTCATAACCTATGTGCAGCTAACAGGTGTAACAACAGATCTTTAAATGGTCAATGCCATCAGTTGCAATTGATTTTCTACTGAGGACTTCTTGTAGTAGTGCATGGGAGCCTCGGGCACAAGCCCCAACCCTTTTGTTGCAAGTAGTACACAACCAATGGAAAAAGAATATACCACTTACTTAAACTCAGTATCATGATAGTAGAGTACTATTTCCTTCATGAACACTACTGAGGATGAGAACTGAAATTGAGTACCACCTGTTTATCCAATCATAGAATCACAGAATGGCCTGTGTTGGAAGGGACCTTAAAGATCATCGCATTCCAAGCCCCCTGCCTTGGTCAGGGACACCTTCCACTAGACCACGTTTCTCAGAGCTCCATCCAACCTGACCTCGAGCACTTCCAGGGGTGGGGCATCCACAGCTTCTTTGGGCAACCTGTTTCAGTGCCTCACCACCCTCACAGTAAAGAATTTCTCCTGTGCTAGGGATCTCAGTGGTGAGTGGTAAATTGCATCATGAAGAATGGGTAGGAAATATTTGAGACATCAGAGTTTGACAGTTCTTTGAGGTACCTTCATGTCTCCTTCCATGGCTTATCAGTCCTCTAGTATTATCTGATAATTTTTTTGATATTTTGCTTATTGTAAGTGTTAAAGTTCAGTTGTGAAAATCATGGTGCTGCTCAGAACTGATGTCTGGCTGACTCCTTAATTGATACTACACTTAAGGAACAAAGGATAGATTTCAGGTTCACTGTGACAAATTTTTCAAGGTGTATGAACACTAGATTTTGCAAACAGAAGAGTAACAAATTTTAAATGTAGATCCTAGAAGTTAGAGGTTTTTAGAAGTATGGAATGTCAGTTCTGAGGAGTACAGAATAAAAACTGGAAGGCAGTGAGATTTTTATATTTAGGTTTTTTTTTCTGACTGAACTTGATTTGGAACACATGACTTCTTCATGTGAAAGGCTTTGTATACCTTCCCATTTCCTAGGACATAAGAAAAGCTGTTTCAGCTTTCATGGAATACTTCAAAACATTTTTCAAGTATAAAAATTTCTGATTCCTTGTTCTTTACTTGCTGCTTTTTCCCTTAGCAAGGAAGATTTTTTTTATTATGTTCATCTACATCTGCTTATTTTTAAGTGAAACTTGATGCATTTCTCCATGTTATAAGCTAGGAGTAAGCAACTCTGTTGGAGAGATATCAGACCTTTAAAATCTTTATCTGCAGGTTTCTAACTTCTCTATTTGATTTTTTTAATGACTGATACTACAAAGATGTTATACTGCCTTGTCATGTGTATGTGCAGAAGTGTTTGCATAAATAGGTGAAAGAGAGAGGAGAGGTTGAAGCTCTTTGGATATTAGTGTTTCGTTGTATTCCAGCAGTCATCAGCTGTTATTTAATACTGCAAACTGGTTTAGTTGCTGGCTTTATGAATTGTATAGAGGACTTAATGGGTCCATATGGACTTTCTAAAATGTTATTAGCAGCTTCTAGAATTAAAATTAATTAGGATTTATTGCCTACAAGGAAATACACTAATTTGTGTTCAGAGTGAAAGTGTCTTTTGATGGACACTAAAGGTCAAAGTTCATAATTTTTCATAATCTTTATGAGCAGCATAATGGTACTGTTTCAATATAACTAGTATGTATTTAAAAAAAAACCACTGATGAAGAGTCAATATACTAAATAGCTCTTATTATGGAACGGCAAATTACTGGAAGTAAAATTCCAATTACTTAGCTAAAAGAGCTTTTCAAGATAGTCTTCTTTTGCCAGGTTGTCAGATTTAACAAGCTGAACTAAATCCAGTGCATTAATCAGCTCTTCCAATTTATTACTTGCCTAAGAAGATTAGGGCAATTAATACGTGTTTAATTAGAGTCCCTTGCAGATCTGGTAAAATACATGCAGTCTATAATTGCTGACTTCTTACTCAATTTTAATTTTTGGTAGTCTTAATTACCTGTGCTTTTTGAAAATTTAAATATTCATTGAAACCAGCAAAGTTTAAATTTATGATGTCTGACCAAAAAAAAAAAAAGAAAAAGCCAAGTATATCAGATAGTATTTGTTGAAATTAAAATAGGGATGTAGCATCACAATAGTTTTATCATTTTTTTGTTGTGTGTCGTACTATTTTTTCTTCTTTGTGAGAGAATGAATGGTTGGGGAAAGACAGGGCAAAGGCCATATATTAATTAGCAAGAAGGCAAGCTATGTATTTCAAGGGATATCTGATGATTAAAGGGATGTTGCCATATAACTAGCTTCAAAATAATATTTTGTGAGAAATTACAGCTAAAAAATTCTGTAAACTTCTTAAATTTAAAGCATTTATATTGTTAATTGGAATACTTAAATTCTGATCTGCAAAGGAGAAGGAAACAGCTGTTTATAGACTATAGAGATTTTTTTTTCTACCTGAGTCAATTAGTAATACTGTTTTTGTAATCCTTGGCATGTGGGGTTTTTTTGACACGTCAGAATTGAGAAACAGTTGAGATTGGGTAATGGGAAGCGTGATTCTGTTACATGATTATTTTTGAACTCTACAGGACTTGTGATTCCTCACTGAGAAATGTTTTTGGAGAAAAATATGATTATCCTAGGTCTTAAATTTTCATGTGAGCAGTAGGTTTCAAAAACTCTGGTTTTAGTCATTATTTCCAAATTGTAGTGTATCACCTGGAAGAAGAGTAATACAAACATCTCTGTCTGTTCCATGTTAACTTTCCTGGCCTTTGCTTTCCTGTTATTTTTCCTAAGAAAAAGACACCCTTGGTTGCTGGTGAATCTCTGGGCTGCGGGGCTCCAGTGTATTTATTGCTGAAGCAATGTGCTTGTTAATATTAGAAGGTCACAGCAGGAAGATGCCTGCAGGCTGTTCTATTCAGCACTGTTAAGCAAAGTAGCTTAATATCCCCCCTCTCTCCTAGATACCCAGAATTTCTTTAAATAATGTTTTTATTGTATATTTTCTGAATGTTGCAAGTTTTGGAAATAGGTTGTTTCTTGAAGTTATTTTTGAGAAAGCATCCTCTGCCCCCTTCTCCCCCCAAACAAAACAATGAAATATTCCGAAATGTGGGAGACATCAGCACGTCCTCTTTAAATACACCACATTATTTATTCTAAGTAGCTGAAAGCTCCTTTTGTCTGTCAAAGGCTTTCTGGTACTTGGAGAAGGTTCTATGTGGGGGAGAGGGTTTAATGTAGTGAGCTACCTCAGTTAGTTAGGCAAGTTCTCAGTACAAGTTCCTGCTCGTTATGGATCATGGCAAACCAACAGAAGCTCAGACTTTGGTTCAGCAGTCTTTGGTTCATCTAGTGTATTTCAGTGTTAGTAACCATATAGGAAGTTATGATCTCAACACTGAGGTGCAGGCACAGGGACAAATGATAACAAAACACAAAAAGCATTAGTTAAAATCCTAGTGCTATAATATTGCTGTTAACCTAGACTTTAGTCATGATGTAACAGGCTTTCTGGGAGATTCTTGTGGCTACTGTGAGATAAGAAAATAAAGTCTTATTTAAAAGACTTTAAAATCTTGGAAAGATTTTTTTTTGGGGAAAGATTAGCCAAAGACTGGATCATCGGCAATTAAAATGTAACTAGTAATTTACATGTTGAAATACTACTGTGAGTTTATATTTTGGGTTAACAGAAATTAGCAGTGATGTAAGTAGCTGTTCTAAGGGTTTGTTATGAGAGGTGCAGTTTAGGGTAAGCTTACTGTTTGTGTGTGTAGAATTGATTGCTGAAAATACAAAAGCATGACCCAATGGAAGAGTCTACTCTGTTCCCTACAAGATGTACTTTTGATGTTAGTAGGTTTTTTTTGGGTTTTTTGTTTATCTCAGGACCTCTCTATAGTCAAAGAGACATTACACAGTCATCATTTCTACTTGAATGCAACTTGCTTAGTGTGAGCTCTATATGATCAGTACTATTTCTGTATTCAACAGTTAGGTGTTGGTTAATCTCTGGTTTTGGATTTTTTTATGTTTATGATATTATTTTTTTCATTCTGTAATGTGTGTGTAAATTGCTATTGCAATATTTTTGACTGCAGTCAGAAATACAGTTTAGTTTTGCCCTTTGTTCTCCAAGCTACTGCTTTTACCTCACAATGTTTCACTTGATGTCTCGCTTGTTCTCCAAGCTACTGCTTTTACCTCACAATGTTTCACTTGATGTCTCGCTTGTCTATCAGGACTGTTAGTTGTGCAGCTTTACATTGCCTGATGTCTGCCTCAATTTAATCCAGGTCCTGTGCTTCCATGGACTTTTCAGAGTACCAGTTCAGTATATTCTGGTTCCACAGACCAGCCTTTACTTTGCTACGTAAACATGAAACAGCAAAACTTTTGTTACTGGTTTCTGTGTAGCACTTGCAGTTAATGCAAAACTTTCTCTGACACGACAGTGCTTGCATTTTGACAGTTTCTTTTACCTATTTTCTTTGATGTAAATACTTCATTTTTTTGGCATTTTGAGAATTTCATGTTAACTAATTGACAAATAGTGAGGTAACAAAGTAAGTAGTTATTAATGCAGTGTTTTTATGTAGAGTAAGATTTAAGGAGTACCTGCAAGTTCTTCAAAATCGTGGAATTTGGCTGGCTTAAAAATTTGATAACAAGCAATGAAAGTAGTTACCTATCCATTGAGGTGTGTAAGTTCAACTGTGGCGATTTATGTACAATTACCAAATCATAGGTTCCTAAACCTGAAAAAGAATTTTTAGTATCTGTTACTGAGTAAATAGATATTATTCTGGTATTGCTTTTCTGACAGAGGGAGGGCCACAATCATAATGGCTTTGAGTGCTTTCTGTTTAAATGGGGAAAAAATCGGTTGGGAAGTTTAAAATGAACTTGTTGCTTTTCACTGTAGGCAAGAAGTACTGTGATGAGTATTGCAGAATTAAAAAAATAGAGAACTTTGAAACACTGAGAAAAGGTTATAAAGTATAAAATAACTTTAATAAAACCACATCTGTTCAAAAGCCTTTTGTGCTCAATGTCTTAGCCAGTTTCTTCTTTTTTTAGAAATTGGCTGAAACAGGGAGTTAAATATTTTAGAATGTCATTTAAGCTTAAGATGTTTTTACTTCCTATTTTTTTGCAGACTTTATATTAAAACAAATAGGGAACTGAGAAATGTTGACATTATTTGAAAATTGAAGTGGTTTACAGAGTGAGACACAATATTATGATATGTTAAAAAAGAATAGAATCTGAGTTGGTATTTAAATAACTGCTGACTGTAGGATAGAAAACAAATACTGTAATGTTCTACTTAGTGGCTTAAGATCTGCCTGACATGGTGTGCCAAAAGGCAACTTCGTTACTTTCTGTGGTGCAGTTCTGTACCTCTGTGGAAAGGTAGAGATTTAAGAGGATTGGCAGAAGAGTCAGGATTAGTAATGGCAACACAGGGTGCCTTTAATGCTCGATAAACCTTGTCATCACTGGTGTTGAAAGCATTTCAGGAATACAGTGACCTTCTCTGGTTACTCTTGAGTTTATAAGAAAAAGTGCTGAGGTAGGCTCTTCAATATGCTGACTTTTACTGATGCTTACTAAAATTAAGAGCTAAGAAGGTTTAAGATGCTTTCAAATCAAAGTAACAAATTGTGTGGTGATGTAGTTAATTCTAGTGCAGGTGTTGATTGACAGTATTGCAGGTGGGTGTAATTTACTTATGCAAAGGGAGTTGATACAAACTTAACACTGTGAGGTTTCCCATCTTCCTCTGCCAGTGTCAAATGTTTCATTTGGTTTAAACCTTGTTGTACCACAGGTGGTATTTGTCCCTGGTTTTTGACTTTCACGGTAAGCATCCCTAAAAAATTGCTGATTTTTTTCTAATAAACCATAAGCGGATTACCCTTTTATTACTCTTTTTTTCCTAAGTGCTGTTTGATCAATAAATGTAGTACGGTGCTGGTGTGTAATTAGAACTTTAATAGTTTCACAAGGGTATCACAGGCAGTAAATGCTACAAAGGGAAATGCCTGAGAAGATACTATGATAAAACAGCCTTCATTAGTAGTTTCTAGATTCAGCTGTTATTTCAGAAGAAAGTGAATTTTATTCTGGAACAATTAATGTAAAAGCACGTTATTCTCAATTACATGTATTTCTATCCAGGAATATGTTTTAATACTTTGTTGTTTTGCAGTACGTGCTACAATATCTTTCATCGGGAGTTCATTGAATTTTGCAGTAGAAAGTCCTATCTAATAACTTGAAACAAATTAAAATTGCTAGCACATTTATACAGTACATCATGAAGTTCCCACAACATTTTTTTTTAAACCTTGTTGTATGCCTCAACCTATTTTGCATGGGGATTGTAGTCCCTTTGACTAGAAGTGAAGCTGCTAATACTGGCTTGCTTAAAAAAAGAAAATGTTAGTTCCTTGCTAATAAATAAGTAGTTTAAGAGTAGGAAAACAAAGTGTTTCAATAATTACCTACTTTGAGTCTCTGCTGAATTGATATTAACTATATTAGCAAATTAATCAAATACAAAGCTTAGACATAGATTAAACCTGCTTTTTTTTTTCCTCTGGGACAGGTTGCTGCTGTAGTTTAATTCTTATTATTCATGCAGGCTTTGTTTAGGGAAGCCTATATCTGCAAGCTTTCAAGTCCTTTTTTCTTCTTTTTTTTTTAACTTTCTCCAGTAAATTTCAGGGAAGTAATTAGATGAACCTTACTTCTAAAAACTAAAATAAATGGTGTGATTTTTAAGATATAAATGGATTTTCCAGATAAATATAGACTATAATTACTATTATATTATATATTTAGTACTGTTAGCATGCTGGTAACACAAAAAAGGGGTATTAGGTCTCCTTCAAGACGTTACTAAAATGCTTTTGTGCTGAGCCTGATTTCAGCACTACCAATACTTCTATCTGGTCACTGTAGCATTATTCCCAGGAAGAACTGGCTTTTTAATGCCAAGATTTTGTATCTTTCATTGTAAAGGACCAGAGACAGTTGTTGCCCTTAAGATTTTTTTTTTTTTTAACACTGATGCAGTTTGTTGAAACCATATAATAAACATGATTTCTGCCATCCATGAAATTATTACTGTTCATTAGCAGGCAAGATGTTGGAATTAGCTACTGTGAAATTCAACATGGAGTTTGTCTGTTATGTGGACTCTTGTCTAACAGATGCTACTGTGGAGCCTTTTGAGTTTAGTTGAGTTAACAGGCCCTGCTTTTTTTTTTTTTAATGTAGAGTATGTCCATATGGTAGATACCAAGCTGTGGGAGATCAAAAGTTGATTTTCCATTTAGTGTATAAATAGCAAGAGTTAAACAAAATTGGATGAATAGCTGGGTTAAGCCTATGACATATGTTCAATTCTGTTATCCCATTCTTGAAAATTCATTCTCTTCTTGTGATCAGAGGACAATAGAATGAATCAGGAAAATGTTCTAAGTACAGGTAATTAATCAATATGCTAAATGTTAAATTATATGTCAGTTGCTGATTTTACAGCAGTTAATGGGATTGTACTGTGATTTTACTCTTATTTACAACTCATTTAATATTTAGGCTTTTTTGTTTGTTTGTTTTCAACAGTCTTCAGACCATCCCAGCATTTACATGGGGTTTCTGTACATTTTCAGGGTCAGTAGGTATATGATGTAAATTGAGCTGGAAGTGGCATTGGGAAATCCAGTCCTCTATCCTAATTTCAGTGGGGTATGTCTTGTTAAGTACAAAATCAGCCTTAAGACATCAGGTTTCGTTATTCATGGTGATCTTTTGAGTTTAGTGTGTCCTGGTCAAATTCTCACAGCTATTAGCATGAGTAGAGTCTGGAAGGCTTGCCAAGTGACACACATCTTGCAGTTTTAGAGAGCATTCTGGGATAATCTGTGTGACCTTGCCTTGTTTCCATGGTGCAACAGCCTTGGAGCACATGGTTGGTACCACTGGAGTGTAATCACGTAACACAACTGTACTCAGGCTGTGCACAGGTTCATTGAGCAGTCCAGCTGCTTGGTTTTGGGGTTTGGAGATCCGTAGTGCTGCTGCTTATTCTGTCACTTAAGCCTTGCCCAGTCCTACAGATTCTCTTGTTTTTCCAGTTCCAATTTCCAACAAATTGTTTTGCCTGTTGTAAACCTGTTACTATACTTAATGTATTGTTATTGACCAAGGATTCTGCTATCTGTATTCTTCAGGATTTTGACTTTTTTCTTTTCGGAAAGCAGGTGGTAATCTTTTTGTCAGCTGCTCTATAATATTATCTGGTCTTTATTGTGTTTTGGGGCTAGAGGGAACTGAGGTGTAGCATGATAATAGTACCATACTGGGATTCTGAGAAGGTGCATGCTGAAGTAATGCTGTTCTTCAAGTTGTTTTCAAATAATGTGCCTCTTGCCTGAAATGAGTCAGGAGAGCTGTCATGTGCTTGTGAGTGAGCCCACTGTATTGCGGGATGCTCTAAAAGCTTACAAGAAAGAGCAGCATTCTTGGAGATAAGAAGGAATCTTGCCCTGGCACTGGAGCAGAACAGGCAGAAAAGCAGCTAGATCAGATAACTGTCTTGAAACAGATTGCTTTTTCTCTAATACCATGCTCTTTCTTTAGGCTTGTCATTCATGCTCAAAGTATTCATCAAAACCATGTCAATCACTGTGTCTCATTTCTAAAATCAAGGATTACTGATTTCCCACCCCCGCTATTACAGAACTCTTTGCAGCTTACTACTCACTGTAGTTGCTGGAAACAATTTCTCTCTTTAAATATAGGAAGAATGAGTTCCAAAAGAAGTTGTTCACCTGGAAACAAAAACATCAGTGGTCTTAATGCATAATGATCTGAGTATATGTTGATTAGCCATTTGGTACCCATAACTAAATGATAAATCTCTACCATGTATATACTTTAAATGTTCTGATATGCATGCACTTGCCCAACAATGATAGAATAGAATGATAGATAGAATTCATTTCAATCCATGAAATTCTTACTTGTGTTTTTTGTGTCATATGGACTACTGTATTCATTGCAGTGAATGAAGTTTATTACAGAAATAAAGTGCTGGTTGACTATATCACTACTTAGGATCCTAGGGAAAAATATTAGCTGTGTTATAGGGACAGCACTTGCATATGAGGATTGGGATCAAATAAAAATATCTGCTTCTATGCAATGATTGGTTTTCTCTAACTTTTTGGAAAGGTGCTTGCATCACTCTGTAAATGGAATCTCTCAAACTAGTATTTTGATGGAAAAATTATGCATTCAGTCCTTCATTACATTCACTGATTTAGGATTCTTCCATGACTATAGAGAGTTGGTTTTACTTTTAATTTATGAGTAGGTTATTTAGGATGGCATTCAGCCAAAGTCTTGCTAAATATCGGAGCCTTAACTTGGATGATGAAAACATTTTTCTTCATCAAACTCTTCATATTTGTTAGACTTGAATTGTGTAGTGGATTCTTTTTAAAGATCTGTGCTTTAAGGCACTACTTTCCATTACTATGTAAAATTCTTGAGATGTCAATACAGGAAATTTTACCTGAGCTGACTTTAAAACATTGAGATCTGTTTCCTTAGTTTTGTGTTTAGAGTTTATCTTTCCTTCACCAGTGTTAGCTACTTTTTTATTTTGCTTTTACAAACCTGCTATTTTCTTTGTGTTGGTTTCCCAAGTGTTAGTGAGCAAGAGCACAGTGACGAACCATAAGTGTACATCTACGTTTTCTGTTTGGCTGTACCACAGCCTTTGTCTGTGCTTGGTAAGGCTATATGTCATGTCCCTTTACTTATGGGGCCAGGCCAACTGAAAATATATATAGTGCAGTCTCTATGTGAAAGTGTTATTATGTAAGTGGTGTACTGAAAATAGACCATTTTCACTTATAATTTTCCTTGCTTAGATTTTAACAGAGTTCTGGGGCATGAGTTCTATCATAGTCTACATCTGGTTGCCCTTTTCTCACAGAGGTTTCTCAGTTTAGAGAAATGAGCTGTAGCTCTTCTCCATATATTCTGAGAATCATAAAATATCCTGAGTTGGAAGGGATCCACAAGGACCATTGAGTCCAGCTCCTGGCCCTGCACAGGACAGCCCCACAGATCAGCCTTGAGTTGTAAGTGGTGCCCGATTCTAAATCTAGAAGCTGAGAATGGTCTCTCTGTCTGTCTTTGGTTCTCTTGCTCATGAGCAACCCTAAGGAAAAAATGCCCATCAGTATAAGGCTGAGATTGTAATCTATGGACCAAAGTGAATACTCTTAACTACATTGGATTCAGATAAGAGAGTAACAATGTAAACTGCTGAGTGAGCTTACATACACTGACTTTTAAATCTACTTGAGATTAAAATATTTCTTTAGTTTGCCTGTGTGATCTCATCTTTGGCTTTATACTGTATTTACCAAATGCAGTTATTGCTCTAAGTAGAATTATAAAGAAAATATATGTTTTGAGTGAGAAAACCGAGAGCAGTCTTCTCCTAAATTCAATGTCATGTTTGAACCAGTGAACTACTGGATTTTTAAGTTTTGTGTTAAAAATTTCTAAATTTTTATTATAAGGTATAATAATCTCAATAGTAATAAGATCTTGTTATAAGCTAAGGTGGAACAGGTTGCCTAGGGAAGTTGTAGATGTACCATCTCTGAAGGTGTTTAAGGCCAGGTTGGATGCAGCTCTGAGCAACCTAGTCTAGTTGAAGGTGTTGCTTCCATGGCAGGGGGTTGGAACTAGATGATCTTCAGGGTCCTCTTCCAACCTTAACTGTTCAAGGGTGATTCTATGAAGGTGAAAACATCTGAAATACCAACTGACACGTTCTAATGACTTTGAGAATGATGCTTTCCTTTTTGCATCTAGTCTTGCCTCAAGTTCATGATACCTTAAGATAAAACAATTTTGTACTGAGCAGTGAACTGTAAATCTAAATATGAGAACAGGAAATTTCTGAAATCAGTCTTTCTAATTATCAGATGCATTAGAGTTATGTAAGCTGTCATGCAGAACTCTTTGGAAGACTGTGTGTAAGGAAAATAGTTGGCAGGGAAATTAAATAAAATGTTGCTTTACTTACGTAAAAGCCTATCTTCTAAAATATTCTTAACCTGAAAAATTAAAGATCCACAAGTAGGTAAAAATAGATGGGCTCCATCTATATTGTTGTTTGAATTTACTTAATGACTTCTCAATATGTGTTCACAGACTCACAGGGTGATTGAGGTTGGAAAGGACCTCTGCAGGTCATCTGGTCCAGTTCCTGTCTATTCAGGCATAGACAGCTAAACCACATTGCCCAGAATCATGTCCAGGCAGCATGTGATTATCTCCAGGGATGGAGACTCTACAACCTGTCCGGACAGCTTCTGCCAGTGCTCAGTCACCTTCACTGTGGAAAAGTGTTTTCTGATTTTTCAGTTTGTGCCCATTGCCTCTGGTCCTGGCACTGGGCACCACTGAAAAGAGCCTGGCTCTGTCCTCTTTGCACCCCCTTCAGGTACTTACATACATTGATAAGGTCTCCCCTGAACCTTCTCTAGACTCAACAGTCCCAGGTCTCTCTCTTCTCTCATCAGCTGTGTAATCATCTTTCTGACCCTTTGCTGGACTCTGCAGCATATTCATACATCTTGTGTGCTGGGGAGCCCAGACCTGGACACAGCACTCCAGGTGAGGCCTCACCAGTGCTGATGAAAGGGACAAGATCACCTTCCTTTACCTGCTGGCAGCACTCTTGCTAATGCAGCCCAGCATAACCAGTAACCTTCTTTGCTGCAAGGGCACATTGCTGGCTGATGCTGATCTTCATGTCTAACAGGTTCTTTGCAAAGGTGCTTTCCAGCTGGTGGTTCTGGGATTGTGCCTGAACTGTGTGGTGCCTGTGACTGTTCCTCCCTAGGTGGGGACTTTGCACTTGCTCTTGTTAAATAGGTGCCTGTCAGCCCATTTCTCCAGCCTGTTAGGTCTCTCTGACACAGCTGTCTGATGTATCTGTCACTCCTCTCTGTTTTGTGTCATCTGCAGACTTGTTAAGGGTCCATTATGCCCCAGATCTTTAATGAAGATACTGAACAGAATGGGACCTGGTGTTGACCTCTGATGTACACTGCTAGATACTGACTTCCAGCTAGATTTCATGGTCTCAGTCACCACCTTCTGGGCCTGGCCATCTAGCCAGTTTTCAGTCCACATCATGATCTGGTGAGCCAGTCCAGAAGTTATCAGCTTCTCTGTGGGGATTGTATAAAGGCCAATGTCAACAGACAGTACCCATTTGCTCTCCCATCCCAGTCAAGCCAGTTGTTTCACTGTAGGAGGCTGCTGGGGTCCTCAGGCATAACTTTCTCTTTGTGAATACATGCTTGCCCTTCCTGGGCACCTTCAGATTTGTTCCATCACCTTCCTAGGGCTTCAGAGATTATCAGAGCCTTGACATTTCATAAACAGACAGTTAACTTTGTGTGACAAATTAACTTTATTGTGAGTAGTGGACAAACTGAGCAAGTACATCCAAAAGCACAATTACTACAGAAGTGAAACTTTTGGACTTAAATGACATCTCCTTTTGATACATATGGGATGTGAGTCTTGGGTAAAGAAAAATCCTCTTTTATTTAAAAACCTCCTGTGTCAAGGTTATAAACTCAGTAGAAACATGGTAGTGAAATGCCATTGCAGTGTATTACAGGTTTGGCTGATGTGTCTTCAGAGCACCATGGGAAGGGCATATAATAGTTTCTGAATTTGTGCACAGGGTCTGCTCTACTTTGAGCAGGGTTACAGTTGTGTGTTCCCTCTGATGCAGGAGTTTGTATGTAATGTACATGTTTGTACACATATTTATTTTAGAAAAAATGCATAAAATATTAATAGCTTTCAAAAGTATAAGTTTATCTTTTACACACTTACCCTCCCATATATACTTATAAACTTATTTATGTATTACCCTTCTCTAAAAGAGGAAAATCCACTATTTTAGTCTTTCTCCATCTTTGTGCTTCTTCTAAAGGAGGAAACTAAGTCTATGTTACCTTTGCATCAGATGAAGCTATGCTAGGAAGGTCGTCATGCCCTTCTATTACCATTTATGATGGTGTGTGTACTTAAGTCATGTGCTAGTTGTACAGCCATAATACAGTATACTGCTTACACATTCTTTCCAAGCATCCATACTTGGCCCACATCACACACCTTTGGAGTTGTAGCCATTACTTTTCATGTCCTTTAAGGTTAGCTGAAACTTAAAAAAAATGTCTTGCTGTGCTAATAAAACCTCTGCAGCACTTGGACCATGTTTAAAAAGTTATTTTTAATTGTGTAGAGAATGAGAACTATTTCTTGTATCCTCTTCTGACAGATACAGCACATGTCACTTGGATTCTATGTTCATATTACTTATACAGCCAGCCTTGGGTGAACATGATGGAGGGACAGGCAGCAATCTAGGATGACAGGAATTCAGGAAGACAGTGAAAACTAAAGGGTTGGGTTTCTGGCAGGCATCTTCTGAATCTTGCTGAAGTAATGTAAGATGTTGCTGCCTCTGAAAGAGATGGTAACCGCTCTTGCCAACTGTTACTCTGCTCTAAGTAGATGCTATCATTTCCCTGGCAGGGTAGCAGAACACTAGTCATAGAATCACAGAACAGCCCAGGTTGGAAGGGACCTCAATAGATCATCTTGTTCAACCTTTTCTGGGAAAGGGGACCTAGATGAGATTATCTTGTGCCCTGTCCAATTGTATCTTGAAACCCTCCAGCGATGGGGGCTGTACTGTGTCCCTTGGTGAGATTTTTCCAGTGACTGATTTTTCTCAAACAAGCCGTAGCTGCACAGTGACTTTATAGTATGTACCTGCACCTTCAGTGGTGACTAAAGTGTTGTACCGGAGTGGGAGAGAGAGCAAGAGTTCCCTTGTGCTGCTCTGGTGGTGGCAGGAGGCTGGGTCAGACAGCTGTGGGCAGTGTTACCTGAAACTGCTGACACACGGGTGCTGGGAGGGCTGGTGTCAGTGCCTTCAGAACTCTTCTCCTAAAATTTTTTTCATTTTAGGCAACAAAACCACAGCCCATGAGTTACAGTAGTTTTTAATATAATCCTTCCACTGTTCTATGGTTTAATTTTATGTGCTGTTTAACTGTATTTGTTTTTATTAGGAATATAGTATATAAAGAAACAGACTCAGCATTGAACATCACCTTGGTTTTGCAATAAAGAGGGTTTGTTATACTTGCTTCAGATAGGTATTTTTTTTTCCTTGAAGATCATAGAATCATAGAATAGTTTGGGTTGGAAAGGACCTTTAAAGATCCTGTAGTTCAAAGCCCCTGCAACAAGCAGGGATATCTGCAAATGAATCATCCAATTTGATGTTGAATGGTTCCAGGGATAGGGCATCTACTGTTTCTATGGGCAATCTGTGCCAGTGAGTCAAGAACCCTTATCATAAAAAATTTGCTTTTATCTAGTCTGATATTAAGATATAAAGGATTCCATTATTTTTACAACTGTTGCAGAAATTGCTTTAATGAAAGATTAACAGGTTGCTGAAAACTTGTATTCACTCATTTTACCAGTACACATAAAATTGTAGAAAGTTTTGTCAGGAATTTTGAGTATCTTTGTTAAACTGAGTTGCTGAAAGTGTATTTTGTTTCTGCAGAATAAAACTGGTGTATATCTTTACTTGGGATTGTTTTGCAATCTGTTATTTCTGTGTGGAAGCCATTGTCCTTGCCCCTGTCCAAGTTTCTTGCTGCTTTTTATTACACAGTCGGTTGCTTATTCCAGATTCTCTTTATATAAGATTAAAGTTTTGCATTTGGCATTTTTTTAAAAGGTAATAAGGGTAACTTAGATAGTAGTAATCGTCTGTTTGGAAAAATACAGGAAATTATCTGAGTATCTTGTTTGAATGTGTGTGTGTGTATATGTGTGTATACACATAAAATTTACCAGTATAGACTTGTTTTAGGAAGATCTTGGTATAACTGTGTCAAATAATACCCAATTCACTTTTGTGTTTTAAAGTCAACAGGTTGTTTCAGTAGTGCAGTGAATAGCATGTCATTAGTTTTCCAAGAACTGTGCGAACTGTAATGTTGGGAGAATAAAACAAATATGAAAATCACTGTTGATTTTTTGCTTTTAGGCACTTGAATATTTTATATTTACTGACATAGTAACAGCTTTAAATTATCTTTCTTTTGTGCAGGTATGTATATATATATGTATGTATTATGGCAAATATTAAGGCTTTTTCTCATTTGTCTTTTTTTTTTTTTTTACTCTGTGATGCAATAGTACAATTGTTTTCAAGCAAAACCCCTTACCAACAGCATAGTAGGCGCTGTAGGTAGAATAGTGGCATTTTCAATAGTTTGCTTGGTGAGCTTTATTTAAACTTACAGAAGAATAAAACTCCTGTATTGATTTACAATTGATCCTTGACAGGATTGTTGTTGTTTAAAGAAACTGGCAAAACTAATAGGTGGGTTAATTTCTTAGTCTCTTGATAAGGTGTCACTTTAGGAAAAGCTGGTTTATTACTACCTCAAGACATCCAGTTGGATGGCTTTATCATCAGTTCTATTACATTATCTTATAAATTATGGAAGGATGAATTTGAAATCTTTGTGACTTCCCAGCACTTGTTTCTGTGAATTAACATAAGTGATTTTTCAGTATAGGAAAGCAGTATGTAAGCATGTATTTAAAACTGAACATATGTTGGAATGCTTTCCCTTTTTAGGTCTTGGTTATTTGCTTACTACCACTTTTTTCTTTTCTTTCTTTTTCTTTCTTTTTTTCCCTTTTGAACGTTGTTAGTCTACTGAATTGTCACAAGAACTGACATTTTCCTTTACAAATGGATGCTGTTCAAAACAAGGTGCAGAGAAGTAAAAAAAAAAGGCCATCTGAGACCCCCACAAGCCAAGAACTCCTAACATGCTTGCTTTAGTGTTCTCTCTTGTCCATATGGTAGGATGGAAAATGTGTTTAATGTCTAGTAATTAAGGAAGTCAAATGGAAAAAAAAATAAATCTAAAGGTACTTGTTACTTACTTAGTGTTTGCTAAACAAAGCAGCAAAGCTGTCATTCATCATTTTAAGATTAATTGCAAGTTGATGCAGTAATAATTTTGTTTCTACACAAAGCTTTAAATCACTGGCATAATTAAAATAGAGCTGAATTTGGACAACAGATTTATATTAGTACCTTATTAAAATCAGTTTTAATTAATCATAAGAATTTAATATATGTTGAGTCTATTATCTACTTTTTTTTCCTGTCTAAAAAAAATGCTGTCATATAATTCATACCATAAATTTTAGTCTAATCAGGAATAACCTTTTGATTCTTCAAGAAAATTTGTGTTTCTGCTGTGATGCTGATGCTTGGTAAATTTGGAGAAGAAAACATTTGGAAAGATGCCCATTCTACACAGAAATTATTTTTATTATGTAGCAAGGAAGGTGGGAAACAAAACATGTCACAAGGCAATTGAAGAAGTTTCATTATAAAAAAATAAAGCTCAACACAAAGTAACCCTGGAACACTGACCATCCACTACCATGTTTGGTTTGTAGTTGTCAAACTGATGTAAACTGTTCATGTTGTTTGAGAACAGACTTTATAATGATCATGGAATCAACAAATTGATATAAAAATTGGAGTCAGGAAAAGAAAATAGTTTTACCCAATTTCTGCTCTCCCCACTTAACATTTTTACTGTGTTTTTAATTGTACCACATGGAGTATTCCAGCTGCAAGGATGTAATCAATAGCTCTTCGGAGTACTAATGTGAAAACAAATACTTGGAAATCTTAGTCCCTTTTTTCCTTTAAGGACCACTACACCAGGAGAGACTAAACTTCTGGCTTCTGAAGTCTATGATATCCTTCAGTCTTCCAACATGTCAGACATGGACAATGTGAATGAGATGAATTATCGTCGGCGGAAAGCACAGTTTTTCCTCGGCAGCACAAATAAGCGTGCCAAGACAGTGGTTTTGCATATAGACGGCCTTGATGATTCGGTAAGGAAACCTTCGGAGTTCATGTAGATAAGGCATGCTGTACTGAGATGTATTTTAACCACAGAAACCCAGTCAGGCTACTTGTGTGGCATCATCAAACGCCAGCCATTTTCTGTGAATTGTATTTTGAATAATGAGATGTGTATAAAATCTTGCATAAGTTGAGCTTACTCAGAATACCACAAGAAGATGTTTTAAAGCAGTTTTCTTGGTGTTTTTTAATTACTCAAAAAAACTATTCTATTTCCATCTCTCCTAATTTTCTTTCCTTTTTCCAGAAAGAATAGAATAAACATGATGCCTTCAGCATTTTTCACTTTAGGATATCTTGTGGTTGTATAAGTGTGTTTATCTAAAAAAAGTTTGCTTTTAGGTTTGAGAGATTTAAGACACTAGGGATTTTTTTATTATTCTTAATTTAGAAGTGGTGTATTTTCTTTGAGTTGGTTTTCCTGCATCTTTTCATTGTCTGTGAGATCTTTTCTACTGTAGTGACCAGAATGGCATTTGAATTAATGAGGTCTCACTGAGTCTTTATGTAATGTCAGAATAACTTCTACAGATTTATCTACCATACCCCTGTAGATAACACCCCAGGGCCATGTTTGCCTTTTTACGGCTGCCAAACAGCATGTAGGCTGTTTAAGCATGTTATCCACAAGTGCCCTCCGGACTCTGTATCTTTCAGTTTTGTACCAATTTTAAATGATCAAACCTGATCCTTTGCTTTGTTGCTTTACATTCTGCCAAGTAAGCATGTCCATGGGCCCAGTTTACCGACAGCATACCCACTGTTCTGTTTTCATAAGACCATAGTTAATTCCTTTAGAAATAACATGCTGCTCTAGCTCACTTTATACAAATATTTTTTACAGTTTTGTCCTTCCAGCTCTTGCTCTATCTAGAAAGGCGGTGCTTTGTCAACACCATTGGCTTTTCTACTCTGTGAAATTTTTTTAATTCAGTCTAATAGGTTGTTGTTTTTAAGCTTGTAGTTGATGTGTTTGTTCACAGGTATCTCCAAGGAAGACATTTCATCCAGTTCTGCTTCATGAGTTTAGGTATTTTGCCTATAGTCCAATTCTGTCTTAGAGGCATGTTTTTGTTTTCTTCAACAAATGGAACTTAGCAATATTTGTGGAGTTTTCTCTCTGCAATGCTGAGGTAAAAGTATTGTGAAAAAACATAGAATATTTAGATACTCATCTCTAGAGAGCAAAACTGCAGGTAGATCACACCAGCATGTTTTCCTAGCTCACTGTTAAAGGAAAATCTGGCTGTGCAGAGGCTGATAGCTGGTGTACATAGCTCTGTGTTTCATCAGATGATTGAAGAAATGTTGGTGATACTCGAGGTGCTCACCAGAAGTTAAACATCACTGTTTTAAATGTTGTTTTAAGTTGGGACTGGGAGGGTGATAAAGCTAGTGAGCAACAAAAGCCATTTAGTTTCTTTCAATAGTTTATTTCTAAGTAGTAGTAATAGATTTTTCTCTAAGTAGCAGAGAATATTAGGTTGTATGTATGAGTTTGAAAAGGCATAGAGTGTAAACACAGAGCTTTAGACATGGTGTTCTCAGTCATTTACATTTGTAAATGGAAGCTGCTGTTAGGAATGGTTGCATATCCTACAATGCTTGTAGATTTCGAAACCTCAAATAGTAGATATTGATTGTTTTAGGAAGAGAGGGGAAAGGTCGTTTGTTGTTTAATGTGGGGTCAGGTGTTTTAATTTTAAGATCTGATTACCGAATTTGGTGATAAAAACAAGGCAGTAATTCAGGAGTTTGTGGTGTGCCCGTCAGTCAGTTTTCTAGTCTGTACATTTTAGTAGTATTTTTGAGGGGCATGGTAATCAGGGTTTGGTGTGCAAGGAAATAACCTAAATTTTGCCTGTGCTCATGCTTCAAGAGTACCACGCAGAAAGATGTTTAGTTGTGTATTGCTGGGGTTTGAGGTTACTTGCCAGTCAAATGTTTTTTGCAAAGTATGTCTGTGCAGCAAAGCTGGTGGCTGCCAAGCTGCCAGCTTTTTAAGGAGTTTGCATGGACCTTAATAAGTTTTGTCTTTTAAGAAATGATTCACCAGTTATCTGATTACTGAAAGCCTCATTTCTAATTAAACTGAGGTATCTGAGATTCACCTGGGATTTTAAGAGTAGAAAGCCAAATTCTGTGACAGAATTGCTATACACCCATGTATAAATTTATTTCTTTAGGCTAGGAAGTTATGAATGTGTTGCTTCCTGTGTCCAGAAGTAGGTTTCAACTTTCACTTGTATAAGGCAGCCTATCACCTTTGCATCAAATATTTCCTTTGTATAGTAAAAGTAGCCTGACAAAGCTATTTTTTGTAAAATGTAAAAATGTTAACAATTTCAATACATAAACTTATATATTGAAACAATTCATTTGTCTATGCTAAACTGCTAAAAAAACCCCTTAAACTGCTTCAATTGGTTCTTCCAGAGATTAAAATAATTTAATTTGCTTGTTGTGCATACAGTGAATACTGACCAGTGACTATTTGGTAACTAATGTAAATATCCTTTGAAATAACGAATTATTTAGAACCTTGTGGGAAAAAAAGTTAAGTATATAATTATTTTAAACTTATGTAAAGGCTGTCAATTTATTTCTGATACAGTCCATCTTTTTTTCTCCCCTTCTGAGCTAGCAGAAGTATACTTTAATTCTTCTTGTTACAATCATCTTGTGCAAATATTAAAAGGAAGAAAAAATAGAACATTCTAAGGTAATGTAGCAGATGCAACTAGTATGGGTCAATGTAATGTTATCGCACAGTAGGTGATGTCACTTGCTTTAAACGTAACATTCTGTGGGTTATCAACCAAATAGTTTCCCTTTAAAATAAGAATTAAGTGTATGCTGTGCCATGATGTCTGTGAGCTGCCACAGATGAAGCAGCTGAAAGATACAACAGCTGCTTTGATGCATTCAGTCAGTATGGAGCCAAGGTGTCTGATAAATAGCAACTTGAACACTAACTACTCATCAATGAGCACTTCAGTCAATCAGAACTTAACCAGAGGGGACTGTTTAGCTGATCACATGGAGAAAAACATTCTTTGCATTTCAGCACTTTTCTCTAATTATTTACAGTTGATTCCATCCTTCTTTGACTTCTAAGGTGTAAGCAATTTTTTTTTGTGGCGAGAGAGTCTAATATTTGTGCACTAAAATGTTGGTCTTAGTTTTTCTGTTATTCAGCCACACTTTTGTAACCATGTGCTTTGAGACATCCAGGAACACCTTAACAATGAGCATTTTCACGTGGTGGTTTTTTTTAGTTGTTGGACTTCTGTTTGTTTTTCAGTCTCGAAGGAATCTTTGTGAAGAAGCCTTGTTGAAAATTAAAGGTGTTATTAGTTTTACCTTTCAAATGGCTGTTCAAAGGTGCGTGGTCCGAATTCGCTCAGATTTAAAAGCAGAGGTAAGTGCATGGTAACCCTCCAGATCCTCACATTACTGCATTCTGTTGCACTGAGCTCTTGCTTTTTTTCTGTGTACTTGTAGGCACTGGCAACAGCAATAGCATCAACCAAAGTTATGAAGGCACAGCAAGTTGTGAAAAGTGAAAGTGGTGAGGAGGTAGGATCTGTATGTTTCTAAGTACCAATTGTTACAGCTCAGCATATCTTTACTATCAGCACTTCTGTGCCCATAACATCTGATGGTAGGCAAAAGTTTTTCAGCATGAGTGCTACACATCCAGTACAAGGGGAATCAAGGGTGTCCTGTGTTAGGATATGGATCCACAGAATAGTTATATAGAAATTATTGTTCAGAAGAAGGACAAAAGTACTGTAATTGATTAGATTACACCCTCCATGATGATAGAGGGTCACAATGAACGTGGTGGGTTTTCTTGGTTGGAGTTGCTGATGTGCTTTTGTTTCAGAACTACACTAAAAGGTAATCTCTTATTTATTTGATGCTTTCTCTTCCCTGCTAAGTCGAAACTTTTCTTCTATATCTTCTAAGCATAGTAGGCTCTATTTATGTTCTTGCCTTATAGGGCGATGGGATGGAGTCTCACAATGTGCGTGCCTGTCACCCTGAACATGTATATATTTTAAGTTTGATGCATATTTTTAAATTACAACATTTGACATAATTTTAATCTGTTGTGTTTTACCAGATGCTAGTTCCGTTCCAAGATACTCCAGTGGAAGTAGAGCAGAACACAGATCTACCTGAGTATTTGCCAGAAGATGAGAGCCCTACTAAGGAGCAGGACAAAGCAGTGTCTCGTGTTGGGTCACACCCAGAAGGTGCAGCAAGCTGGCTCAGCACAGCAGCAAACTTTCTATCAAGATCTTTCTACTGGTGACTTGTATTTGGTGTTAAAAGACTGTGTGAATGAACCAACAAGGGGGCCAGTTTTCCATTGGTGTGGTGAACTGCCAAGTGCAATTTGCAATAAATCATCACGAAAATTTTAGATTAAGCAAATGTATGCTGCATTTTACATTTTATTGGACATTTAGCCTGATAGGGCAGGGGTCAAAGGACAGAGGCCTCCAATCAAATTGTTCTTTCATTAGTTTTTCATGTAGATTTTATTGCTTCACTTTTTAAAACTGGGTCCACTGTTATATACCAAATGTTTATGCTATACGTATAGAGCTTTAAGTTAAGTTTGACTTCACGTGAAACATATGGTAGGGAGAATCCATTCAACTCAAGTCTCAGAGCCTCTGTGAAAGAAAATTCTTAATAGCTCTGGTTGTACATTAAATGAAATGCCCTTTTCATTTCTACATCCCTCTGGACTAACATCATTTTGTTCAATTTTCTAGATTTTGACTCCAGAGAAAAATACAGTCTGCCTCTTTTTTTTGCCTTTGTTTTTGCCAGCTGTGTTCACAGCATGAACACGAGGATCCCCTTTTGCTGTTTAACTAGAATCACTACAGACTTGAAATGTGTAACCCTTTTATGTATACTGATTTTTTCTCAGCCTGCCCTTAACCATTGGAGTGCTTAAGATAAAAAAAAAAGGGACTGAATAAATACAAATATGTATACATACATTGTACAGTAAATAAACTAGAACATATTTGTAATGATGGGTGTGACTGACTGAAATATATATATATACATATATATAACTAATAAATACCACTGACTGCTGTTTAGGCTAGCTGGGAAGACTAGCAGAAAAATCTGTGGTCTAATGTAGTGATGACCCATTGCAGCTCTGCCTGCAGAAAATAGAGGAATGTAGACTATATTTGATTAAGAAATGGTGTTTACTGTTAGGAAGTATTTAATGGTAACTAAACTTGAAGTATAAAGCAGGACAGAGAGCCTCTTTTGCCACAGTGCCACACTCGCAAATTTTGACTTCAACTCTTTTTTTGTTTGTTTTCCCTAAAAGTTCTGATACGCAATTACTGTTTCCTCCTAATGTCTTTCATGAGACTCCCATGAAAGTACATCAGCTTGGCTTAAAAACATATGCAAACAATTGACTTTGCCCTGTAACTTACAGACAGTACAAGTTGAAAGATGCCTTAGTAATTCCTGTGAGCAGAAGTGATAATAAAAGCAAAACTTCTGTAGGTAGAGATTAACATATATCTGAGCTGTTAGTAAACACTGTGCATGAGAGGATTCAGTACACAGTGCTTGAAAGCTGCAGTGCTCCTGCTTTGTTGCACCAGAGAAATACAGCTGAGAACTTTTAAAACATGTTATAGACGTCGTTATACAGTGCTTTTTTGTGGTAATGTATTTGCTATAATATGAATCATATTTACCACTTGGAGACTCAGAAAAGAAATCTAATGCATCAAAGTTATTCTCCTGTGCCTATGCACAAGGAATAGATTAAAAAACCCACAGGCTGTCATAGTACTACAGAAATGCTGAGGATATGATAATGTAAAATAATAATAATAATAATAATGCAGGTCAGAGTTCACCCACCCAAGTAAATTGTCATTCTAGGAAAAAAAAAAAAAACAACAACAAAATCTTGTTGGCAGACTAGTGTCTCATGTTTTTTAATATATCTAGTTTATTTTTGATTCAGGTTTACACGCACAGATTGAAAATACAGGCTTTTCAGGGCATGTATTGCTTTAAATATGTAATACTACTCATATTGCTGTCTAAAATGTTACAGTACCAAATGTGTTTGAAAAGTCCTCTGTTCTATAGCCATGAATGCAGAGTTTTGTTTTTCTGCATTAACATCTGTTTGCATTTGCATTACTGCACATCTATTTACTAAAAGACTACACCCTATGGATATTAATGGTTCAATACCAGTAGGTATTACAGTTTGTTTGTGCATTCGGTCTGTAGGTGTGCTTTTATGACAGTATTGCAGCTCTTGTAGAACAGTTTAAGGCATCTGTAAAAGTTTTTGAAATACCCTGTAAAATAATAAAGGTTAATATAACTAAATAAAACATGACTGGTGCCTTTTTAAATGTCTAAAGAAAACCTGGTACCTCCTTAAATGTTCTGACATTATTTTAAGCTATTTTTTTGTGGTTTTAGAAGTGTATTTATTCATCTTTAATTTAGCAGAGAGGATTGCAGATGTCCAATCATAGTGAATTCTTTCCTGTATATCACATCAGGGCTTTTGTATTTGTGTAGAAATGCTTAGATTTCAAACAAAGATTTTGTGAAAAGTGGGTAAGCAGAAGATACGTGAGGACATTATCTCAAATTCATTCTTAGGGAGGTTTTTTGGAGATTAGCCTTTTTTTTTTTAATAACTGATGCTATGTAGGTCATATTTCATTAGGGAAATTAAGAAGAATCAACACTTCTGGAGAAATTTCTTTGAAAAAAATGGAGGGGCATGTAACTCATAGCATAGATTCATTAATTTTAAGCTTATGCTTTTTCAGAGGTCAGATGAAGAATAAGAAAATGCTTTTGCTCTGACCTAAGGATATGACAAAAAAAAATTACTACAAAATTAGAGCCCTCTAAAAAAGAAGCTGAACTGGGAGACACAGCACTGGTGTTGCATTGCAAAGTACTCAGTTGCCAAGGAAGTCATTGCTTACAGCATGGTGGAAGCTCCTGAATTGTCCTAGGGTTATGGATGTGTACAGCGTAATGGAATAATCACTACCATGTTTCCTCATAATAGTAAATGCTGATGGGATAGGTAGAGGCAAAACTGAGGCTCATGGCTGTGCCTCTGTGAGCAGCTGTCAAAGCTCTGTAAGCATTCTGCAGTACAGTGAAATACATTATACTCTGACTTTCCCACTCCACATCACCTATGGCTTATTCTGTACAAAAATAGCTGATGTGGCTGAGTTTTGCCACAGGCTGTGTAGGCTGGTGAGAGGAGTACTGTGTGGGGCTAATTTGGAAGAAAACATTGAATACCTGGGCAGATGCAAACTGGCAGGTGTGAAGTACTCCTGTAACTGCCTGCAACATAAAATAAAATGTGGGTACGCCTTTTTGCCTGTGACAGTGTTCTAGCTGTCAACTAGCAGAGTTTAAAAACACACCTAATAAAAATTAGCAGCAATTCTTGCCGTATTCCTTTGGCAGAAGGCTGGATCATATAGTCTTTTCTGTTTCTTTGTACCTAATTCTTCTGAGTTCCTAAAACGTTAAGAACCCTGTCTGTTAAAATTAAGGCTTGAAAACAGATAGAAATGAGAATAACGTCTCAACTCATCTCTGATGCTGATTGTGATACTTTGGGAAAAGTTGAAAGCACATGATTTGGCAAAAGGGAATCAGTGGAGGGGTCACTGGAGGCTTCTTCAGTGAGGTACAGCATCTAATTAGCCTCAGGGGTGACTGGTTGTTGAGATTCCTGCTCTAAAGCTTAGTATAAAGCTGTTAGAAAAAGATATTGTCCTATTTGTAGTTTACACAGGGCAGGCAATGGTCTTTGTTTAGCCTGCATTGTGGGTTTTGAATAGGGTTGAAAAAAGCTGAATTAAATTTGCAGTACTTTGCATGTATATAGATTAACACATGGAGAGCAAGATCTACCTCTGTAAGCTGACGCATGTGCCACATCAGAATTACATTATTTTAAAGTTTCTTCATGTTACTGTTCATTTATGTGCATGTTGCTCTACGCTTGTTAGTGACTGCAAGAGTTAGAGCTTCCTCTGTGGAATAAATTAAGATCCCTTAAAGCAGTTAAAGTCTCAAGATACAAACACATCACAGAGGAGATGCACACTGTTAACAGATTTTTGTGCCAGTTGTCATGGTAGAAGTTGTTTATTATGCTAGGATATGAAGGCTGCTATCTGGATCAAGTTCCCAGCAGCTCTCTTCATGGCTACCAAGCTACAGAACTTGGTAGCTAAATAATTTCTGCGGTGTTTAATACTTGCCCAGTGTCTACAGTTCGGGTTGGTTAGCCAGAGCTGCTTCTGCTGGTCTGACCACTGTTTCCAAGGAGCTGAGTAAAATCACAAGCAGAACCAACTTCTTGTGTCAAAAGCACTTCTGTGCCAGCAGTGCATGGCGATATGTTTGACTGGCATAACAAAGGTCTTTTAAGTAGCAGATACAAAAATCTGAATACCACAAACCCACCATGTGACAAGATTGTTACCTTTATTTCCTATCGGAGCACTGAGTTAAGTTTAAATACTGAAAGTAAGGGGATACTGTTTGAGGTAATACTTTGCTATTTCAGACCTCTTCTCTTGGAGGTCCTTCAGGGACATGGCGTGCTAACCCCCCGGTGCAGGGAATTGCTGTATCAGCTTCCCCATGGGAACTGCCCCTCCGGATGTTTGCTGGTGAAAGGGGAGGGCGAGATCCCACATGAGCCCATGGCGAGCTAGCAGAGAGCAGCTGGCACAACCGCTCACACTTAAGATCCCACAGACATGTGAACACAAGGTATTTTAAAAAGGGTTTTCCTACTGGCCTCATTTTACAGGCTGTGAAACTGAGTCTGTTTACCTAAATTGCTCAGGAATCCTGGGAAGTGCAAAATTTTCTGAGCTGTCTCTGATTCTTAGTTCATGCTTCACTTCATAAATAAACTGAAATGCTTTCCATTTTAAGAGGGACCTTTGCACTGTCAACTTCTCTGGGCTGGAGTAGGAAAGTCAAACCTGTCACAAGCAAGTTTCCTTACTGAGTTACACATCGGCTGCATCACCATGTTGAAAGGCATGGTCAAAAGCCAATTTTCATCTCAAAATAGTCCTTACTGATTTGTTGAAGTTCTAGGTAGCAAAGAACTTTTGCTAACAAATACTCTTTTGTATTGTTTAAAAAAAGCCCCATACCAACAGCTATCTCTGCATATATTAAGTTTCAAAAGGTTTGCACAACATGATCTATTTCAGCAGTGCTGCCTGCATAAGGTGCTCAAGGCATCTGCTGCCTTCACCGGAGTTACACCACCCTGACTGTGGTATTTGTGCTCTTTCCAGCAATTAATGTTATTAGTGGGTTTTGATCTTTCATATTTCTCTAAAGAGGTATTGTCTCCTTTTTAGATTTCCAATATACACAATAGTATATATCTTATATAAATGTGGTGTTTCTTTTCAGTTACTTGTCAAGGTTTTGGTTAAACTCCCTTTCTGCCCCTGTGTATAGCACAAGTGGAAAGTGATAGCACACCAATGTGTCCCTTTTGTGGTGTGACCTTTTGGCCATGTGTCCTTCACTGGGCAAGTATCTGTGGTGCATTGTTTTGTATTTAACTTTAAAGGGTAGGTAAATGATCCAGCACAGGCAGTCCTGGTTTTGGGAAGGCTGAGAGGGAGTGGAAGGAAGCTGGAAGGCAATTCACAAAGAAACAGGCGTTCCATTGGCAAAAGGCTACTCCTCCTGGCCAGAGGAACAGCACTAATTCAGCATTACATGGAACTGTCCAAAGGTGAGGATTTAATTTGTATTACTGCAAGGTTAGGAGGTTTTTTTTAATAAAGAGTTAAACTGCCACAATAGATTTTTGATTGTAAATCCCTGTATTATTCATATGGTAGTCCCACCTTCAGTATTGACTATGCCATCCAGGTTCATAATCTGGGTATAAAACTAGAAGCTTATACATTGTCCTTGGGTTTCTTGGCTTTACCTCCTTTGCTACAACAAATATGTACTGTAATGTTTTAGCAAATAACCATTATTGTTTATACACTATAATTCAGTGGGATGTAGTAAATGGCCTATTTTAAGGAGTCTATTTCTTTGCATATAAAATACCTGTAAAGCTTACTGAAAGTGAAGAGTGCCTACTACTTAGCTCGCAATTGTTGGCTACATTACTGAAACAATGAAGATATATCACCCACTATAATAGGGAAATAGCAGCCATTTAACATAGGCAGGCATTAACTCTGTCATTTAGGCTACTGAAGCAATCTTATTGTTATAGTCGATGTAGCTGGTTTTGTTTCTCCATATGTGTAGATGTTCTGGTGTATAAAATGCATTGCTGTTTGTAACAGTAAATTACACGTGCTTGAAGGATACTACTGCCGTTTAAATGAAGTTATATCTGAACCTTTCAACAGACTAAGCTAAATATAAAATAAATGACTGGTTTAAAAACCTTTTTTCACTGTAAAAGCTTCAACAATGAAAATTCTCTGTGCCATTTTGCAAAATTTTGTTCCAAGAAAAAAAAGTAAATAGTGTTTTTGTATATAAGCCTTCACTGTGAAAACATCTTTTTGAAATGTAATTTCACAGTGCTTTTTATCAAATAGGTGTGTGTTACCTTCTTCAAAGCTAGGAAACTGTAAATGAAAGCTGGCTAGTTCTTCATATGATGTCTCAGAAGTCATGCCCTCTCTAATATTATGTTTGTAATTCATATTTGTGTGACTGGCTAAAGAAGTTAAGAATGTCATATTGTGCTGTTTTCCTTTTTCTTCAGCCTTCCACACACACCACCCCTAGTATAATGAACCTGACGCAGGTAAAGCTAAACAGTCTGTTGCAATTCAGTAAATCAAGGGTCTATAAATTATGAAAAGGAAATGCTAATTCTTAGGGTAAAGAACCAAAAATAGCTTTAGAATTTTAAAAAATTACAATGTGTCTAAATTTCTAAAAATGCTTTTTTGAGACCCTGTTCGTAATACACATAGGGAATACATAGGGAAGCATGATGTAGACCTTTCTGTAGAATGGATGGACATCTGAGTAACTACAGTGAGAGTTACACTTGACTATTATTTGTGAAGACCCTGAGTGTTGCAAGAGTTTCCTGCATTTAAATTAATTGAGTAGGAAGAAGAGAAGGAAAAACCTAATGCCAAAAAATGAAGTGAAAACTTGAATGTAGCCCAGGCCTCCCTGGTCCTTTTCTGTCTCTTGTCCCAACACCATCACCACCAGACTGCAGCAGGGTCTGTAAACAGAGATGTGGGGAGGGGCAGACCCTTTGCTCATGTGAGACTGGTACTAAGTGGAAAAAGGTGTCGTTCTCATTAGCTCTGCAGTACTTCAATATTCCAGTAATGGTAGCTCATAAACACCCAAATCCTGAAAATGAGCTTTTGTCTTTAGAAACCCCTCTTTGACCAGCCAAAACATTAGTGCTCTAAGACCGATGTTTCTTCTGCAAGGTCAGTGTTCTGCTATTTTGGCTAAACAAAAATACAATTGTCTGTGTGTGTGGCTTGTTGGGCAGTCAGCCACCATAGGGGAAGACAGAGGGTGGTCTTTAGATAAATTCTCCTTTTGGAGAGATGTAAGGACACTTAAGTAGAGCCTTCACCTATATGCTGTGTTCCTGCCTCTAATGAGATGTGCACTTAAGTGCCATTCCTTCCTTCAAGATAGGAGCACCCAAAACCAAAATGGCTCCCTGAATCCTGAGCCAGCTCTCAGTTGCTGAGTGATGGGTTAAGGATCATCTAAATGGATGATAACAGGTACCCAGCAAACTTCCAATATCTGGTCCCAGTGACTACAGCCCATCTCGAGTACCCACCTACTCCTAGACTGAAACGGCAGCTGGCATCAGCTACTCAACCAATCCAATTTACTTTCAATCACACCATTACTACAACCTCCCTCCTCCATCTGTGTAAACATATGTCTTTGTTAAACACCACCATTTGTACAGGATAAAAATTGTCAATGCTGACAAAAATGCCCCCACATAATGCTGTTGTGATTGCAATGTTGTCCTTAAGCTGATTTTAAAGAAGTCTGTGAGCTGATCAACATCTTCCCCTGCTATTAGTGGGAAACTTTCTTTGATAGGAATAAATAATGTAAAAATGTTTTTATTTCATCCATGGGAAATGTGGTCTCACTTTTCTAAGATGAAGCTCTTATAAGCCACTTATTAATTATCAGTAGCAGTTTGTAGTGCCACAGTAATACCCCAAAGCAATGGCTGTTCCATGAATAGTCTTTTCTAATAATAGTGTCTTGGCAGGAACATGTTTCCTTCATACTTTTCTGAGGCTGGCCCTTAAATCTAGCAGGCAAAAGTTACAAATCTGAAGAAAGTTACTGATGATTGCTCCTTGCACCAGCTTTGAAGAAATGGCCAGTACTGGCCTCCATAAAGGAGTTTTCCCTTTTTCTTGTAGCAGAGTGCAGTACAGCTAGGACTGTCCTACAACATAACTGAATTCCAGCCTAACCAAGGGTCTCTACTCTCTAAACCCGAGGATTATAAAATAATATAAAGTGGATGAAGGTGTCTGGTTACACAAAGTGAGTTGCTGTGTGAGACATAAAACCAAATCTGTCCCCTGTTAAGGGGAGAGCTGTTCAGCAAACTGGACACCCACCAAAATTGTGCAGTGCTTCCTGCTGGGCCATCCTGCAAGGTGCTGGCTTGGTCAGCAAGTAACAGGTTTGGGTTATGTGAGCTGATCTTCTTGCTCTTCAGGACCTAGGCTCCAAACACTTAAAATTAATGTTCCTGTTGTAGAAAAAATAAATCCAAGGATGTTTGGACTTCCAGTCTCAGTGCAGTGCCTATCAGCGCAGAGTGTGAGATTGTTAAGCAAGTATTTTTCTTTTGTACAAACTTGCTGCTTTTAGTGCACACTTTGTTCCTTGCTTTTGCTCTTACTACAATACTCCTTTTGTCATCATTGTAGTCTTTCATCCATTCAGTCCTTGTAATACTAAATATGGAAATGTAGTTCCTACAAGAAACTGGACTTAAATTCCCCAAGGATTCAAACCCAATAATTTTGTTTCTTGCTTGTTTTCTCCTGCTGTTTGGGTATGCTAGAATGCAGTTCCAAGCCTTTTCCCCATCGTCTCTGCAGTTGTGAGGATTAGGGATGCGTGTTTTTTTAAAGAAAATTGAGATTTTGTAGAATTGCTTTCCTTACAAATTAGAGTTTTGCATCAGAAAAACAAAACAAAACAAAACAAAATTCTAAAACAGTTTTCCACCCTTCTTACTTATTCCTCACTGGCCTCAGCTTCATTCTGCTGTTTCATGCAACATTTTCCTGTTTCCCTGGATTGGTGGTTTTGAAGCATTCAGAGTCATCTGGGTTGTTTGTGTTTTTCTTTTTTCTTCTGCCTGCTTTGCTTGCCATAACTCTGCATCTCACTTTTCAACCAGGCAAAGCATGGTAACAGGGCAGAGAGTTTCTGCTCCTTTGAGATTTGGTAAAGCGAAGTATTTGAACCAAGTCAGATAGACTTGCCTAAGCAGCACTGGATGTAAGGGCCAAGATAGGAGGGGGCTGTTAGTAAATCTCACCCCACACATATTATGAAATCACAGAAATTGTCTCTGAGATGTGAAGATTATGAAGAGAAGCTGTATCACCTCCCCTCCTGGACGATTCTTGTATAAATGAAAATGTGGGGTACCAGGAAACTCCTTTATTCACCATTTATTGGTGAATAAAATATTGGTCTCTCCTACTGCCGGGGGCCTGGGTGGCTGCTAGTGCAACCCACTGGTGCTGGCAGGAAGGACTCCAGCATTTCTACTACCACCAGTTCAGGTATTCTTGGTAGTTGCTGGTCTGGCCTTGTTCCCCAAGCTGCTCCTCAGTGATTGATGACTGTGTAAATGTTATGAAGGTTCTAAAGAGGCACTTTTTAGGTTCAGTTCTGATGCAAAGGGAAAACTCTCCCCACCTCTTCCTCTGCCAGCCTCTGGACCTGCAGTGCTGGCTTGGCTGATGCCTCATCTCCATTTCATTGACGTCCTGTGTGAAGGGGCAATGGGAAGGAGGGACTGGCTGAGTCTCCACAGTAATAGATCCTTGCAGCAACACCTAAAGCTAATTGCCTTTGGAGTCCTAAAGTCCTAAAATGATTGCATGGCCACGCTGGTCTCCTGCTGCATGGAGAGAGAGTCCCGGAAGAAACTCCACTTTTATTGCATCTCAGGTGTTTGCACCCCTTTTGGCTGCTGCTGCCTGTGCCCATTCCCATTATGGTTTACCTGGACCTGTGTCGAACATCAGAGTTGTATCCTGGGCCTCAGCAATACCACTGAGGGCTGTTTCCCCTGGCTGGCTCTTGGTGCTGCCAGCTCTGAGAATATGTTCTGTCATCCTGTTGAAAACCCTCCTGCACATTAAGCAAGAAGGAAAGCTAAGAAGTCACAGAATCACAGGTTGGAAAAGATCTCTGAGATCACTGAGTCCAACCTGTGACTAAACACCACCATGTCAACTAAACCACGATGAAATGCCACGTCCAGTCTTTCCTTAAACACTTCCAGGAATGGTGACTCCACCACCTCTCTGGGCAGCCCATCCCAGTATCTAATCACCCTTTCCGTGAAGAATTTCCTCCTGATGTCTAACCAGAAGCTCCCCTAGTTCAGCTTAAGACTGTGACCTCTCGTGCTCTCTAACTACTTTCAAGAAGAGGCCGAACCCCACCTGGCCACAATCTCCTCTCAGGGAGCTGTAAAGAGTGATAAGGTCACCCCCGAGCCTCCTTTTCTCCAGGCTAAACACCCTCAGCTCCCTCAGCCGCTCCTCATCGGACTTGCGCTCCAGACCCTTCANTGCGCGGCGGGTGCGCGGCGGGTGCGCGGCGGGGCGGCAGCGCTAGATGGCAGCATGGACGTGCCGATGGCGGGAGGCGGCCGGGAAACAGGGAACCGGGGAGCGAGGGAGGGAGCGAGCGAGGGAGCAGGGGATCGCCGGGGGATGCTGGCACCGCAGCCCCCGGCGCCTTCCCGGCTGGGGTGCGAGGCTGTAGATGTCTCCCCTTCTCTGGCTATTTTTGGTTTTTGTTTCTTTTTAAATGTATTCTTACACTTTTCTGCCGAACTTTGCGAGGTTTTCATAGACGGAGCATTACACTTTCTTTGTTCTCATATGGATCTCACCCTTACATTTCTTCAATTTTTTATTTTGTTGGGTTGGGTGTTTTTTTGTTTTGTTTTTTTTCTTTTTTTTTTTTTTTTTTTTTTTTTTTTTTTTTTTTTTTTTTTTTTTTTTTAGAAAAAAACCTCCTGGAAGTGAGTTTTTGTCTCTAACTAAAGACCGCTGTTTACTTTTTGCGATTAATTTATTCATAACTGCATATAAAGCACTACAGACAATCTTAATGACCCATTAAATGGAATGGATTGTGGGTTTTGTGTGTCTGTGTGTAAATATCTGCAGATTTATGCTCTGTGTGCCACCTGCTTGAGTGACAGAAGTCCTGAGCTGATCTACCTGACAGCTGATCTACCTGACAGCAGTGCAAGCACAGGATAACTTAATCCTAGTTTTATCCTAAATGTAACAGAAATCAGAATTCAGCCCAGGTTCTTCACAAATAAATGCTCCCTTCTCGGTCATGCTTTGGTTCCAGAGCAAGGGACATTCCTTTTGCTTCAATCTCCAGACCCACACTTGAGCCAGGCCCCAGGTATTGCCCAGGAGTTTGTAGGTTTATGTTGCATGAACAGTCAGAGAGGCTGGTGGTCTGCTCTCAGAGCTGCCCAGCACATGGCTAAGGCTGCTGTAACAGGGTTTCACCCAATGCTCCATCACTATCCTCGCTTCTGGCTGACTTTAAAATACAGGAATGTGAGTGAGCAGTACCTCTCTTCTTCATCTATTCTGGTGTTTCTCATGGTGATACCTGTTGAAAGAACATCCATCTAAAAGAGGAATTGGTGAGAAGCACAAAAAAGTGTTTCCTGGAAGTGGCTAAGGTTTTGTCTCCGTTTGTTTATTTTTCTTTTGGACTGTGCTGTGCCTCATTCAGCACTGGGAGCAGGAATGGCAGCCTGGCTCCTCCCTTCCTAGGGAGAGCTGATTCCCCTGCCAGGATGGTGCTGGCACCATGAGTGCCTCCTGGCTGCTGTGGCTGTGGGGTTGGTCCATAGATGTGTGGAAGATTGAGCAGGGCAAAGGAGAGGTCTGCACCCTTTAACTGTGCTGGTATACATAAACTTAGGCCCAGCTTAAGTTTTTGCAGCCAAAATTTGAGCTCCAAGTTTCTTCTTTAGAAAGTGATGGCCTTCCACACTGTTTGGCTTAGCTTCTAAAAACCAGAGGAATTAACTGTGAAATTAGAGGAAACTAGTGCCACTGCTATTGAGACAATCAATACAGAAGGGGCACAAAAAGGTGTTTTAATTTAGAACCTAGATCTTTTTCACAATGCCGTGTATGCACTTTATTCCAAAGGACAGCAAGCAGAAACACATATTTTTTCCTGTTGTAGGCCCTATTTAAAATGGGTTACTGGAAAATGAGTTGACTTGGTGCATATGGATGTATTCCTGTGTAGGAGAGAGAAATGTTGCGCATATTAGTTCAGAGGGCTCTTGTTACCTGAACGTTTGTTAATAGACAAGAGTCTATTTATAGACTCCCTCCTGCCACACACAGTGCATATTCATTACCGTACCCTATGTTATATCTAAAAGTTAAATTTCATAAAATTGCTGCAGGTGTCAAGGTTCTGATATCCTAGCCGTGTGTAATACACAGGACACATGATCATGGTTATTTCCCTCAGAGGACCTTTCCAACAGAAGCCAGCTTGGTCTGTGGCCACAGCTGCTGACCAAGAAGAAATTTCAGGAATAGCTTTGTGTTATGGTCCTATCTTACCTTGTGTCAGGCCCCAGTTCTAAGTGCATGTTTGTGTAAAAAAGAGAAATCTAGTAAGATGTTTGTGTAAGGTCTACTGATGTATGTGGCATGATTAAATTCCCTAATCATGTCTGTAGGATACTTCTCTGAAAAGAGTCTGACATATTAGTAGAATGGACTGCTCAAAACCATGAGTCCCATCACTGGAAAAAGAAATAGGGATAGAGTAATGCCATTTAAAAGTGGATGATGATATCAATATTCCATAGAGAGAGAGAAGCAATAAATGAAACTTGTGGGTGTTACTGACTGTGCTACCAAATATTTTCATACCAATTAAAATGTAGTGCCACTAGAGATGTTTTCTTCATAATATGAGACACAAGTACAAATACTGACTCAGAGAATGACAGTGGGGAAATGAGCTTGTGCCACAGCAGATGTATAACAGGAGAGAGGCACGTATAGCAGAGTGATTCAGAAGAAAAAAAGGCACAGGATTGCTTGTTAGGGAAATGACAGAAGTTGAGGTTTTTGTTGTGGGGACAGAAAAGAGAACTCCTGACAGTCAGTCAGAAAAGAGAATTCACTCTTGGCCTTTAGAAATGTTCCAAGTGGCAAGGACTCATGGCAAGCCTAGATGGTTTTGATCCTATAACTTAGGCTGAGAGTAAAACTTGAGGGTTTTTTATTTTTTTATAGTAAGTCAAACGTAGTTGTTATGTGAATACCGCTCAATTTACTATGGGATATTTTGTCCAAAATGAGATTTGCAGTTTGAAGCTCAAGACTTGGAAAGTCTCCTGTGACTTTTTTTCACACGGTATGAACATAATCAAAATGAAATTTGAGGGGTCTGAATTCAATTTGTCTTCAGCTGGACATGTTTCCAAGGTGCACTCATAGAGGGAAAAGTATGTTCATGTCAGCCTCCATGCTGTCCTCTTCAGAGCGTACATTCAACAGTTCAGTGCACAAAGACTATTAGTTCTTTGTTTTTGCCTATTGCTGTCTTACCAGTAAGATGAAGAAGCAACAGTGGGAACTGGAAACAGGAACAAGCTATTGAACAGAGGCATTTAGTGAATACAGAAGCAAAATGAGCATGCTTTCATTAATATTTTAGCAAAACTGGATTCTTTCCCTAATTAAAATAATGCTATAAAATATCACAGATCCAACATCTGCTGGATCTTCATTAGTTTAAATGTTACAGCTAGATTCATGGAATTTTAGCAGCAACACTTAAAACTGAAGTAAAGTGGATGCTTTTTCTACAAATACCTTTGTGCAATAGAAACTTGTGCCCATTTCCTGATGGTCTTTGTGATACTACTTTAGGATGCTTATTGCTTCTTTTATCTCCAGGTAGAAAAGTTCTTTGTTGTGGGCAGTAATTTTTGGTTGGTGATCCCAGGCCTATGTTCCCTGCTGTATCTGTGAGACTTCGAGAAGTCATCCAACGTTTCACCCTTCAGCTCTAATCTGGGCAAATGAAGGCATCAGGCTTTTCCCCTGGGTGGTTAATGACAGTGTTCCAGACTGGATGTAGCTGCTGGATGCTCTTTGCCATCTCAAGTCAGGTATACACACCAAAAAGGGAAACTTCAGTTGGAGGACAAAGCTCCCTGCAGCAGTGATCCCCTTAAGACCACACATACCAAAAAGAACACATAATTGTACAGCTATGCAGAATCTGTATCAATTCCTCAGACCTGTGTCTGAGGACTTTTTAATGGTTAATCTACAAAAAAAAATCTTTTTTTTTGTTTCTTCTTCAAATCCCTGCTAATTGGATTAGACCAGTCTTAATCTTCTTTCCAATTGACCCTTGAGATGATTAGACACACTAGATACTTCTAGAAACTAATCTTTTTAAGAGACTGCAACACTAGCGACCTCCATATAAAGTGTCCCTCATTTTATTACTCTAAAAGGCTATTTAGGGTCTAACAAGCAAATGACAATATTGGCACTGAGGAACATGAATTCCCCTGGTGTGACTGTGTACCCTTCATGTTGTGAGCAGAGGAAAAGGAGGATGATCACACTGCTCTTCAGTCAGACATGTAATAGCCTTCCTGCCTTTTTTATCACTCATAGCACCAAAAGTTCAAGAAATAGTGTTCTTAAGAAAGTTTTGTGGGTTAAGGTAAAACAGTTGGGCTGAGATCTGGAGATCCAGACCAAATCAAGATGTCATAGTACGTCAGGGAGAAAGGGAGACAAGTAGCTACCACTGGGTTGCTGAAGCAGGCAAAGTCAGTGGATCAGGATACCTCAAATAGTGTTAAAGATGATAGGATGATGTGATGTATCTGTCAAATCCCAGCATTATTATGTTCAGGAATGTTTGATTAACTTAATATACAGTCAGCTGCAACTTGGAGAAAGGGGAGTCAATTCTCTCTAGGCATGCTTAATTTCACTATCAAGATCAACAATTTTGTCATGGTTTCCTCTTACTGAGAATAGCCTGTGCAGTTCAAGGGTGCTACCTATGGAGTATAGAAGTAAATACATGGAAAAGAACATCAAACATTGACAAAAATAGGGACAGGAAGTTCAGCCTTATGGAACTGTGCAGCAGGGATATATAAAGAAATGTCAGAAAGGAGAAAAGGTGGCGCTTTAATGCATTTCTGTTCTGTGCACCACAATCTGACTGCATATCTGCAATGATTAAAATATACAAACACCTTAAAATAATGTGGGATCAAAAGTAACTTAAACTGACCTTTGCACCTGAGAGACGAGGAGGTGCCTGAAATGGAGGATGGGATATTACCATACAATAATTATTCCTTTTGCTAATTTTGTGCCTGGATGAAAGAGATTCTCAGAATACTACAGCCTCATTAATTGCTTGCTGATAAGCTGTCTGACATCTTGCTTCTCATTCGGCTGGGAGACAATTCATTTCCCACTGCTTGGCTTGAAATGCTGAACAGTTGAGCTTATTATCAATACACCACCAGTGGCCTAAAGACCCTTTCTCTCAATTCCTTCTCTTTTTAGAGTCCTGATAAATGCTGCTGCTCTGGCTTGCACGGCCATACATCCAGGGTCAGAGGTCTTGGGCTCACACAGGGACAGGATTTTTAGAAACACAGAACACCACACTGGGCTGTCAGTAGGTGGTGTGCCAGCACGGAGTTGAGTAAGGCATAACACAAGTAAAACCCTTTAGGTAACGTACAGAGTAAAAGTGATTCTGCCTATGAGACCACAGAGACTCTTCATCACCCTTTGCACAAGCAGAAATAGAACCAATGTCCCGGCTGACAAGCTAGACCCTGGAAGTAAGTTGTATGCACGTGCACGTGTAGTTCCTAGTGTAGTAATCCAGACCGGATCTGCACAGTAAAGGCTTGCATGCAGCACACACAGATCTCATAGCCATGCCTCTAATAGGTGGAGTGTTGGACCACTTTGGTTGAAGAGTCCTGTGTATGTGTCATAATCACATAAGTTAAATTCAGCTTGCTGCTTGTAGAGCTGTCAGCCTGAATGCTCTTGAAATTAAGCTTTCACAGTTTGCCATCTGGGTCCTGTATGAAGGCAAAAATGTTTCCCATCTCTAGTACCATGTATTAAGAGACAAAAATTGAAGTTTTCTATACACCTGCCAAGCCCACATCTTGGTACCAATTATGGTTGAGAGTTTTCTTGGAAAAACATCCATATTACAAAAATGAATCTTTTTGATAGTGTACTGGATACATTTAGTTTAGAAGTTTATGTTATGTGTGACTGAAATTGCACACTTGCCTTCATAACCGTAGTCAAGTCTTGATCTCTTCAGTCAGTTTTCATTCAGGCAAAAATCCCACTCACCTAAGTGGTCTGAAGTGGCTGGTACCTGTCCTACTCAGCCCTGGTGTGCCACATCTGGAGTGCTGTGTCCTGATCTGGGCTCCTCAGTACAAGAGAAACATGGAGCTTCTGGAGAAGGTCCAGTAAACGGCTACAAAGGTGAATAAGGATCTGGAGCATTTCTCTTACTGAAGGGAACTGGGCCTGTTCAGCCTTGGGAAGAGACAACTCAAGAGAAGGGACCTCAACAGTGTGTACAAGTGTCTGAATGGGGGATGTCAAGAGGCTGGATCCAGGCTCTTCTTGGTGATGCCAAGAAATAGAACAAGAGACAATGGGCAGAAACTGATGCACAGGAAGTTCCACTGGAATATGGGGAATCTCTTTACTGTGTGGGTGACTGTGCACTGGAACAGGTTGTCCAGAAAGGCTGTGGAGTCTCCCTCACTGGAAATATTCAAGAACCATCTGGACACAACCCTGTGGTATGTGCTCTGGGATGACCCTGCTCAAGCAGTGAGGCTGGACCAGATGGTCCACTGTGATCCCTTCCAACCTGACCCATTCTGGTCCCTGCCAAGCTGAACCATTCTGTGGTTCTGTGATTCAGTATTTAACCCTCTAACATTAGGATACATTTGTTGCCGAGGTTTAATTCAGTATGGCTTGGCCCATCGTGGTGATGTTAAATGACCTTAAGAATAATGAAAGGTGACTTTTATGAGTTTTTGATAGGAGTGGCTTGCATCTGCTAAAATAATAGCATTTTTAAAGACATGAGATGTTTGACAAGACTTTTGTTCAAATCGTAAGTGTTCTACCTGAGTCTCCATTTCCATCTACAGGAGAACTAATGAATAGTCCTGTGTTTGTTTGATTCTGTGACCTACTAACTTTTTGAGATTGCTGGGAGATAAGGCCTCTTCACAGCCCTAATGTATGAAGAGGAAGGAGGTGGCTGCAGTGGAGCATGGCACAGCACCATGCAATCCTTTTGATAACTATGTGCCTAGAGGAAAGATATTCTCAGAATATAAGTGTGTTATGAACATGACTACAAAAGGTAGCTGGATAGGAGCGTGGATAGAGTCATTGGAGAGCATTGGTGCAATACATTTCTGTTTCTACGTTAGTAACATAGATTTAGCCCTGAAGGATGAGATGCAGTGTGTGTCTTGCTTCACTCCAGGCTGTCCTAGTCCCTCCTTGCAGACCTTGCAAGCTGGAAGTCCCACAGCATTGGTATTGATAGATGGGATTCAGATAAGTGAATGCATGGTTAAAGACACACCGAATTCCTGATTTTGGTTGTCTTATGGCTGCAATGTTTATGTAGAAGTTGCTTTTCTGGGTGCCAGCACTGACACTTGTCTCTTTCTTTAACAGTGGTGCCATGTCCTCTGCAGGACTTAAGAGTCCTTCTAAAGGCTCATGTGCCTCTGTTTCAAGTAAGTATCTAAAGATACTGAAACCGTGTTGGTTGCTGGGGTGTTGTGCACTTTGTAATCGTGTATAGGAGATATTTTGATAATTTTGCAAGGGACCTCTCATTTTTAGTTGGTGAGTTTGTTTGTTTTATTGTAGGGGTTTTTTGTTTGTTTGCTTAGTTTTTTTAATTAAAGCTTAATACTGTATATCTGCCCTAATGAAATAATTGGTAATACCAGCACTTGTAGTTTCATGAGAAGAGCTACAGCTCTAGAGGTCTCTAACACATCAGTGATGGTTCTTACAGATATATTTGCATCTGGGGGAGCTGCATAAGTATTTAGTTGCACATTTGTGTCTTTGCTGGTGACAGCATATTAATAAGCACTTGTCTGTTTATTAACAGAATCCTGTTTTAAATCTAAAAGGGAGACAATGCAACCAAGGCTTATGTGCTTAAACTTTCTGTGTTTAGCAGCAAAGAAACATATAATCAGAAAGAGAAATCAGTTTGTGAATGAGGCCTTAATTTAAAAATAAGGCGACATCATTGCATAATTATATTTTTAATTATTTGACTAATTATTGACTAATTGACTATAATATGTGAAGACAGTGCTAACAAATCATGGCTTTGGGAAGTGTTTACTTTCAGGATCAGTATAACACGTATTTGCACAAACAGTAATGCCAAATTGAAACATCTAGACTGCCTCAAAGCTGGATGTGGTTGGTGAAAATAGGATATGAATCTCAGTTGGTTTCTTTAATTCTTCTGCAGCAAATTCTTAAAATCAAAACATAAAGATTAGGAGAAATAACAATTTTGATTTTCAAATTAGTATTTTTTTCCAAAAATTATTAAGGTAATTAAGGAATTTTTTCCACACTCATTTCTGTATTTTTTCTAGGATCTCTTGTGTAGATAACATAAAACCTTGTGACACTATTTTCCATCTCTTTTCTCTAGTGGATATTTCACTAGGGTTATTATCACAACTATTTTGCTATGTTCAATGAAATTAACATTGATTCCATTTGTTGAATTCATATGGAGACTGCAACTGCACTCTGCCTTATTACCAAATGAGTACAGTTTGCCCTTCAATAATTCTCTAAACTCTCAAATGCCTGGGAAATAATATGCTGGAGTGTTACCGAACTGTGACTGAAGCACCATTTGTGCGAAGTGTGACAGCGCACGAATGATATTCCACAATAAAAGTTCAAATGACATGAATCTTTCACAGAGGTTCATTGACTGGGAAGATGCCTCAAATACAAAATAAAGACACTGTGGCTCCACTTCACATTATTTCTGAGCAGTTCCTCTGTATTTGTCCTTTGCGAATGTGTACATCAATTATTCAGTTATGTAAACATAACCAATGAGAAGTTAAAAAAAAGTAATAAATTCTATTATTTCTGCAACTACATTAATGAAGATTTTACATTTACATTTGCTGTACACAAATCCTCTTGGCAGTGGTATCATTAAGAATGTAGTGGCAGTGTAATCCACCCAATTTCAGTGCTTGAGGATGACGGGGTATAACTCATTTTGTGGTTTGGTTTTCTTCTGCTATTTTGAATTACAGCCATTCTTCAGCTGAAAAAGGCATAGGCTCTGACCACTGTTGTTTCCTCACTTTGTAAGATCCCAGTACAGGGAAGAGAAAACAGTGCTATCTAAATGGAGATTTAAAAATACATGGAGATTTAAGTTGTATGAGTCTTGGAAATGGAAAGAATGACCTTTGAGGGATTGTGAAACTAGGTTGTAGGAATATGGGACTGGGAGATTGCTTATTCCACTTTCAATCCCTTCTCTTTTACTTACTCAATTTTTGTCCCTTGGCCCTGCCCTCTCACATTTTACTTCCCTCCCTGGGGAACTGGAGGTAAGAAGAGCATTGCCCCTGGCGTCACACAAGTATTTGAGAATTAGTTACTCAATACCTGCACAGTTTTTGTAGTAACATTTCCTGAAAACTGTGTTTCAGTGTGCAATCTTCACTTGAAGAGCTAAATTAGTGGAGAAAATGTAGACCAGTGAGGTTGTGATCCTGCAGCATAAATATCAGCCCATTTTCTCCTTCCCTGATTTCCATCATTTGTTTAGTTGCAAATCACTGAACATTCTGTACTCCTTTGGAAGCCAAGACCCCATCTAAACTCATCAGTGTCTTCAGAAGCCAGAATTCACCTTTCATGGCTGTGATTTTGCTGGAAACAGGGAGAATAAATCCAGGTCCTGGCAAAAGCACATGCTGTTTGGTCCAGCAGTCCCCTGCTCTGTTGCTCAGAGCCTGAGCAGGGAAACAGCCCCTAGGGGCCAGTGGAATCCCATCCTCATCTGGGACTAAAAATTGATTTACTTTTTCATTTATCAGAAAGGAAATTGCTCTTTTTTGAGCTGTTATGAACCAACCTTCTGACATCATGTCAGAGATTAATTGCAAAAGACCAGAAGGGACTGCTATGACCATCTAATCTGCCTTCTTGCATAACACAGACCTTTGGACTTTTGCTAAATAACTCACACTTGAAGGCCAGTGTATCCCCAAGGAAAATAGCTAGTCAGGATTTTATTGCCAGAGCCCACTGCAACTCTTAGCACATTTTCCAATGAAGGTATCTGTTAACTATTTTGTGGTCTTTTCCATGTGCAATGTGTTATTTTTATTTTATTTTTTAAGAACTTTTTTGATCAAGAGCTAATCAAGGAACATCCTCTAGGAGACTCTCTCAAGGTCATCTGTTTCCTGCTCCAGGAGCCTTGGTATTTTTCTTTTGAATTGATGAGTACCATTGAGTGACAGCAACCATGAATCAGACCTCTCTCACTTCTTCTGGATGGTGCAGGCAGGTTCCTTGTCTGCTTTCTGCTGCTATGAGTCCTGCACAGAAGTGTATAGCGGGAGAAAAAGGCACAATTTTAAGAAAGGGAACATTCTCTCCTAGCATGTAACCTGTACAGCCAGGTGCTCCCAGGGAAATGGGATTTTGATGGGGTTGATGCCCTCAGTCTGAAATAGAGTTCAGATTTTAAGCCTCCTCTTCTTGGGTTTGGGGATCTGCCACCACGTTGTTGTGCAAAGGTAGGTAATCACTGCGGCTGCTCGATCTGTCAGAAGAATGCCTGAACTTCTGAATCCTCTCTCAGCAGGCAGAGGTGTGAAACTGCACCAAGCTCCAGTGCCGGCCTGCCAGGATACAGTGTTTCCTACCAGGTGGAGGTAGAATGTTCCATGTTCAGGAAACCTAGAGGAACAAGGGAAGAAAAAGACATTTGAAAAATGACTTGAACCGGATTTCCCACAGACCAGCTGAGGAGGCTTTGCTCCTGAGTCATCAGGCTGGAGCAAGGAATTTGATTTTCAGGTGTTGCAACCCTCTAAGTTAAGTGTCTAAAGTAAGTCATCAGAACATAGTCCATGTCTTCATGGACTCCAGTGATGCTGCAGTAATAGTTGTGAGATGTCTGCTAGAGCAGGATAGCTCTGGGGGCCAGATGAAGGAAATCACAGAGCAAAAACCAAACCAAGAGGATGTAAGACTAATGGCCAGATTTGCATGTGCTCTTCATGCTGCTGAGTCACTGCTCCTGTTAGGGCTTCTACTCCCCTAGAAGCCCCAGGATGTGGTGGTGCATCCTCCTCTTATTCACTGGTAAGGACCATCTCTGCCCACACTCTATAGTCAGCTGTATTTGCTGCAACAAAGATTAATAAGCTACCGGGTGATGAGTAAATATTTAACAACATTTTTCTTTGCTTTGCTTTACATGTAAAATAAATATATTTGCAGAGTATTCATTTTTCCTAGGTCTGGCAGCTTCCTAGAGTCTTTCACTTTTGACTTTCAGCAGATATGTTCATATGCTGTATCTAAAAGGATGGTGATGCAATCTTTATGTTTTGCACATAGCAAACATTATGTTTCATCCTCCTTTGAGAAAATCCCTTTCTGAGGTTTAAACTAAATGTGTTTCATCTTCATATTCAGTATGGCTCCACTTATGCTGCATCTTCCAAATTATTCTAACCCTTGTGTGCCTTTTTATAGTAGGATTTTTCAAGGATTTTCAAGTTCCATTTTGTTCACAGAAAAATTTATTGAAGAAACAAAAGAGATTCCTTTTAGGGATTGAAATATTGATGCTTTTATCTTAATCTTTATGTTTTAGTCTACTGCTGAACTCTTTGTTCTCTAGGTTCTTCCTCTATACCTGACTATCTGTCTTCAGGAAGAAGCATATCAAGCCAGCTATTCTGAATGTGGCTTGAAAAAGGCCTTGTAAGAGACACTTGTTTCAAGTTCTGAGGAAATGACTGCTCAGGACTCTATTTGGCCTTGTCACTGGTAACTAGATTTTAACCTTCAGCTTTTATATTTGTTGCTTTCCTTCTTCTGAGTCTTCAGCTGAATCCTTTGGTAGGCTAGTGGCAGTTTACCGATTCTTCATTGTACACTGGTATTTGCTGAGATTGCAGGTATCTATAACCTTAACTGGGTCACAAGTTTAAAATTATGTCCATCGTATCTTTGTTAGCTACCTCACTTTTATAAAAAGCAATTTGAAAGTTTAGCATCCATCTAATAATAATAAATAGGATACCCATAAATCATACTCTGTGCTTGACCTGCACTAGTACCATGACCCTTGTGGAAGAAATGCTTCTTATTTTTCAGAAAGAAAACAGCAGTTTTGGGAGCTTGATGATCCACACTTGAATACCATTTTTTGCTTGGTAATCATAGTCTTTCTTAACTCTGTCATTAACAGATGAAAGCAACCTCTGTCCCCTGGATTTAATAGTATGGTGTAACTAGTTTTTTTAAGTGCTACTCAACCATATTGCAATTGTATTACATAGCAGAGTCATTCCTGTAAAATTCTGCCATTCTTATCAGTTACTTCTAGCTCTTTGTTTTCTAAATCCTTCAATTACCCAATTGTCAGGGTGACCTCTGTAGGAAAGAGGTGGATGTATGTCCCTTTTTGCCCCTTCCCTCTCCTCACACTGTACTCAGTAAATACGATAATTTTATTTTATTTTCTAAGGGGAACAAAGCAAAATGATTGGTGCTTTGGGTCTTTTGGAAAGAAAGCAAAACATCACAGAAAACTTTTTGCACTAATGGAGAAGGAAAACAAAGCCTTTGAACAAAAGACTTGAATTCCATCTGTCATTTCCACCCACTACTAAATCTACCGAAGAATGAACTTTTATCCGACTGAGCTGAATGCAATGATCTCTAACCATGATCTAACTGATCACTGCAGAGCATAGACCTAGCTTTTTAGCTTTTTGAAACTGTTAACATAGATTTAAGTGCAGCAGAGGAGGCATGAAGCCATGAATGTTTTATCGGAGAGCTCCAAATCATCTCTCAGCAGGTGAGTCCAGTGCCATCACTTAAAAGATTAACCTCCTATCTCTCCAACAGCAATTACGACAGGAACTGCCTTATTAGGTAAAGCATATTAGATAAATTGAAACTCTAGCTCTATTGATAAATTCATTCAGTAAAGCTGACCTCATGGCTCCCAGGCTACATGGAAAAATCTGTAGCCTTTGTCCTTTCATGCGTAGGGATTATCAGCCTAATGAAGAATTAGTGAGTGTCCATGTAACTTAGAGAACATATTAAGAATGTGTCTGTTTTGCAAATGCCTAACCTTGCCGTGTACCATACAGTCTTTGGGGTCTCACTTCAACAGTCAAGCTCAATAAGACATAACCTGTGTCCCTTCCTTTTCCTAGGGGGAATTTGCTAAGCAATCATTCCTCTGAGGCAGCTTCTTCCAAAGGTATTATATTATTTCTAAGATTTGATTTCAGCTTCATTATGCCCTGGTGTGTTGAGCAAGTACAACATTTCTGCACTAGGGGAGAAAACTGAGAGGAAGGGTTGTTAACATCCAAGTTTTCAAAAGCAATGGTGCATTTTCATGAGTTCTTCAATCTTCTTGAGTTTCCTCACAATCAGTGCTCATGGAAGCACGATTTGGCTGTACCTCCAGACAGAATAGTATGATTACAGTGGTAGTGCTGGGTTGATGGCTGGACTTGCTGATCTTAAAGGTTTCTTCCAACCTTGATGATTTTACATTTCTATGATTCTATGAATCTGGAAGTGTTCAGTGCATCATAAGTCAAAGCCTATGGTGGCTCATGATGTAAAAAAAAAAGATATCACCAGGAAAAAAAAGCACAGGCCAGTGTGACTAGGGTTGGGAAACATGAAAAATGTTTGCCAAAGCTGAGAACCTAAATGCTCACTACCTCTTCTACTGATAGACCTATAAGGTTACGTCTTTCTCTTGTCTTCAGACAAAAACAAGACAACTAATTTTTCTCCTTTTTTTTCTGTTTAGCAGGATAGACCATGTTACTCATTGGCAGTTGTCCCCATAGAGCACTAAAAGTTAGCATGATGTTTTAGAAGCAGCTTAACAATGCAGCTGTTTTGAGGGTTTCCTAGTTTAAGTCATAGAATCATAGAATGGCTCAAGGTTGAAGGGACTTTAATGATCATCTAGTTCCAACCCTGCTGCCATTGCCAGCTAGGTTACTACCTGGCAGCCTACCAGACCAGGTTACTCACAGCCTCATCCTGCCCCTCTGCTTCCCCTCATGAGGATGTTGAAAATCACCATGAGGTCTCCCCTCAGTCTCCTCTTCTCCATGCTGAACCAACCAACTGTTTGTTGAGGAACCCAGCTGTTCCTCATAAGGGTTCCTCTCCAGACCCTTCACCATCTTCGTTGCCTTCCTTTGGATGCTCGTTAATAGCCTAATGTCTTTTTTATATTGTGGTGTCCCAAGATGATCACAGCACTCGAGGTGAGGCCACATCAGAGCAGAGCAGAGCAGAGCAGAGCAGAGCAGAGCAGAGCAGAGTGCCCCTCCCTTGCCTGGCTGGTGATGCTGTGCCTGATGTCCCCCAAGACACAGTTGGCCCTCCTGGCTCTCAGGGCACTGCTGGTGCACATTCAACTTGCCATTGACCAGGATCCCCAGGGCCTTTTCTGCAGTGCTGTTCTTTGGGTCACACCTAAAATGTTTGTCACGAGGGGAAACTTCAGATTATAACTTTTGTAGGGAAAAAAAAATTTAGATGATTCATATGGGTTTGGGAATCTTCTTGGTGGAGGTGGCAGGGATAGAAAGGCTGGGACATTGATTGGTGTAATGACTGGGAGAAGGTACATGCGAGAACAGGGGCAAGAGGACTTGGAGTGAAGATGTACATAGTGCAGTGAGTCTTTTACAATCATATTAATGATCCATCCCCCCTTAAGGGAAAAGAGCCAGTCTGAGAGAGGGCAAAGGATACACATATTTTATTTCTGTATCTTATGGAAGGAATCATATGTGTTTGCCTTCCCGTGGACTCCAGCTTTATTCCATCAGCTCTGGTGAATCTGACATACAAGCAGGTTTTAAATGAACTTTCAGAATCTCTTTCTGGGTCTAACAGCTCTGCCTATAGCAGCAGTAAGCACTGTCTGGCAGCTGTTTCTAATTGTAGCATTGAGTTGTTTGTCTCTTGGTTGATGTGACACAGAAAGTGTTAAGCAGATATTAAGGCTCTAGTGCTGTGTCTTATTACAGGAATTTTTCACTAGCTTGATTTATTGTTTCAAGTGCTAACATCCCAGCTTGATAGGTAGGGTTTGAGGTGCACAATCTTAAATGACTTGCTGAAGATCAGGCATAAAACCTGTGCTCATGGAGATATTTATGTATCTAAGTTCCACTGAACTTAGTGTCACAGGACACCTAAACATGAATGAGAGTGTGGCCCATGAGTTCTGATAGAAGTGAAAACCAAACCCAATGCCACCCGACTGCAGTTTCTGCTGTGACTATACTACTGTGACTGCAGTAATCTTGTACACCCATTTAGCACCTTGGACTGGAAGCATCCCATGTTGGCTGCACATAACCATGGAAGGGTTTGGAGTACTTTCACAAATGTTGTTCTTTCTCTCAGGAAACACCCTGTATGTCTCTGGTTTATGGGTTGAAGCTATACTCTGAGTGTCTTGCTGGATTTGTGCTAGCATAAATGCCTTTTATAGGGCAGTGAACTGAAAAACTAGAGGCATAACAAGCTATAGACCAGTCAAGCACCAGGCTTCTCCCTATAATTAATTTGTGAGGTGTGAGAATTGCCGTTTGTGTAGGAAGATGTGTGACAGCCTCCATGTACCTTGTGTCTAGTCAAACCTGTCCATGGTTGGTTTGTCTGGATATCAGAACATCTGAAAGTTTTTCTTGGTTCTGAGTCCCATTGCATGAATATCCCTCTCTGCCTCATCGACTCTATCTCTTTTCAAACCTCATCTTAAAACATATCTTTCCTCCTTTGCCTATGTCTCTTTATTTTTCTTTCCTTCGGTCATTGGCCTTACGACTGAATGGTTTAATTTATTCACCGTGCAATATCTTTATGACGCTGCTTTCTGTAATTTATATCAGATACAAGAGAGTGGACAGTGTTATTTAATTCCATTAAGGGGTTTAGGATGCCATTTCTACAAAAGATACTTAAGAAATAAAGTCATGAGTCTGCAAAAGACTTACTCATGCAAATAGTTACCCTAAAATTGATGGTGCTGCCTGTGTGAAGTTGTTTCCAGGTTGGACCCTCTTGTTTTGTACCTGGATACCTAAGCATCCAAAATGGATTGTCTTCTAAAAGTCCTCTTGGGAAGATACATTTTCTAACAGTTGCTTGATTTGGTGTGACTCCAGGAAGGTTTATTTTATAGTCACATTGCGCAATATTTACCCCAGCTGACTCTAGGTGTTCTTTGAAGGTGTGTATTGTGGAGGCTGGTCACTGCACAGACACTGCCTTCAGGAGGCAAACCAGAGCATGCATATTCAAAGCCTGCTTTTCCCCATGTATTTTAAAGGAAGATTCCCCATATCTCCTTGATGGCCAGAAAAAAATGTTTTCTGGAGGCTTACTGAGTCTTGGAAGGTCTGTCTTATCTTGGGAAAATTTTCCTGTTATGTCATTATAAAAAAACTCACTTGCTTTAAATTTATTTTATAGCCAACGCATTTGAAATTTACAGGTGTTTTGTTTAATGTTCCTTTTTTTTTTTTTGAGAGTTGCCTTATCTCCTATTAGGTGTCCAGTGTATATATAGCAGACTAGAATTAGAGGAAAAAAATTTACTCAGCATTAAAGATGAATAGAAAACTCCAAGATTCTGGTTTTTTTTCTGAGTGTCCTTTCCATCTTAGACCAATCTCAGCCGTGTTAAAATATTCTGTGCTGGCATGTTTCTTCCCCCCAGAATATCTCCAGTTCACTAGGCTCGAATTACAACATGTATCCCTGAATATGAAAGCTTTTGGCTGAGCCTGAATAAGCTTTCTGGTAAGACAGATGTTCACTCTTGGATATGTAATAGAAAACCCATCCAATGTCTCATCAGTACAAAACTGATGATGTGATCCAACTTCAGGTGCTTTGTCTCCTACAGAAACTTTTATATCTATTACCTGGAAAATGGCATGATGATTTCAAATTGGATTCTAGATGCTGATGGAGGCTGGATCCTGATTCACTGACAATACCAAGTCTTTAAATTTATTATCTCACAATACCAAGTCTTTTATTATCTCTCTGTTTACAGTGAGGGGGGCAGGAAAGCAAAAGGAAGAAGGAAACCCCTCAGTTGTATTTTTTCCTTTTTTATACCTTTCTTTCTCTTAATATTTCCCTCATCCTAAAGCAGACACCTGGTTTTTCACTCTGCTGCATGATGGAAGAGCAACTCCACCCAAGCCCCAAAGCAGGTCCTTTTCCTGACCCTTGCTTTTATGTATCTGTTGTCTCACAGGTGACTTGCACTATCTTAGAACATCTTAATCACTGATTGTGCTGCTAAAATCCATCAGGGATGGAAAGGTAGGAAGAAAAATTTAGCAGCTCAGAATAATAGATCAGGTACTGCACAGACTTCCCATTTCCCTGACCAATGAGCCAGATATTTTGTGAACCAGGTTTTGGGGATGGCATCTAGTAATCCATTCAGTTGCTGGGCTGTTGTCTGAAATTATTTTTTTCCCCCATAGCTTCCTATTTTAAGGTAACCATGAAAAATATAAAGCTATTCTTTACATTTTGAAAGTAAAATATTGATCAAAGTATGGTTTTCTGAGGTTTAAGGAATCTTACAACGCCCCTTAAAAAATAAGACCTTTCCTTCAGCAAGCAACAGTGACATTGTGGCACTTGAAAGGATGCTTTAGATGGGTGGACATTTTTGTAGCCTATGTTAGTCCTCACACAAGGATTATATCCAGCCATGACATATTGGTGTTCTTCAGATAACTTTTAATGAATCCTGCTTTCATAATGACTTGGCTATGAAAGCTGGTGGAAAGGCCAATTTTTAACAATCTATGTACATGTCAGGTAAACTTATTTTGGAAGTGGTATATTTTGCTCTCTGAAAAAAAAAATCTCGTTTTGAGCAATACTCTGCATGTCTTCCAAACAATCTCATTCAGCTATTACTTAAAATAGCTCACTGAAAGGGAAAATAGGAAATATTTCAAGCAGGAGATAAAAATTACAATAATGGAAGAGAGTAATATTTACAGTAAATACTGTATTATCTTTTACATTCAAAGTTGGTTTCAGGGGATAGAGAGATTGGCCAGAATGTAAGATTTTAATTTGATTTAAACAATGAGGCATTCAAACGCACAAAGAGGGCAGAAAGTGGCTCTTTGCTGGGGCAGATGAGAAGACAGCTCGTGGCAGAAGAAGGTGTCCCAGTCCCATGTGCAGGCAAGTGTGTGCCCTGGCAGTAGGGATGCTGAGCAGTGTGGGTTTGGGAGGAGTGCAGGGATGTGGCTCGGTGTAAATGAGTGCTAAAAAGACCAATGTACCACATTACCCACGCCATTGTACTGCTGTCTGCTGTTCCGAGGAGAAAAGCAAAGTGGAAGAGAACAAAAGGGTGGGAGTGACAGGGAGAAGAAAAGACGGTTGCTGCTGTAATCAGCATTTCACTCAGCTGTGAATTTTAACAGTTTCTGTGTAGTTTAGAAGGTTATTTTGTCCACTAGGTACCTGTACAAGATAATGATGATAGCTGACAGAATATTGCAGTACAGAATATTGACAGAATATAGCTGAATTCTCATGAACTTTGCAAACAGGTCTCTTGTCCAATATGCTCCAACCTATATGATCACAGCTTAGTCATATTGCCACATTGTTTTTGATGCTACATTTAATTTTATGAATAAACTGGTTTCTAAATTGCTAACCAGTTGTCTGATTAGCTGCTACAGACACAATTTATTCTAAGTGCTCAAGTAAAGTGTAACTGCTGCCTTTTATGATATTATCAGTACCCTTGTCATGTCTGTCAAACTGGCATTTTTGAAACCTATGGTCATAGGATAAAATTCCTTTAGAAATCACTAAAGAAAAGTATGAGCATTTGTGAGTAAAACCAACTCTTATATTTAATTTGTTGTAAATAGTACATGCTATCCTATGACTTAATGGTTGGTTGAATTTCAGTACAGAATGTGGCAAACTATGATGTATAGGAATAGATCACATATCTTTCATTCTTTCTCTTCAAATATCTACTCTTGACTCTCTGAGAAATCAAGGGTTTATTTTTTCAAGGTTTCTTTTCCAGCCCCCAGGAAGTGCTTATTTTAGTATTTGTGGGGTACAATCTGAAAACATAGGACTTAGCTTGCATTCAAAATGAGTTTCTGCAACAAATTTAGATGCTGATTTTCTAGGGATCTGCAATTTGTTCAGTGAAAGCAAACATTATGACCACGAGTCATGCCTGTAAAGGCAAAGCTGATCACCTGATAACATGCTGCAATGCTTGCAGCTGGTGAAGTAGGTCTTGCCATCCCCATTCTGTAAGTACAGACACAGAAAAATGAAATTGCATCACGAAAGGGAATGTGAACAAAGCACTGTAACACAGTGATGATGAGCAGATCCTCACACTGCCCAGTTTAGGTGCCTGTGAGGTGAATTATTTACAGTTAATGGAAATAGAGAGAAGCTCCTCAGAGGACCATTCAGACTCAGCCCTGTGAAGAAAAACTTCCTGATCTCGTACTCTGTTGGCGGCTTTTTCATAGTTCAGAGTTAAGGGACATTAGAAGCAGAAACAAGAACCAAACAGAAGCCATACATTATAATAAATACTACGGGTTGCTCAGGGAGGATGCAGCCCTGATGGATGTTGGACAGAATTGCAGGAAGGCAGCTGCTCCCCATCACAGGATGTGGAGTGTGTTGTGAACATGCAAGAGTTAATGTGAAGGGCATCCCCTCCCCTGTCCTGTGTTAAATCTGTGCCTACCAGCTATTTCATTTCTCAGTTTATCACATGTACCTTTGGTCTTGCACGCTCAAGGTCAAAATATTGTCAACGCGTGGTAGTGAACAATGTGTGTTAGCTTGTATTGTTTTTTCTTGCAGGGGTATTTCCTTTTTTCACTGCATAAAATGGTTAAATGTGGTATTTTGCCTACTTATGACTAGAGCTTTTGTACTTGCATTCTCTGGTTACCTGAGTTATTTTCCATCTGTTTCCTCACATCACTTTCAACTGGCTTAAACCTACTGCCTGATTGTGGCACCTTCCACGATGCAGTGTAATTAACCACAGGCAACTATTCAACATATTAAACATGAAAGCAACACAGAGTGTTTCATTCTGGCTTCATGACATGTGAAGGCCAAAAGAAAAGCTTTCTTCTTTCCAAAGCTTCTCTATCTTTCTTTGGTGTGTGATCAGAGTATTTTTAGACGGCCTTGCAAGTACACAGATATACCTAGGACACCTTGCAATAGTATTTCTTTGGCTCCATAAACACTCCCTCCACACAGAAAAGAGGGGAATGTTGGCAACTGGTTAATATGTAGCAGAAGAAATTAAATGCCTCTGACAGTAATTGCCTGAAGAAAATTCAGAAGATGAGATAGCAACAACACAGCAGACACAAAATAACTACATTAAGAGCACAATAGCCATATGTCAACATTATATTAAGAAAACAGTGCTTAATATGGTCAGGTCAGATACTTTGCCAAGAGCCTGACATGTGGTTGCCAAACTAGTTTTGTGGGAGAAAACAGTGTATGGAAAAGATGCAAAAGCCATCTACCCCCTCCAGACCCTACAATTTGAAGTCTCAGTGGGTCAAACTGAAATTGATTACTGCAATTGATGAGGAGTATTAATGGGGGAAGGAAATGTTAAAAAATGAAAGCCAATTCTTTTTTCATTGCTCAGTCTTCTTCGAAATAATTATTCTAATAAAAAAAGATGTAGTTGGTTAACAAAGCAATTTTTCCCCATGTAAATCTTGACTCTTAAAACATTTGGATTACATTATGATCTCCTCCTATCTACAGCTAACATGAGAAATAAACTGGGAGCTCACATTAAAAATTAAACACATTTTTGATTGTGTGTTTCTGACAAGTCTCAGTTTGCTGATCTAAGGGGGGGTTTCGTTTCAGACCTCCTTACCTTCCAATTAAATATAGTGAATTGCCCTAGTCAGAAAAAACACTGATCTCTAAGAGGTCATTGCATTGATACCATTTTTAGAATAAAGACATAGACTCATTTCCGGTACCACTGGATGTTACATATATTACTTAACCTCTTTAAAATTTTGCTGTATTTGGTACATTTTGAAAATATCTGTACCCAACAAGTTTATTGTTCTTGTAAAGATTCAGTCCAAATATTGGGAAATCCTTTTTCATTGTGAGGATGACTGAGCACTGGCTGCCCAGGAGGGTTGTGGATTTTCCATCTTTGAGGACATTCAAAAGCTGCTTGGACATGGTCCTGTACAAACAGCTTTGGGTGGTCTTGCTTGAGCAGGTATATTGGACCAGATGACCTCTGGAGATATCTTCCAGCCTTAGCTGCTCTGTGACTGCTGCAAAGGGCCTATGATCCTCTCTTTTTTGGAGGGGAGCTTCTGGTACATGTCTGGACTTACGTGTCATCTGTATTATTTCGATAAGAACAGATAAATATGTAGCCTACTGTAAAGTGCCATAGTTGTATAGTTTAGCCTGCTTATTCTAGCTGAAAACCAGGAAAAAAATACCAACCCAACAACCAACCTCAGTGAATATAAGGTATCTGGGCACAGATTTAACCATATCTACTTTAGGTCTTTTAAAGGTAAAACTGTCAGCAAAATATCACACCCCAAACTGACACAGTTATACCAGTGTGAATTTTTATATGTAGGCCAACTCTTGCTCTACTATATGTAAAATGAATCACAGGCTGCAGTCCAATTCCCTTAACAAAAAATAATTGGCAGAAACCTCTGCTGCCAGATTTGGCAGTTCAGAAGCTGTACAGGCATGCAGGCTGATTTAGTCTTGTTTTCAGAGGCACTTATTCAGGACAAAGTTACCCTATGTGAGTGAGACATCATTAGGATCTTGCTCTGCTGTTGCCCATTTGTTTAGGCTTTTTAACTCTATATACCCTCAACCACTCTCATGGGGGCTATATACCCTGATACTGGATATTATCCTGGATATTAGTCCATTTACAGCTCAGTAGCACAAATGATATTTCCAGTCTGCCCCATCTTTTTTGAAGGTGCTGCAGCAATGGTACCACCTGGACTCCCAGCATCTACATCCTGATGTGGATACTTTGAATATATGTATAATCATGAGCTCTGCCCACCATACAACAGAAAACGTGCATAATTTTGAACATTGTGTTCTCTTTTCCTTTACTGTCTGTTTTCTAAGGTGTTTCCTTCACATCAACTTTTTCTTTATTAAATACAACACCTAGAATTGGACATTTTTGCACACTTCCCCAAATAAAAAATGAAATTACTGCCTAATTAACTGACTATAAGAGCTGAGGTTTTATGAGAAAAACAGAGGATTCATTAGAATTCAAAGCTTGGCATTATTGCAATGTATGCAAAACCATTTCTGTCATTGGTTAAATTATCACTTACTCAATTTCATCTATCTTATTAAAAGCTACATTGGAACAGCCTGTTGCTTAAATGAACATACCTCCCCATGAATATGTTGTTTTGATTCCATGATTCTTTTTTTATTAAATCTGTTTATGAGCTGAAGGAAGTGAAAGACAAGTGGAAAAAATTAGCAGCTGATATCCCTGGTTCTGACTAGATACTGCTATGTGTTTAATATTTAGTTGATTTTAGATTTACAAATAATCTTGGTATGTATGCAGTACTGAAATGGTAAATATTCCTTTGCTGGGTATTTATCTACAAAAATAACAGTGAGTGTAATGGCTGCTGGTTTTTAAAAGGTATTCTTGTCTTTGAAATACATAGGTGACTACTTGGTTTAATAAAGTGTAACTGTAATTAGTGATACACACTTATAAGAAGTCGAAGTGTTCAAATTCAAGCCATGTTAAGGCTTTCTTATGTTTAAAATCCATCCATTAGATTAGGTGGAAGGGTCATAAAGCATTCTGTGAAATCCGGCGCTGATATATCAGTCTTGAAGGGTGTTAATTTGGTTCTCCAGTTCTGATTTGTTTGGAAGAACATATTAATTGCTTGTTAGACAGAATTAAACCATTTTCTGCTATAAAAGAAAAACAGAATTACTGAGAATAAAAAGCTGGATCTTTGCAGAGCATTTTTGTTCTGAATACAGCAGCTTGTTTAGCAAAAGGCAGAACAGGAGGATTCTGTCTTTCTGGATCTTTGAACAGCTCTGAGAAACAAAGGCTGGTAGTGCTGAGAGATGAGAAAGAGAGAGCACTTTATCCCTGCCAAAAAAAGAAAATAAAAGTTCTTAAGGTCATAATATTATGTGGTCTGCCTCAGCATCTTTCCTGGCTCACAACTCAGTCAGGAAAATGATTGCAGAGAAGCTCTTTCACATGAAAGCAAAAGTGCTTGGTTCTATTGCAGGCACAGATTGTACCTGGGGCCTGATCCTGTCTCTCCTCAACCAGGGCAGAGTCCCATTCATGTTAATGGAGAATAACTTGAGCATCGGGATGTGCATGGATTAAGTCAAGACCAAAGTCATAACCACCAGAAATTCAGGCAGGTGGGTCTCTTAAAAATGATATTCTGACAGTGTCCAGTTTGGAATACCAGCCACTTCAAGCAGGTGCACAGGTCTGTGTTCTGGATGTGACATGACTGTAGAGGAGACACTGCCTGGACAGATGACAAAGTGAAGGGTAAATATCCTCACATTTTTATGATTTTTTTTATTTTTAGAAAAACTACGGTACTAAATGAATTTTCTAGATATGGAATTTGCACAAAACCACATAGAAGATAACAACCCCCTGTTCCCACAATAAGATTGTAAGTATTCATTTAAAAATGACAGGGCAAGGCTGTCCCTCTGCTACATTGCCTGATGTACTCTCATGAGGACATCACTTTCCATCATGTATTAAGTTGGTTTGTGCATAAGAGCTGTATGGAGGAGGGACCTACCCACTCACATGAGCCTGTGCTCATCCCTCACTGTGTGTGAACAAAAGTTCCCAGTGTGATCAGTGCAGTGAGGGACAGAAAGCTTGACAGGAATCCTTAGGAATCCTTGAGTAGGATGTTTCTCTGGGGAGGACCACATGAACATGAGAAGTGGCCTTGGTTATTTTCTACAATAGCAGCTGATTTCTAGTGTGCTGTGTCAATAATATGTTGATCTCTTAACAGTAGTTAGATGAAAATCTATCAAATACCTAGCCATTTCTGAGGCTTGACTTGTTGAATGAACTGCGATCCTCAAACTTTGCTATTCCATACTTTCAAAGGTTTTCTACTTGCTTCCCTATAAGGTGATTCTCCTATGCAGGTTTTGATTTTCCTTTTGTTTAGCTAGAATCTCCAGCTTCTTAGAACACATTGGGTTTAAATCTAAAAGGACAGTTATCAGCTTTACATGATCATTTCAGTTTGCACTTGTGCTCTCAAATGGGTGTGAAAAATACATGGGAATATTTTTAATTCATTATTTGTATTCAATAGATTTTACAGGGTTTAAATACCCCTTCCAAATCTGAAATTTTATGTATAGATACAAAACTTAGTTGTTGCAGTGGCCTTGTCATATCTTGGCTCTCTGCCTTGATTGCTTCAATTCTTATGATTCCAGCAAAGAGCAATATTGTATATTTTAGAAACACTGATGGAAGACTTCCTTTGTGTAATTTCCTTTTGCATGCCTTAAAACTACTGATCTGAACCTTGTGCTTTGTTGCAAACAAGGGTATGTTCTTCTCTTTCCTCCTTAATTCTGTAGCAGCCTACCAGACCTCTTGTTTTGTTTGCCTGGTGTATTTCTTCCTTATTCTCACCTTGAGCTGTCAGAGTCAGGAGCTGTCACCCAAGCTTGACATTGTCACTGCCAGTTATTTGATCTTGGCCATGAGTCCATGCTACCAAATGCAAAAAAGAGGAAAAAAACAAACCCAACACATTTCCTTCATTAGGTCTGATCTTACCCTTCAGTAAGACAATGATAAATCTTTTGGGGGATGGAGTGGGGCTTTTTTTAAAGCATTTGGGATATTTGTGCTTTAGGAGTGATGTTGTATTGGCCATAAGGGCTAGCTACTAACTTACATCATCAGGTTTAATTTAAAGTGGCTGGCTCTAGCACAAATACTGGAATTTCTCCATTGAAGGCAATAAAATAACGTTTGGCTTTTTCTGAATTTCTGTAACTTTGTTTGCGAAATAAAGGTCATCCAATTTTTCAGATTCAGTTGTCTAAACTTGTTTTGTCCATCTGTTTTTATCCTGGCATGCAAAACAGTAAATCCTTCATGTCAGTGCGGTTTCATTGTTCTTCCAGAACAGTGAGGATGAACAATCAAGAATATTACTGTTCTCTAAATAAAACATAATTGTTCTCATTTTCTCTAAAGAGGAAAATATCTATTAGCAAGACAGATAGCATCGTGAAGTCCATAGCAAAATAGTGATAATATATTTGTTAGTAATCAAGATAAAATATCACTTCATTTTTAAAATTACATCTAAGATACAATGAAACAACAGAGATATAAATAATTAAAAATATTTTAACATCAATGTTTGTTTGTTTGTTTGTTTGTTTTTTTTAAATTTCTGAGGGACTCATTCATAGCCATCTTCAGATTTGGCCACAATTTAGTGGGCATGTATTTCAGCACTTTGCAGTGAAGTAATTTACTTAAGCTTTTATGCATTTATAAAATAGATATGAATTATAAATATTGTATACTTTTAACACTATAAAAACTAATAGTCCTTGCTTTGTCACTGCAATGGGGAGGTGAAAATAGTGCAAAATTTATAACATGTCTGTGATTCAATTTTTTGGAATCAGATTCTGATCTATATTTAGATTTGCTAAATTACAGAAAAGTGTCAGTGAGATATGACAGTCAGAGGCTTACATGTTGCTTCAGAGAAAGCTGAAAACAGGAATGCCTTAAATTGTTAGAAACTAATGACAGAGTCAGTGTGGGTGAGCACTGAACAAAGACAGAGATAAGGCAGGATTAAATGTTTCAGAAATGCTTCTGTTTTCTGGCAGTAATGCTTTTTGTACCTTTGATGGGGAAGGATGGCAACCCTGTTGTCACGTGATGTTGTCACCACAGGAGCAGGGAATATGATTTTCAAGCAGCATGGGCTAGGTCAGGGTTTTACCTGAGGTGGTGCATGAGGATGATGATGACAGGCAAAAATAGTTCAGCAGGGCACAGCAGAGCTGCCACAAAGGACTTAACCTTCACCTGGCAGCAGCCCTGCTGCACTGCGGAGCTTCAGCTTGTGCCATGGCACAAGGCACAGCAGAGCCTGACTGCAGTCAGTATTGTCAATTCCTTTAGAGAAATGCTAGCTGGCTTCATCTAGTATTGCTCCTTTTTAAGGAAACAATGGTATTGTTGAATAACTGGTGTTCCATATCAGCATTTGAAGCGATGCGAAGGAAGCTGCTCTCTAGGATGCCTTTGTGAGTTGTTCTCCAGAAATCAGTCAACTAAGAACTAAAAAAAGGGTACGCAAAAAAGCATAGTATTTGAGTGAGATTGAGGTGAAGACAAGCAAAAGACAAGTTAATGCATCAAAATTATTTGTGTAATGCAGCAGCAACAATTTAACATAATTTCCACAGGAGAAAACATGGCCTGCAAATTTTCCTTTTCCATGTCAATTAGCTTTCCTCATGCTTCACCAAATGCCTTTAGCAGCACCTAGAATTATTGTGATAATGGAAGTTTAACTTGGCAAGAGGCAGAGGAACTCAGTCAAAGCCAGAATAATGAAACAAACCCTTCACACTGACAAGGGAGTAAACACCCATCTCTCCCTGACTGTCACATGTCTGTGGCACCTAAGTGTTCATGTCCCCCGTCACGTGTTCAATGAGCTTTTTACAGGCTACACTGGCCTGAACAGACTGTCCTGCAGTCAGACTTAGTTAAACTACTCTGGATTCTTTATTATGTGGACACTGCTACCATAAATCCAGTTTTCCTTGAAAATAATTTATTTTTTCATTTGTTTGGCAAGAAAAGAACACTTTGCCATTTGTTCATTGTTTTAGGCTGTCTGATGCCTGCTCAGGCCACTGGGTCTGACCAGGCTCTGTGTGCCCTGGAGAGCAGTTGGCCATGACAGATGTACCCTAAAGGTACAGTAAGCCTCAGGTTCCAGGATATATCGGTCTGCCTATACTTGTATAACAGATTTGTTAAGATCCGTATGCATTATCTGTGTTATAGAAGAATCAGGTGCAGAAGTATGGCAGCCCTAGATACAGACACCAATTTGCATGCTGTTAATATTCCATTGATACTCAGAGTGGAAAAACTTCAATGTATGCTGCTCCTAGAATTACCTTCAGACAGTGGCCGCACCAAAAATTTGCCTAGGTAAGTCTTTTTGCTTTGCCATATTCAGGTCTTGCTATGCACATGGATTGTTGCATACCAGGATGAGATTTGAGGATATTCCACTGGCAAGAATCCCCCCCTCCGGAAAAATGAAACAAAAGTGATTCTGCCTCTCATTTTGCTTATAATGGAACACAGCCCTCTCACCTCGTCTTGTAAGCACTTTGAATGGAATCATCAGGTGGTGCAAATTGTCTGCACTCCACAGAGGAGTGGTGTTTCTGTGTGCCAGTGTTCCTGGGGATTTCAACGAGAGTTCTTCATACTGAGCATTCACAAATCCAAACCTGTGGCAAATGAGCCTGAGTTGAATGTGTTTGTGAGCATAGATTGATCTTGCCATGAAGCAGAGAACAAATTTTATTTGAACTCTGTCCCCCTTGTAACTTTTTCTTTGCAATCCTCAATATGTTTTTGCATTTAGGGACTGCAGAGACCTTTTGTAGCTGCGCTAACACATGCCAGTTCCCCTGGGTTAGACTAAAAAGCTGTTTAGCCTGGTAAAACTCCTCACAGCTGTTAAGCAAAGATTGTGTTGGATGAGGGGCATGCCCCATATGTCAGCGAGTGCAGAGTTCACATGTTGATAGGGTTTCACATTTTAATTTTGCTTTCTAAACCCACAAATAATGAAGACTGAACCGCAAGCCTCCTACGGGAGGGTGATTGCAAATAAAGCAAACTAGGATTGATCTGAATTTGACAGTGAAGTACTGTTTTGCCTACCTTACCCAGGAGAACAGAAGTATTCACCAGAGAAACGAGTGACCTGCCCCGTCTTTTGCATTGTCAAGTCATTTTGGCCACAGCTCTGCAAAGACAGGACCATGCTCAGCTTTTAATATGAGGACTGTAAATAAAAGTAGCTTTGTCTGTTCCTGAACAAAACTGGTTACATACACACATTTGAACACACCATTGAGTTTCAACCCCTCTAGAAGTAATGGCCCATCTTCTGCATATTGTAATATATAGTGTGTGAGATCTCTAGTTGCCCACTTGCTTACACAGTTAAATGCATTATTTAAATGGTTTTCATAGGATTTGAGTTGTATGATGTTTTTCTCCCAACTTTGATTACATGATTTTAGAAAAATTTGAACATTTTTTTCCCAGGATGATGTTATGTCATATATATTATAAAATGTTAATGATTTAATTGAAGAGATTTTCTCCCCTTCTTGGGACAGTTCCTTGTACAAGTAATTCAGAAGGTTATTTACTATAGAACGACAACAGCAAATCTGAACTACTTATTTATACAAACCAAAGTGTTTTTTAATTATTAACAAGAAACATTTTTCAGGCTAAAACAAAATTATAAACATGTCCCTTTAGCAGTATATGAGTTAAATCAGACTGACTTGGAAATGAGAACTCCCTTGTGTGAATGAGAAAGGCAAAAGAAAGCCTAATACTTTCCATAAAGTAGACAGCAGCTGTACTGAACAAGCCCTCTCTCAAAAGCCAGTGTCTTCTCTCTCTGGTGTGGTGGCTTAACAACAAACTGACAGCACAGGTAGGTGTACTATTTCCTTAGGTTTAAAAGAAAAGTGTGAACACACCCAGTACATCGGAAGGAAATATTCTGAAAGTTTCACACAGGCTTTGTTGGAACATGTCAGGTTCTCTGCAGCATGTAAACACCAACAGAGGGGTTGATTTTAAACTCGCCAAACTTCCAGCCAAGAGTGGGTTTTCTGAGGAAAGTCACATATGTCATTATCCTCCACTGACTGACAGCTTGGGGCCCTTCTCTTAGTTCCACTGAAAAATGAGAGTGGTGGAGTCATTTCACTGGTCAGCGTTTCTAGCAAGTTTTCAAGATTAGTCTTTTGGATTTAATATTGTAAAACTTCACATGCAGTATTTAAAATTAAGTAAGTGATTGTAAGTGCAGAAGAGTGCTACACATTCTTTTTCTTAATCCCCTTAAACTTCACCATGAATGGTAGTGGTGGCTGCACAAGAAAGAATGGTTAAAAACGAATCAGACAGAAGGGAAAAAATGGTCATTTGTTCTTTCCTAGCTTTCTTTTCAAGCCTAAGAAGACTTATTCGTGTAGTTTAATTTATGAATCTGACTGTGATCTCATTAAGTCATCTAAAGGAATCCTATGAGTAAAAATAAGAGGTTTTATTTCCATTCTTCTTTTTCCTAAAACCAAAATTATGTCCAATAAAAAGGAAACAAGATTTTAAATATTTAGGAGCTTAGTTTACGCTGGCTATACACACAAGGTTTATAGGCCAAAGTTTTCAAATATTTTGTTTAATTTTACATTCCAGATTTGTCTCTCCCATAAAAAAGCCACAGTAGCTTTTGGCATTAGTGGGACAGACAAGCACTTAGTGGTTTTAAGTAAAACCAAATGTGAGTCTGGTCACTTAATTCAGAGTTTTGCTTAAAATTTCCAACATTGTACCCCTAAAAATTTCAGCTGAGAACATTATTCCAGAGCACCTAGCTTTTGATTTTTACTGACTCCCTAAAGCCTGCAGCTCTTCCCTGGATGCTGAGAGTGATCTCCTTCTTGGCAGCAACCAGCAGAGCTGCTCCATTCCCAGCCCATACCTTGGCACAACACAGATCCAGCAAGACTTGTTTTTGGCAATGCTTGGCTCCTTCCCTGCAGAAACAGCAGGTGCCTACCAAAATGCAGTAAGGCTCCTTCACAAAGGGCTTAACCCCTTTTTTTTGGATGGAAGCTGTAAGATTAATGTAGGCTTGGGAGCCTAACGTGGGCTTGGAAGCCTGCCACCAGGAACTGCATCTGGAAATTTTGGTCCAGCCTTTATCAGGTCATTCTTGGATTTGCCTATCTGCTTCTGCTTTTAAAATGAGTGCTCATGTCTGTGTGATACACAAGCCACGAAAGCTTTCTCTAAATTTGGTTTTTTGCTTTTACGTATAGCATAAACTGGAGGATATTTAACATATCAAATTCACCAAAGGTAGAAGCAGTTGGAATTTAAGCAGGTTGTGTTACATTCCATACACGGACACGACATGACCAGTGTAAAAGTAAAAAGTGCTCTTACTGCTGTACACTCTGCATCCTTAACCTTCTAGCATGGCAAGAATAAAAGACACAATACATTACAGGAGGGCAAAGGGGGAAGGAAAAAATTTTCCATGACTTACAGCAAGGAACAAATTGATGGCTTAAGCTCAGTCATGATATCTATGAAGTATTGAATTCTTGCCTAGGATTTAAGGATATAGCTTTTGACAGGTTGCTGAGAGCCAGATTTTTAAAAATTCCTCTAGTTTTTTCGCTTCATTATTATCAGATCATTTAGATGACTAAATGCCCCCGTAAGATGAGACGGTAAATCCTGATGCACCATATTTGGTGGCTGCAATGTTACACTGCAGCTCATCATCAGGATTCAGATGGAAGTCAAGTTCTGTTTTAAGAAGTATTGTGGAGAATCTGTCTTGCTTAATTTTGTAAAAAATAAAAGGCTGAGTCTGTACACATTCTAAAGTTAATGAAGAACTTTATGTTTATTTTAGTGCGAATCTATTGTGTTTCCATTAAAGATAACTAAAATTTGGATGTTATAAGCTAGAACACTCTTTAGACTGTAATACAAAGGACCTGGCTTTGAAGGTAAATAAACAAGCTAAAATGTTATGAAGGTAACATAATATGTAGTAAATGAGAAGTAATAACCACTAAAGATTTAAGCAACATGCTAAAATAAGCTGAAATCTCTGAAAAACATAAGGAGTCTGATCTGAGTCAGATCAATTAACAACATTGTTTCACTTTAGTGGATGCTGTGAAATTTGACACAAGATGATTCTGAAAATTCTGGAACTGATTTTCTGGAAATATTATGAGGATCTAATTAAGTAATTGTATCTATTGCGTAACTCACAGTCAGGTGCCCTTGTGTTCTATTAAACAAAAAACCACCACTTAACACACCAAAAGATGCTTCAAATGAAAGTGGTTTTGACATTATTAGCATATTTCCCTAGGAATTTTTATTCATAATAATGTGAAATTCAAGACTATCTTAAAGAAGACACTGTATGAAGGGTGTACACTTGTGTGTTTGAAGAGCTTCTCGCTGACCTGAAGAATGACAATTTTTTTTTATTGCATCGCATTTTTAATTTCTTATTGATGCACATTCAAGAATTACAACTTTTCAAGAGTTAAAAAGATTTTTTATCAAGTCTAACTGGATAAACTGCTAATAAGGAGGTGATAGTAGTTTTAAGCTGATTTTAAAAAGGCATTTGACAGTCATTTAGGAAAACATTTGTCTTAAAGGGAATAAAAATGATCATAAAATAAATAAAATAAGGGATATTGAAGGCAGTGACAGGTTGCAGAGTGGGAGTAGGAGAGCTCCATTGCTTGGGTTGCCTCTTAAATTTTTTTAATTAATTGCTAATCTTTCTAATTTTTTAAAATGTCTTTTACATAAAAATTTTCAGTAATATGAAGGAAATTTTATGCCTTCCCATCCATTCTCAAAAAGGAGCCACCTGGCACAGCCAGCACCCTCCTGACTTTGGTTCAGTTGCTCCCTGGTCCTTAGCTATGATGGAGCAAAACATAGAATTTGTATTCAAGGTAGAGAAAAAGCTGCAAATATCCAGAAAATTCCAGCCTGGATTTGGAATACTGTTATATCCACCTGGCCGACCTGTCTTGCTTTGGTTTTATGCTAAATGTCTTCAGTTGTGATTGACTTGTGATAGCCACAGCTAATGTAAAGATCATGTGAAAGGACCTGCAAAGTGCAGTGACTTTAAACAGCTGTCTTCTGAAGTCTTGCAGTTGAAGAGAGGAGGAGAGGGATGATCCTTGCCATTTTAATCAAGTCACCCATGGGCCAGCCCTTGCAGAGCAGGGGCCATCATGGCCCTCAGGCAATAAAGCAACCTTTGCTGTCCATGTCTGTCGGGGTGTGGGCATCTTTTCTGCCCCTTACCCTCACCCCCCACAGCTGGGAGGAAACACAGAAGGCGTGGGTTTTTCTTGCTCAGACTCTGTTGTTTATTAATTCTTATCTGTGTTAGAGACTTAGAAACTGTGAGCTCTGTTAACAAGGTGGAACAAGGCTATAACAGTGTTTCTCTAGCTCTGCAAAGATTTTTCAAGGACAATTTGTCCAATAATGAGTTGACGCCTAAAATATTTTTAATTCTAACCCAATATTCAAACCCCTAAGTTCAGCAGTTCAGATTTTCTTATCCAATTATAAGACACCATCTAAACCCATGAAGAAGAAGGAAGAAGAAGGTGAAAAAGAAGTATCTAGCCACCACCCTAAAACCTCCATTGTGGCATATGTATAATTATACGTATTAATATATTCCAAAACCCTAAATCTTAAATTTTTCACCCTGTGACACCACACCTTTTATTCAAGCTACACAGGCATGATTTTAATGTTATCACTCAATTTTGGAAGCCTATCCCAAGGCCTCAGATCAAATGTAGTGTTTTCTTGTGGATCAGAGCCTCTCAGCACAGAGAATTTAAAATTCTCAGCTTCCAGGGCTCCGACACATGGCCACGCCTTGAGCTGATGCTCTTCAGTGCTAACCTATGTACCTGTTCTGGAGATGTGCTCCAGCTCTCTTACTCCATAGCTGCATACTGCGAGCACTGATTGGCAGGACCAGTCCCTCAGAGGTGTGAATGACTATCTCACCAGACAAAGAGAGACTGAGATGGGTCATGAGACACCAGAGAGTATCTTCTAGCTTGTTTAGGGCTGAGTGGATTTATCCTCTCCTTGGAGTCAATCTCAAAGATTTCAACAGTCACAAGGACCAGCCTTGATCCTGCTAAGCCTTTCCTGAAAGAGGAATCTTAATTCATGCACGTCCCAGTGACTTTGATGGAACTGCTCACATGTGTAAGAGTCTGTAGGATCAGCAACCCTTAACTAACAAGGGAGTTATGTAAAACTGCATGGCATCTGTAAATAAACACAACACTACAGACCCTGGTGTGCTGCTTTGTGCCTTTTTGGACACGCTATCTTATCTTTGCTGAGGCAAAGTCTTCCCTGCTCTCTTCGCATCACACAGATGGGATCAAAAAGCTGAAGAACTGGGTTTTCATGACGGGAGTCCATCACAGGAGCATTGCTATTAGTCTTTGCTAGCCATCAATGTCTGGAAATTTCACAGTCAAGTTGCTAGTGATTGTATTGAAAGGGTTTATGTGTGGGTGGCTGAAAATATGGTGCCTGGCCCCTGGTGCCAAACTCTCAGGCAATATCAGCTGTCTTTACACAAGTGATGAGGCAGAATATGTTACTTTAAGTTTAATATTCAGAACTTCGTCTCTCTTGCTGTCAAAAAAACTATACATGTGGAGGAGATGACTGAATACAGAAAGTGCATAATTAAATACCTCAGCACGGAAGAAGACATCATGTAGTTTTCATGGGAAAAGGTGGTGTGAAGTAGTTTTTTTATTGTTTACACTTAAATTTGTCTCTTCAAATAATTATTTTATTTAACATAGCAGCAATTTCTGTCTGTATCAGTAGTAACTTAGTTTTAGATTCTCAGAACACGAAGTCGACTTTCCAGTGTTTTATCATGTGCACACAGATAGACAGGAGCTTGGCTGTGCCCCTCACACTTAATAGAATATTTCTTATTTGTTTTCTACTCATTGTATTATGTAGTATTACTAAAAAGCAGGGGGGAAATGAAATTGGTGACTTCTATCCCTGGTTTTACTGGTGCTCCTTTTTCTATTATGAAATTAAGTAATCTGGAGCTTAAACATTGAGAAGGAGTGGGTTTGAAAAGGAGAAAGGAAACTGAGGAGAAGGAATTCCCGAAGAGAAAGAGAGTCATCTCACATTTTGTCATCTTCTTTTCTTTTGTAATGCTTGTGGGAGCTGGCGATAGGAAAGATGTTCAACACGTGGTCGGCAGGACAAGGTCTTTTGAGCCACCATTTATCCATAGATGTAAGAAAGAAGCGAAGTGGTGATTGCTGGTGCTTTCTCTGGGAAAGGCCCCTGGTCATAGAATCAGAGAATCATCAAAGATGAAAAAGACCTTTAAGATCACCAAGTCCAACCATCAGCCCAGGACTACCACTGTAACCCCTAAACCACTAGACCATCACCCAGTGCCAAATCCAGGTATCATCCTCAGGGATGGTGGCTCTACCACCTCTGTGGGCAACCTATTCCAGTGCCTGACTGTAGCAGCCAGGTGCTGGGGTGGTGGGATGCTGCTACCTTCTGAGAGTGTCTCCACAGGGAAGAGCCTCTCGGCAAAGCCAAACACACACACACACACACACAGGATACCTCCAAATAAGAGTCAATGGCAAGGAGGCAGGAAGGACTCTTGTATGGTATTCCACATGGGTGGGTTTATTGCTGTCACACACACAGAAAAAAGAGCCAGCCAACACGAATGAAGGGTAATGGAGGGTTCAGGTTTAAGTACATGGGTGATAGGGGTGGAGAGAGCATCAGAACCAATGATTTGAGAGCGGGGGCAGGACACAGGTGGGGTTAGGGTATGGCAGCCCGTGGGGAAATAAGGAGGGGGTGGCTGTGGGATGGTGGGGGAGTGGGGAAGGGGAGAACCTTCTGGAGCAGGGATAGGGGGGCCAATGGAGCCCACTGGGGAAACAGGAGTGGTGTACATTAGCCCAGCAGAACAGGGTATCCTGGTAGAAGCCTCTTCCTGTCACCCTAACTTGGGGGTCGCTTTCAGGGACCAACCTTCCAGGGGGCTCCCTCTGTCTCTGCCTTGGTAAGCCCCTTGGGCTCCACACCTGACCACCCAAATGGTGAAAAAGTTTTTCTTATATCTCACCTGAATCTTCCCTGTCTCAGCTTAAGGCCATTTCCTCTGGTCCTCTCACTGCAGGCACAGTGGAAGGGATCAGCACCCACCTCACCACAACCTCAGGGAGCTGTTGAGAGTGATGAGAACCTTTTCTTCTTGAGAATAAACAGACCCAGATCCCTCAGATGTTCCTCATAAGACATAGTGTGTTCTATCTGTGAATATCCATTTTAAAATTTTTATAATTTTTATTAATTTTTAGTTGAGAGTAATCCTCTCCTCCTTCTCTCCATCATGCTTGTTTGCATATCTGTGCTTTGCAATAATGGCCACTAAGCTGCTTAGACAAAACAAACAGGCATATGTGCTAAACTATGTTAAGGGTTTTTTTTATGAAGTGGCAGAAAAAAATTCACTAAAAGCCATAGATCTGTCCCTTCAAGATTTAGTGTTAGCCTTCAAAAAAGTTTAGCAGTGGGTACTTTGGCAAAGGATAATATATATGTATTTAAAGATAAACTGTTCTTTATTTCTCACTGCAGCAAACCATATTGCTGATTAACCACTGCTTTCATAAACTACGAGTGGGCCATTTAAGCTGTTTCACTGCTGGTTAATGTACTGTATTGTGCTCCCTCTTTCTACACAACCTCACTAGTGTTTTGTTTTTATTAGAAATTCACCTATCCTTGTCTACCGAGGAGAAAAGAAATTACACTCCAGAGCCCTACAGCCCATAAAATGGCAGAGATTCCTAAATAAGAGCGGCCTGAAACTGAAACCTCTGTCTGCCTGCACTGTAATGAAATGCATGACTACAAGAGATAATAATAATTGCAGCAATAGCTCGTTACAGCTCCCAGATGATTTGGTGCTGTCAGGAGTGCACTGTCCTCTGACATCCCAGGAGGCGAACAGCATCACTGACTGCAGGCCCTGATTGGTGTAGTGAAATATTGCTGGCAAAAATTAAAAGGTCTTGGTGTCAAAATAATTCATGATATGCATATCTTCCATTCTGATGAAATGGCTGATATCTGGATTAGCAAGATAATAAAACTGATCAGGCTACAGTTAAACAATTTAAGCTGGAGAGCTGTTCATTTTGTAGGTGTCACTTGTCAGATCAGGGGGTCAGAGCAGGATGAAAGGCTCTCCCCAGTAACCTTCTGATGATTTGGATCTGGAATGTTCTTCATGATTTGTCCAAAGTTTTCATCACTGTGCTGCCGGGTAGCATTACCACGGCAGAATCTGTTCTGACATTCAAATCCTGGGAATGACAGGTTATTAGGAGAAGAGAACTGGCTGTACATACATTAAGCCCCATATCTTTGACCTGTAATTTGAACTGATAGTGATATTGTAATTGAGTGAGTAAAAAAGGGAATTTTTTATTAAAACACAGGAAGATGGAGAAAACGTTTATTTTCAGGCGATTTATGGGTTCATAAAATAAGCTTTTTTGATGATGGTTTATTTTATGGCTCTTGAAATGCTGAGCTGTGTGCTTGCTATTTATTTTATGGAACAGTTATTTAAAATATGGTAGCTTCCCATATATTTCCAGCCTGTTCGTCAGTAACGGAGCTTGTGCAGATGGAGAGGTACCCGTATCATGTGGGAGTTCATGTATTTGAATAGTTCAGGGATTATCCCAATAAAATGAACCCAGGAAAATATTGCACCCAGTTAATGCTCATTGCTTCAGAGACCCCTAATGTCCTTTCTTGACACCTTATTGCAGGATATTATTATACAATGGATCTTCAGTCATATGGTGATAGGGAGTGGGGCAGAGCAGGGCTATCAGGGTAATTGACTCCCGTGCACAGCAGTGTTACACACTTGAGTAACTAATTTAATGGAATGTGTTTTCATGTTCTCCCACACAGCCCTGCCCCAGCATAATTCTCCTCTCAGGCCATCAGCAATTTGGGACAGGTGAAGAGTGGCGCAAAAGCTCTTGATTTCCCAAAAAATGGGACCACAGCCTCCGTGGTAAATCTGCTGCCACCTAAACAACTGTCTCTGAGCCCACATTAATTGGAGTTACCAGGAATTTTCTGCTCCTGATGAAACCGGACCTCCAGTGCTTGTATGACAATTGTGTTGTTGCTGATTGTTATTGTATATGACTATTAGGTTTTGTTGCACAGTACAGAGATAATGGGTTGGCATGGGTAAAGTACTTAGATGATCCATCAATAACAGGGATTGAGTTGGACGTCTGCAGAATTCTGCATCTGTGTGAGAAACACCACTCCCTTGAAACCTAAAGGAGTTCTGTGCTGTTTCATCCTGAGCTGGTCCTCACATTGGTTCAATTTTTTTTTTCTTGGAAAATGCAGAAAAGAAGAAATGGCTCACTCTAAACAAGGCAACTGGATTTTAAAAGTCCAGTCACAGAGGACACTGATGCTGTTTTTTGTTTCTGAACGGTTCCTAGAGATGCAGTGAAGTGAGGATCAAAAATCACTGTCAACAAGTTTTTTTATTTCCCTTTTACTATGGCACAATCTTTATCTAAATGCTTGGCCATATCGAAAATGTTAATCGAGTATATTTGACAGAATATACTGGATTGCTGTGGGTGTCTTCTCTGTTAATTTTCACAAGCAAGATTACTGATCCCTGGGAAGCTCTGGGTTCACTGCATTGGCATGACAGCTCCTTCTTCAAAAAAGGTACCAAGTCTGGTATTGACATACCAATCTTCTTTTAAATCAGAAGCAAAGTCGTGCAGACAATATTTTTATTAGGGAATCGTTCTCCTGAATTGGTTTAATATTCAGATATTTGAGTAGATACAAAGAAAATACTTCACAGAATAAGTATTTACTTTATTAGCCCCACCCAACATAACTACCTTTTCTTTTGCTTGTAATTACATCACAAAATTGTCAACTGAATATTGATGCTTATAAAATTAAAGAGTTGATCTTTAAAGCATAATAATGTGATAGTAATATTTGCATAATTGTATTTAAAAAAGTTTCCAGAATGTAAATTTTATGGCACATCTTTCAGAGGGATTTGTATATGCTTGCCCTTACAGTTGGGTCAAGTACAACAGAAATTTGTAAGCTTACCCTCACGAGTAAAGTTAAATAAGTAAGCATATATTTTCAGGGCTAAACCTATAGATTCTCCTTAATGAATTCTCCCCAGGCTACAGTGAATGATATAACGGTCTTTAGCCATAAACTGTATTGTAGTTTTGGAAGGACACAGAGTTTAGACCTTGTAAGTAGTTTTGCTTTGCTCTGAGCCATTAAGATATATGCACAGTTTGTTTTTATGATGTTTGCTGTCATTTAATTACTGATGCTTCAAGATGATCTTCCCAATTCAATTATGTTAAAATTAATGACTGTCTTGGTGCTTTTTTTTCTTGATTCAACTGAAGATTTTGGGATGTTGCCTTCTCCATGCACCAAGTGTGCTCATGATCTAAATTGAAGGACTGTGTGCTTGAGGACTGTTTGATGGAATTCCAGATGTAGCCTTTCTTTACTTGTTAGTTAAAAATTAAAACTCTTGGAAATTAGTGCAGAATTTGGCTTCTGACACATAAACTAGAATATTTTAGGAAGGCCTTTAATGAAGATTGAAGGCAATTTCATCTGCTCTTCCTCTCATGTGCAGAAAATCGTCCTTGGACAGGTCATCATTGGTAGGCCATCTACTTTTGGGGAAGGTTTTGGTGCAGAAAGTCAGAGTTAACTGTTGCAAGTGTCTTTCTAAGTGTGGTATAAAAGCACTATCAGCCTTTTTTTTTCTTCATTTTTCTCCTGTGTGGACAAGGAGAACTCAAATTTTTCATTATGTATTAGGTTTATGTTTAAAAATATATGATATTACAAATTCTGATTTCTTTTGCATTTTTATGGGTATAGTCTGGTGGCTGGCTTTCCATAACTTTAATCATAATCAGTAAAACACAAATTGTATCTGGAGAAAGGTTGTTGAAAATCTTTGAATTTGTACAATAATCACTTCGGTGTTTTCCCTCTTAGCTTATCACAAATTTTCACTGAAGTTCAAGTGCATTCCTTATGAAAGCCAGGTGAAAGGAGAGACTAGGAAAGACACAGAATTTTCAAAAATACACTACAAGCTGGATTTAAACTCTTAGATTCTGATTAAATCCAAACAGCCTGATTTTAATAAGCATGTTTGATTCAAATATATTTCTTATACACGATGTGTAAACATAGGTATCAATGTAGTTGGAAAACAGTAGATAGTGAATTTTATATGCAATATATATTTTTTGGGAATAGATGTTATATTTTACTTTGCTATGCAATTCAACCAGTTGCAATTAAGACAAATAATTTTTTTTTGCCCTTACATTATCTTTTCTATGCCACAGGCATGTATTTGAATCTACACACACCAACAATAAAGATGCAAGAAGATATGAAAAACAGGGAGAGATCAGTTGATTACACACATAAAAAGCTATGAATTTATTGTTTCCACATCAGCTGTACATTTTGGAGGTACCTAAGAAATGACTCAGTAGCTAAGCTTATTTGATTCCCTTACAGGTTTTATGTCTTTACCCCATTTTAATTTTTCATTAGAATATAATAATAGCCACAGGAAAAAATGATTTGGTCTGTGATCTATTTCATTATGTTCTCATCATAAGGAGAGAATCTGAAGTGGGAGAGCATCACTAATTTTTCGGCACAGTAATTTATTCTACAGTATTTAAATGTTGTAATTTTCACACTGAGGCACATGCTGCCACATCTATCGTCCCCTGGACTAGTCTCTGTCTTGCTCTTTCCTTTTCATCTGTTTTGTTTTTGCATTTTTTTTCATAAATTCGACAGATGGCCTCTTGATGAATCCTTGATAATACTGTCATGTAAAGCAGCTAAGACTAGAAATCATCTCACAACAATTTTTCATTGCAAAGAGAAAATTGAAGGCAGACAAACATCGCTAAGTCCATAACAACAGCAACAAAATATCCACTTCATGTAAATAAAGAGGACAAGCTTTCCTTATAATGCTCAAACACTAATGCCAGTATCCTTTAAAGCCTCTGGATTTTTTTCTGCTACATTTAATTCATCTTTCAAGCCTTGGGTTTGTTTAGTGTTTTGTCGGTTTCATATTCAGAAACATTTTCTCAGCTCTTAATGTGTTCTCTCTCCTCCTTAGTCCCCCTCCTTTTAGGTCTTTATAATTGTGGATCAGGTGAAGTTTTCTTCCCCTCATTTCAAGGTCATGCACCACTAGGACCATTTTCCTGACTCAGAGGGCACGTAATTTCACAGCCGTGTACTCCTCATTAATCCACCCTGAGTGGGTGCTCAGGAAGTTCCAGATCACAGATTTGTTTTTGTCTTGTTCTCTGACTCAGTGCTTCACAAAAGGATTAGATTAACCCCTTTTGATTGTATTTATATCTTACTGCATCGTGATAGAAATAAAGTGATTTCTTCTTCTCCCCACATAACCTTGCCACCCTTTCCACCTTTGCACTGGGGACCAACAGCATTTCTTTTCCAACAGTGTTCAGTTAAAGGGAAGCTTGTGGCAGACAGAGAGAATGATTTGTTTTCTCTTTTCTCTCTTAATGCAGCTTTAATGCATGAATCTATTTCTTCCCATTTGCAGAGACTTGTTTATTAACTTTGAATGGTTTTTATTTTACTGGAAACTGCTTCAGTCCCCTGGCTCTGAACCTGGTCTCATCTGGACCTGAATTGCCCTGGATCCAAACAAAGAAGGAAACAGAAAAAGATGGCACAGTGACTACTGTGAGGATGCATTCTTTCCCCCTTGATATTGTGCCCCAGCCAACTGCTTCAGCCAGACCCCTTCACCTGGGAGCTCTTTTCTGCCTCCGTTTGTTGGCAAAGTTCTCCTTGGGACCTGCTGGTGGAAGGGACCCCCACTTACTGCCCCAGGTGGGGACTGACTCCCCTGGTGGAGTCTGCGTTCACTGATGTGCCCTCAGGACTGGGGAACCTGGTGTGCTGGGGGCCTCTGGAGGGCCTTGCATCCCTCTGCCACAGTTGACCTGTAGCAAAATGCAAAGCATGTGGGAGCTGTGAGAAATATTTTAAAATGGAGCTGATTTGTTGCATTTAACACCTTAAGGGAGCAAGGTTTGGTATTCGGAGCAAGCCACTGGGAGACCTGAGCTGGCACTAAAAGTGCAATTACTTAACATTGGTCCTTCTTTTCTGTGTCTGTAGTAGGAAAATTCTAAGTTGTATAAAGCCATTTTTTAATTCTTCAGGTAGAATTTGATTTGAGATAAAAATAGCCTGCCGCTGTATGTGGGAAGCTCATAACCTTAACTATTTTAACTATCCACTTTGTGTGATGGGAATTTAGATTGCTGCTGCACTTGTAAACACCTAACTTCAGGTCCCTCAATCTGAATAGGAGTCTACCCTTAGCATCCTTGTACTGGACCTATCTTAAACATACAACCATAGTAATACATACACTTAATTTGTGACATATCTTGTTTATATTATGAGTAATTGTGTTTCCTATGGAGCTGGCAATCAGGAAATTGAGAAGTCCCCTAACTCTAGACATTGGCCAAAATTGAGGGTGCTAGTGGTCCCAGATCCACTAAGACAATCACTGAAGTGGTTTAGATTCAAATTGCCTGTTGGGGATAAGGGGATGCTGGCAATTGCCGCAGGAAATACCACAGAGTTTCAGAATGAAAGATAGCAGAGGAAGGAGGAAGAAAATATTTGGCCAGCTTAGAGGAATTAAGAACTTAAAGGCAATGCAGAAAAGGAGACAGGGAGACAGTACTGAAATTAATTTGCATTCACTGGTTAGATAAACCAGACTGAGCAGATAAAGTAAACTTGAAGGTTAATAGACTTTACCCATCAGCTAACTGATGAGACTTGCTGTGTGCAGGTTCCTAACTGGCCACAAGTAGGCCACACAGGAAAAAAATGTGTACATTCTGTCGGTTCCTGGTTTCCTGTTAGCCAGAAGGGGATAACTTGCTGCATCCTCACTTATTATTTCATATTAAAATTTATAAAACAGGGTGGGGAAATACCCAGTCAAAACTGCAGAAAGTTCTCAGAATGTTCCTCTGCTTTGACTCCTTGTGACCTTCCCAGTGGCTTAATTAATGAATCCAGTTTTGGGCATCCCAGCACAAGTAAGATACCAATAAACTGAAGCAAATTCTTCAGGGAGTCATCGAGTTTGTCAAGGGCTGGAGCACCTTTCCTGAGAAGAAAGGCTGAGGGGTCTGGGCTCATTCAGCCTTGAGAGGATGTGGCTTCTGGGGGACCTATCAAAAGTGTACCAGAATCAATAAGAAGCTTATCAAGAAGATGGAGACAGGGATTTACAGCAGTGTGTGCTGAAAGGACAAGAGATGTTGAAATGGACAGAAACTAAAGGAAAATTGTATCCCAGTGGATACAAGGAAAAACTGTTTCACCATGAGAACAGTGAAGCCATGGAAGATGGTGCTCTACCTGCTCAGTTGGATGTTTACAGAATCTGTCAGAATTTTTGTTTGATGAGTAACATCATCTGATCTCATAGCTGTGTCTGCTTTAAGAAGGATGACCTGTCCAAGTTGTACTGCCCTCTGATTCACATGGGATGGAGGGGAATCCCTAACTAATTCTGATCTCCCTAAAGCAGTGGAGAGAAGCTTTCTCTTTCTGCAAGTCTGAGTCCAAGGTGATAGATGGTACAACCCCTGCTGGACCTTCTTTTTGCCTTTTTGCCTTTGACATCATCTACAGGATGATGCTGAAGGAGCCACAGCAGAGTTTGTCCCCATGGACTGAGGCCAAACTGAATTTCTGGAGGCTTTTACCCCTAAAAGGGAAATAACCCCATATATTGCAAGCTCTTCTACACAGAGAGTACAAAATAAGCTTTATGTGGATATAAAGCTATGGGAATTTTGGAGTACTTTTTGATGGCTTCTCTGGGTTTTGTTAAGGGAAGAGGGAAAGTCTCAGACGAGAAAGAGAGGAAGTCTTGCTCCCAGCTGGGACCTCTCTCACGCTGAGTGCCATTCACTCTGGTGCAGATGGCTGATGACTTCTTTCCACGAAGCAGGATAATTTTGGACTACCTATGGGGTATGCAAGCTTATAGAAAATTAACAACATAGAGTCACTTGTTTTGCATGGGAGGAGACACTACACTGCAGTTACTCTGCAGCTGAGCTGACTGCAGTACACAAATCCTAGCTAGATTTAAACTGGCTTGTCTGTATGTTCTTGGAGGCATAAAAGAAAGCTTCATGCAGGCTGCAAAGCCCTTCTGAGGAGCTCAACAAACTCTAGGACATTTAATCCCACCAATTTCTGTGCAACAAGAACTATCACCTGCAGAATCCATACAGTGAATACAGTATTTTTTTCCCAAACTGCAACAAATACAGTATAGGTATACCTATAAAAAAGGTATACCTGTAATATACTGTTTATTTTAAAATGTGTTGACAAGATTCCCCTTGTTATAGGAATGATTTTTCTCGTTGCTTCTCCATCCTGATCAGAAGTCCCAGGTTCATTCTTTGGAATCAGAGAAAGGAAAAGCCATGATAAGCACATGGCCAGAATTTAAATGATGTAATGAGAAAAAGGAGCAGAGCAGAGAAGAGCAGAGCTGTATGAAATAACCAGCCCTCTGTTCCATACGGCAGCTGCTCTGAAATTCATTTGGATTGTTGATTACTTTGCCACTTCTAGGTGCTTTTAGTGTTACAACATTTAGTAAGATTTTCCCCTATGAATAAGAGTTTTATTTTCCAATGGTATGAAATACCAGGAATTGTAGGTAGATAGTGCCCTGTAGAGGATTTTATCTGTGACTCAGGAGTTTTTTTCCTCAGCCACTATGCCAATATTTTAGAGGGAAGAGGAAGGGTACAAGATTTTCTGGGGAAGTCTTTCTATTACATTGGTCCAAGCACCAAAGGTATAAAAGATTTGCACAAGTGTTGGTGTGAAGGAACAAAGCAAGAAAAATCCAAAGTGAGTGTTTCCACAGTAAATATGATCATTATTAAGCACAGCTTCCGTGATTTTCACAGGACATATAAACTTGCAGCAGACAAGACTCATACTGGACTAGGAAATGTGCAAACAGAAGGCCAGACTCATAGAATTGGCACAACCTTCAACTAAAGAACTTAAAATCAAACCTGGGACTCCAGATCCTTGCTCACCTGCCACCGATATATCCAATGCCCTTAACAATCTGCTGTATCCTCTGATTGTATGACTTAAGATTTCTTATATAGTCATTTTCTATTAGACTAGACCTGGATTCAGATCTCTGGTCCAAACCAAGCAGAGAGATCTGTGCCAGCTCAGGGTAATGCTTGCACCAGGTCAGTACTCTGAGAGACCTAGGGGGTAAGAGGTGCATTAACCTCAGTGTGCTGATACTGGTGAATTCCCTTCACAAGCACCAAATCCTTCTCCTTCCTTGCAAGGAGGCCACAGCCATCTCTCACAGAGTTCTGGATTCATAATAAGACATAAGGATAATGTTGCAGTGCCTAAGGCTCCTTCAGTGAATTTGGTCCATGAACAATTAATAAATCCAGCCATTCTTCCTTGGTCTGTGAAAGTGGGATTAAAGATGGAGGTGTGGTTACCATCTAGCTGAAATTTTGAGGTTAGTTATTGGGTAAGAATAGTATGCTTGTTAATAACTGGTGTTCAATAACAGAGCCAGAATGGATATATGTGGTGTGCATTTTGCCAACTGTACATGTATATAGGATACCACTGAGTGTGAATAGAATATATCCATACCACTAGATACATTCTTGTACATATACCTTCTTACACATTTTGTATATTCTTTAAAGTTCTTGTACATTAATTAATGTATTTGAGCTTTAGAGATAATTTTTATGGTATGATGTGGCCAAATATTAGATAATCCAAGCAAAGAGTAATCAGTCAGAGAGGTCCCATCTCACAAAAACTGATATTGAAAGTGTGAGAAGAAAGTCCTTTAGCCAGTGATGAGCAGGTCTCTGCTTGATTTCTTGCTGGCAGGGCAGTGCAGGAGCTCAGCAGAGGGTGGTGTTGGTTGGCAGAATTTAGTCAACTTGAAGGGAGATGGGAGCTGGGAAGATCTTGTGACTCAGCCTGTTGGTAGTGGCCACAGGCTCCTGTCTTGTGATGTACCTGAGAGCTGTGAGTCACTGATACAACATTAGCAATCGCTTATTGTTAGTCACGTTTTGTACACGGCCTCAATAAAGAGGAGAAATAAAAGAACACCATGCCCCCAAATGTAATTTTTGTTATTGGTTATCATGGCAAAAAAACCTGCATATAGAAAGAAGAAGTTGGTTTGTATTATCTTCCTCCTGGTCCTTCTCATTTCACTGTGGTATTTGTTCATGCAGGCATGTTCTTTATATGGGTTTTTATGCTACAGGCTTTTATGCTACAAACAGGAATGAACAGACATCACCACGGGCATTTGTTGCACTTTGGAAAAAACCCCATTTTTGGAAAATCCTTTCTCTCCATTGAACAGAAGCAAAGTAGGTAGCATTGCTCGAAGCAGTTTGGGAGGTGAAATGGATGTCTGCTTTGTAGGCTCTCCAGGGGTCACACTCTTTCTGCTGTGGGAATGAGTGAGCAGCAGGTGTTGCTGCAGTGCAAATCTCAGCCGCAGCTTGGATCTAGGGCTTCTCCACCAGTGCTAAGAGCTCAGCCAGGGCATGCAGGGAGCAGAGCACTCCTGGACCCTGCTCTGTGGCCACAGCCACGCACAATGGTGGCACGGTCGCCTTCTGGAACCCTGAAAAGTTATCTTTCTTCCTCTTTTTATTTTTTTTAAGCACTTAAGCCCAACTGCTAATGGAATTTCATGATTTTAAATAATTTACATTTCCATCTGGTTTGAAAAACACCAGGTGGAGATTGCAGATTAGGATGAGTCTAAGTGGAAGGAAATGTTTGTTTAAAATATTAAAGCTAAAACCAAACATTTATGTGAACCACATTTTTGCTGTCCATTGTACTGTGTTCTTCTCTATCATCACTTTAAATTTTGCTTTTAATTGGATGTTTGCACATGTTGCTTGTCATTATGATCAGGGGAGATGAGGCCAGAGTGGGGTGCAGGAGTGAGGGAGAGTCCATATCAAAGGGTGAAAGAGTCAGGGATTGAAGGATTCTTCAGTGTGAGCTTTTGATCGTTGCATCTGTTTCTTTATGCTCTTCTACACACCCTGATAACTTGCTTACTTGGAGGTGGAAATAAATTTGAACCTAAATAAAATGGGCTACACAAGGGTGATTTTAAGGGAAAACATGCAACTTCCAAAGACTCATGAGAGTTTTCATAGGGTAAAGAGTGATGGTTTACTGGTGCACAGTCCAAACCACCCACAAGGACAAGAACTTTCCTCCTCTCCCCCTTGCCAGCTGGCAAGTTTTTGTTTAAAATGGGGGTTACTGAGCTGTGGTTTCTACAACTGCTTCTAATACTAGAGGCTTAGCTGCCAGTTCCTTGATGCACTTTCCCAAGGAAAGCATGAAACCATGAGCTCATAGCAAGGAGCTATTGTAATAGCACCTTTTCCTCTGTACTTTGACACAGTTTATTTTATGAAGCCACATCTGATATTCATCTTCTCCCCTAGCTGAAATCCTTGTATTTCAGTTCTCTGGAAATGGGGTGTTTTTAGTTTTGTGAAATGCATTAGAAGCTGTAGAGATGTTCTGGTTGGTGCATGCCTTAGCATGACATTACTCAAAATCACACCTGCGTTGTAGTGATAGCATGAAAGGCTAAAGCTTGCCTTTGCTGAACAAACTCCAGATGCCAATCAGTGAAAAGCACGAGTAACACAGAGCTAAGATTGCATATGGAAAGATGTATTTAAATAAAATAAACAAAATTTAAACCAGTGTTGCTTATATTTGCAAATTCGTGATTCAGTGGTGCCAATGGCTCAGGAAGAACTACCTCTACCAGCCTGTAATCTGGTTTACTTACCGTGAATAAATCAACTCCTCCAGTTGCTCCAACCTCTGTCCAAAGATGGTAATACTGCATTTTCCTGTATGTAGGTAGTCCACATTTTCATTATTTAGAGTTCTATTAGGACAAGAAAACTCTTTGCTGCTTTGATGAAATTTGAAAAAAAATAGAACATTTACTTTTTGTCTGTGTACTGTGAAACTTTTTGCCCTAAGACACTACCAGAGAGGGGAAGAGTGAAGCAGACACTGAAAGTTATAATATCCCTTGGTAGATGCCAAGTGTATTCTGGTAGGTTTAAGTTGAATTGTGATCCAAAAGACAAATATATGTTTTTTGTTGTATGTGAAATACCAGACTTTTTTTTTTTTTTTTGGTGAGAATTTGGCTCCAGAGACAATTAGTCTGGAAGTCTCATGAACAATTAATTGGTTTATACTAGGATAGATGAATACCAGAGTAGATCAAAATTGTCTGCAGAAAATGTGCGTGGATTTACCAATGAAGAGTGTGTATGGCATAAGCAGATTTTAATTTTGGTAAGTTTGTTATGGAGCAAGCTGACAAGCAGTGGATATAATTTATTTAGACTGAAAGATTTACTGTTTGGAGATTTGCTTTGTCTGAGAAAAACAGTCAGATGCTGCTCATCAAGATTCAATAAAATAGTTTGGTAGGTGAAAGATAGATGAGAATCGGTTATTTTTCACATCATAAGGTAATTGCAAAGGGGTGTATGTTTTAGAAATTAGTATTGAGTAACTCTCTACTTTGGTGATTCTAAAGGAGTATCAGTGAAAATTTACCAATTACAATAAAGTGAAAGGTTTAACTAACACCAGAAGGAGAAGGAGATTATATTTAAGATGGAGCAAGGGTTTTAAGTGGCTTTGGCCATTTAATATACTCTAACGCTGGAAGCACAATGAGGATTGAGGTTTTCAGGGCTCAGTAGGTGCCAATCACAAATCAGGAAAAGGAACTGATTTTTGTAGGAATCAAGAAAAGTTAGCAGTCAAGCCTTGAAAGACAGGTGACAGCCCACACCTGTAAATAAACAAGGGGGGTCTTTTTGTGCTGAAGTGCTATTTGGATATGGTATGGTATGTAGGGCTAGGCAGGGCTAGACTCTCTCTTAATCTTTTAGTAACCTGACCCAAGGATTCTGCCACTTGACTGTGTGGGGCTATGGAGGTTATCTGTAAAGGTGTGTATTTTTCTCCCATATCCATTATTTTTATAAACAGCTTTTACCATACTTCATTAATAGTAATCGCCTGTGCAATCGGAGACGTAGCTGAGAGCTCTTCATCTGTACACATGAAAGAACTTGCATTTTGTCGATTTGCATCTTGAGTTTCTCCAGCACTGGAATGTGCAGTAGGTGACTTTAAATGACTTTCTTCTTGTTTTCATCCCATTTCAGAAAAAATAGTAATCTCGTAAAAATACCCTTTAAACAATATCATTAAAGGTAAGTAAACTAATAACACATAGATTTTAGTGTTTGCTGGTTTGTGTCAGTGTCTGGTAATACAATGAATAATTCATATCAAACTAGTAGAATGTAACATTTACATAAAATAATACTTTGCAAATTTATGGTAAGTACTAATTACTTGCCTTATTTGCCATGACTATGATATTAAATATTCATAAAAATGTGATTATTTCTTTGATTTGGCAGGCATTTAGATTTCTCTACAGCTTTTCACACTGCTAATTTTAATCCAGTAAATTATCTGGAAGAAAACAGTATGCAGCCGAAAAACTGTTCAAAATTCACTCCAACATTGAGCACATTATGGACGTAATGATCCATTACAACCAAACTTCAAGAAGATCTTGCAAGAAAACTGAGAATTAAACAAAGAAATATGGAGACTATCATCATTATTTATCAGATATATTTATTAATAGTTTAGAATTTTTTATACATCAAGAAACTTTTAAATAATTGGATCCACTTTTGTATATTTTATTTTTGTGACATTAAGTTTTCTTAAAGTCTTCCTGTGTTAAATCTGTTGTTCCTCTTTATTTTTTGGTGTATTTATATTTTAACTCATTAGAGGAACTGAATTCTGTCTTTAATGCAATAGACATATACTTATTTTTTACTGTCACTTAGAAAACAATACCCAATATTAATATCACTTTGCACTTAAGCGTGAGTATGATCATGTGTATGTGTCTCTGTGTGTTGTGTATGTATACATTGATTCCAAGGCTTCAAAACTGCTTCTATAATTCAATCTTCATGTCTGTCTGTGAATGTTTACTACCTATTATTGTCTCTCTAGCTGTGTAATCTACGACATTTTAACTAATAAGGATAAAGTATTTAAGGCTGTGTACTACGGGTAATATGGAACCAAAATGGAGAGAAGTAACAGGAATCAGAAATGCTGGTCTTTAGACCCCCTGGCTTAGATTATTTCCCTGCACTGTTTACATCCTTTTCTGTTGTCTCTAGCAGCAGAGGAATAAACAGTCAACTCAAATGAAGTAATACTACCAAAGACAATCATCAGAAAGTAGCAAAACAAAAAACCTGTATGTATGAAGGTTTCTGTACATAGAACAGAAAATAATTTATGCAGCATGGGTAATATGTGATGGTAGCTGTAGAATTATCTTTGTGCCTTTTATAATCATCAAAGCCTGTCCTTGTTTCCTGTTTGGATTTTTTGATTTAGAGATTTTGTACTAAATACAGTGCAGCGCCTGAACACCTACTCTCAGCTACATGTACTCTCAGCCACTCAGTGTCTTGCTGCCCAGGGATAGCCCCATGGAGTGCTATCAGAGAGGTGTGCATCCATCCCTGAACACCTGCTCAATTAAAACTTTGCTACTCATCAAGCTTCACTTAAATATGTGTGAAACTTTCAAAGACACACAAATGTTTTAAACCCTTTGATTAAAAGTTAAACTGATGACTGATAACTTGCAAACAGCACCACTAACCATATGTAAAAATACAGAGTTCCTGTATCACTGCTTAAAATAAACATTTGGAAAAGGTTTTGAAATATCAATCTGCTTCTTTGCTGTACAAATAAGGAATGTGAAATGAAATGTAGCTCTGCTAAGTCTAAACAAAAGAAAACAAATTTTGTCTTTGGTCTTAAACAGCTCAGTCCTGCGTAAGACTTGCAGGATTTCAGCAAGCCACATGGGTTACTGGAGCAAAATTTAAATTCCAGACCTGCATCTGATATCATATCCTGCTCGGTAATGCCCTAAGCACAGGATATGTCACTTGAGCTCTTTGGCACTACAACCTCTTGGGGCATTTTCCCCCATGGCAGAAGGTGGGGCAGAGCTGGGGCATGTGGTGTTTTCCCTAACTGAAGCAAAGTGCCCACAAGGAAATCCACTGCTCCTAATTCCAGCTGTGCCCAGGATCATGGCTTGATAATGCTCCCCAGAACAGCTCTCTGCTCTATTCCTATGGCTTTATGCTACCTCTTTCTCTACAAGAGGAATTTAAAGGGCAGAGGTTTCTGATGAAATTTCTGCCTAGCAGACCACTTGGTGCTTGAGGCATGTTGTGTAAAGATGACTTCGCTTCCTACCTAAATCAGTCAGATATTAAATACATAAAATGAACCTAAAAAAATGATACGTGTCTGAACCCTGTCATAGTGGTGTCCAGGAGGAGGAAGGGAATATGTATTTCAAGGGACACATTTTGCATTTATTCTGCTGCCAATTCAGTCAGCCCAGGGTCCTATGTGCTCATCTGTGTGGAGTTCTTGACCTTAAATCAATGTAAGATATAGTAGATCTCATTTTCTTGTGTTGAAGGAAAAATCCTTCTCAAAGCTTGATGTTTTTATATATACAAAGTCAGGTAGTTTTTATATATACAAATGCTAGCACCTTGTCACCCGTGAATTCACCATGTAATTAAACTTCTTCTGAAGCTGTACACTTACTGACATGTCTTTTGTAAGTGAAATGAAATCCTTTGTTTTTACATGTTTTGACAGTGTGAAGTGAGGGCAAGTGAAGCAGAATCTTAAAATCCCCTGTGCACCTCTAATGGAGCCTCTTCTGGTTGCTTTGTACTAGTCTCAGGGGTGAAAACAGAGTTCATTGGAAAAAAAGCATTTCCCTTACACCAAAATGAGAAACTATTGATTTGTATTTGTATTCTCCAAGAAAAATCCCTGATCCCTTCAAAAGGGAAAAAAACTTTTGCCTTGCAGTCCTGTGAGCTGAGTAAAAGAGGCCGCATGCTCAAAGTCAAAGGGAAGCCAGAGGAAAATGGCATGCAGGAGGTCAAAGCAGTTCACATGGCTCATCAACAGCTGTTTGCACCATATGACAGATCTAAAGGCAACTTCAGAGCTGCCTGTACAATATGTGGAGCTTACCAGAGATATAGAAGTGGCTGCTTTAATGTCATTTCCCATAAAAAAAAGTTGGTAAATTTGGCAATGTGTTTTATGGACTGCAGTAGTAATGATAGCCTTAATTCATGATCTTGACTGTCCTGATCTCTGTCTATTTTGTCAATGAGGGAAAGGCTGTAAAAGTTTTCTACGTAGACTTCAGTAAAGCCTTGGACATAATTTCCCACAGCATTCTCCAGGAGAAACTGGCTGATCCTGGCTTGGATGTGTGTACTGCTCACTGGATAAAAAACTTGTTGGATGGCCAGGACAGAGAGAGGTGGTGAATGGGGTTATATCCAGTAGCTGCCCAGTCACAAATGGTGTTCTCCAGGGATCAGCCATGGGGGCAGTCCTGTTTAGCATCTTTATCAATAATCTGGATGAGGGGGTCGAGGACATACTCAGTTTGAAGGCAACACAAAGCTGGTCAGGGGTGCTGATCTGCTAGAGGGCAGGAAAGCTCTACAAAGGCATCTGGACAGGATGGATCCATCAGCCAAGACCAATTGTATCAGGTTCAACAAGGCCAGGGTCTAGGTTTTACACTCCAGTCTCAACAAGCCCATGAGGGCTTGCTGGAGAGTGGCTGTAAAATGTCTCAGTGGAAAGGACTTGGGAGTGCTGGTTGACAGCTGGGTAAATGTGAGCCACCACTGTGCCCAGGTGGCCAAGAAGGCAATGGCATCCTGGTTTGTATCAAGAATAGCGTGGCCAGCAGGACCAGGGCAGTGATTATCCCTCTGTACTTGGTACTGGTGAAGCCACACCTCAACTCCTGTGTCCAGTTCTGGGGCCCTCCCTGCCAGAAAGACACTGAGGTGCTGGAGTGAGTCTAGAGAAGGGTGAATGGTCTAAACAAGTCTCATGAGGAGCAGCTGTGCTAACTGGGGTTGTTTAGCCTGGAGAAAAGAAGACTTGGGAGGCCTTTATTTCTCTCTACAACTGCCTGAATGGAGGTTGTGGTAGCTTGGGGTTCTCTTCTCACAGGTAGAAAGTGATAGAACAAGAGGAAATGGCCTCAAGTTGTACCAGGAGAGGTTTAGACTGGATATTAGGAAAAAATTCTTCATGGCAAGGGTGTGAGTCATTGGAAGAGGCTGACCAGGGAAGTGGTTGAGACACCATTCCTGGAGTTGTTTCAAAGAAGTGTAGATGTGGCACTTAGGGACATGCTTAAGTGGTAGACTTGGTTGGCAGTGTTAGGTTAACAGTTGGACTCAGTGATCTAAGGGGTCTTCCCAACCTTTTATATGATTAATCCTGGCAAAAAAGGACAAGGAAGAATTGGAACTGGATGTTCACTGTATAGGATGTTCTCTGAGAGTACAGCTCCTGACTACTCAGCACTAAGTCTGAATCTTAGCCTGTTTTGTTTTTCTTAAATTGGAAACACAGGAATTAAAAAGAAATTTCACGTGTTATTGCCCTGACTTGCATTTCTCTAAAGGTCGCGGGTTCAGCTAGCTGTAGTCATGCAAGAAACAATTCTGATTGCATCCCACAGTTAGTTGGTAAGTGTGAGAGAAGATAGGTGAAAAATCCAAAATAAAATTATGTCCATTAACAACTGTGTTTTAGATGTCACAATATAACAAAACTATTAAAATATTTTCACTTGATGTGATTCTATAGAATTGCCAAGTAGCTGTTTCTCATAACTTTGCTATAGCAGATAGTAAGACTGATGGAGAGAAAGAAATGAGTTAGAAGAACTTTGAGAACCTTCTAATTAATTTTATCTGTGACTGTTGAAATACGGGTTGGTTAAAACTGTTGGTTCTTAACAAAAAAAAGCAGAACATTCCAGTCATGCCTAAAGATCATTCTGCACCAAGGTATAAAGATGCTTTTCATTGCCTAAATTGAATTATTAATCTCTGATCCGGTAAACTTTTTTACACGTTTAGTGGTCTGAATAACATCACTGTTGTATTCAGAACCGCTCAAGTTCATCAGGTTTCCTTAGCATGCTGTATTCTCTGTACCTAAGATCCTGACCTGCATAAACTCCCTTGTCTCATTCTGGAGGCTGATACTTTTATGCATGGTTTGTGGAGTAGATAGCTCATACAATTCTGAGATAAAATGGTCTGTATAAATAGTTAATTTATTTCAATGTGCATTACCACTACATCTCAAGACACATACCAGAGCCCATCTTGTGCTGTCCTGCTGGAAAGACAATCTGCCACAAGTCTGGACTTTAAGGGATCATTTTGAGAAGTGTTGGAATTGCTATATGCAGAAATAGATGTGTTGCAAACTTCAATCACTGTAGGAAACCTGCTAGAAAATGTGGCTGCTCAGTTAATGAATCTGGAGAGTCAGATGGGCACAGTGAAAGAAGATTGGAATGCACAGAAACTGAATTTTCACCTGAGAAGCTCATCTTGACATTTTCCAAGGTTCATGAAACATTATTTGAATGTCTTACTCTTAAGTTCTGCCCCCATCTCTTCAACTGAAATATCTTCTTCATCTAGAGAGACAAGGTAAAATCAAGGGAGTATAGTACTAGTTCTTTCTTGGCAATGGTTTTAGAAGGATAAAAGTTACAGGAGCTTCCATTGCAGAAATAATAATTATTATTATATTGACTCTACATCCAAAGTCATTATTATTCATATTAAGTAAGGAAGCAGCTTTCAAAATTGCAGTGGACACCTATGTCTAGGTTGACCAGAACTGTCCTTACTGTGGAATCTCTCTTTTACTCATGGGATGAGCATCTGAGAAGATGGAGATGTGACTTGACAGCTCCAACAACCAGGCCCAGCAGATACAGACAATTTTTCTCTGTACCTTGAAGTCTTCTGCTGGTAAATATCCTCTGCAGGTATAGACTGGTTGAAACTCACCTTGGAGGGTTGTGCTGGTAGTCTATGGCTTTATGAGATGTAATAGTAGTTATTCTTGCACCACCCACATGGAGGTCCTCTAAAGAAAAGCATGGAGCAGCGTTTTCAGAGACAGAAAAATTATGTCTTACTGTAATTTCTGGCATTGCTTAGTAGATGTATTATTGAGAGAGATTTCTGCCATATTAAATACATTTAAAAAGACAAATAGCTGAGAGGGAATTAAGTATTTATTCAATATTCTTTGTGATGAAAACCAGGACACTGATGCAAAGGTGCAAATCAGAGTCTTTGTCCGTATAGATTCCTTTAAGACCAATAAATACAAAGAATGTAGATTATAGGTCAACAAGATGTACACTTTTCTATGTGTGCATCTAACAACTAAACACAGTGGAAATGGATTATGAACATATCTATTTATAAAGCAATAAAATTGTAATTCAGATTACTTAAACAACAGACTATAGGTAAGAAAAACCTTTATTGCCTGAGAGAAAATGATACAGAAACATCACGTAACATGTAGGTGAATACAATCTTAGTGGTCACTTGTGTATTTTTTGCTTATATCAGTGGAACCAAATTCAGACTAGATCCCTCAAAACACTGATATTAAGAATATGAAATTAGTGACACACAAAAGATTAAATATGTTGCTTGAGGAGACATAATCCCATGTAGTGAAAAAGGCTAAAGGGAGTGGAACATGATATGTATAAGTGAAGATTCTTTCTGACCTTATTTTGGTGCCTCTCCTAAGTGTAGGGTTGCATTAGGAAATGGTGCACAGTAATTGCAATTGATACTCTTTTCTAGTTTCTGCTAGAAGTAGCTCTGCTATACTCAGTTTCCTATTTTTCCCTGGATGTCCTAAGTTATATGGAAATGGTATTTATACGGTAAGCCATTTGAATGACTGGAGGACTCTGATGATAAAGACATTGAGACCATATTCTGCTGCGGAGGCCTTTATACTGCAGAATTGATGGCTGATTACAAAGCAGCCTGAAGATCTAATTACAATTGGCAACTAGGAGATGAGGGAAGACTGCAGACAATTTTCCTCTATTTTTATACACAGTCCTTGTGGCATTCACATTGCTTTCAATAAGTGTGCTTCTGGCAAAAACTGTCAATGATGGTAATTGTCTGGATGACTGGCTTCGGAGAGGCTGCAAGCCTGACCTTTGCCATTGCAATCATCACCATCATCAGCGTGGGGATGCACGCCGCCTGAAAGCCAGAACAAGTGCAGTAACTAGACAGTAATTGCAGATTGTTAATGATGATGGTATTGATGATGCTTTTTTTTTTTTTGTTGTTGTTGTTGTTGTTTTAATTGAAAATGCATTATTCTGGGCTAAAGTCTACGTTGGTGAATGATTAGCACTAAAACGAGGAGGAAATGTGTGGAAGTAAGGAAGCTGAACATTTTGTGTGTGTTATTCTGTTACATCTACCTCATCTAGGACATAATCAAAGTACATAACACCCTTCTGTCTGAAAAGGTGGGCATAAAGTTCAAAGTCTGACTTAAAATTAGTTAAAATCCCAGAAATAAACTCTGCCTTTCAGCCTATTGCACTGTCCAGCGAGTACTATGAGTACTATTTCAGTTGTGTAATAATTACAGCTCTCCAGTGATGAAGATCACACATAAGGAATTGGGCTGAAATACCAGTTTAGATACTTGCAAATGTTATTTGTGTAATTGGAGTGGGAGCACAGACTGAGGATGTATAGGCTTTTCTAGAAATTCTGGGGTCTGGGATTCTCTGCCAAAATTGTAATAATCTCAGATTGGGTACTTAATTTTCCTGATGATCATGAGGGATTATATCCTATCTCATGTTTTCAGTTTGTAGAAAAGTTTAAAATTTACATTAGGGACTTTATCCTCTGGATAGATACAGATATCCTCTGGATAAAAACATCACAGAAGTCAGCGTAAGGCTAACACTTCTGTGTTTCTTTCATCTTGTTCTTTCTATAAAATTTGAAAACACAAAGTAAAAATGGGTTGTACTGTTCAGCACTTCTCTGGAGGAATTTCACAACTGCTGGACCTGAATACTGAGCAAAATGGTTTGCAGAAACCAGAAATTCCCATGGAAACAGAAGTTTTGAGCCTTGAATGAAGAATTGTTCCCCGTGGTAGAAAAATGAGTGGCTGGAAGACTTATCTGGCACATGGGAGTTTCTTTCCCTCTTCTCTGAGTGCAAAAAAAGTTTGCTGAATTTCATACACAAATGTCATGGCAGGGTGTTTGACTTACTGCTTCTAGCTTTCAGTTTGTCTGCCTGATCTTGGATGCATTAGCACTAAGCCAAACACATGCACATTTTTCTGTTGCACTGTATCATGGGTGTAGACACCAAACACACGCAGTGTCAACTCTATAGACTTGTCTGTGACAAAGTGTGTAGTAATTGCTCATGCATATTTCCTTAAAGAGATATGTCCTAGAAGGTAATCTAAAGAAATCAATAGGTTTTTTCCAAAAATTGCACTGAAGACTGATGAAATGTAATTGCAAACAAAATTTCTGCTCTAAAGTGATATTTATTAAAATCTCATTGTTAATGTTGTTAAAGAACCAGACAGTATATTCTCATTGAAGGGGACACCTGGTTCCAACTAAGTTTCTAGAAGTTTGGGATGATATTCGGAAACTTGCAACTACATTGTTGCTCTTACTAATGGCAAGATGAAGTGAGTAGAGCCATGCATGCAGCTGAAAGCCTGTGGAGAAATGCACCTCTACTGTGCTCATGATTTAGTTTAGCTCTGAGATTTTGTGATCTCTTACAAGGGAAAGACTTTATAATCTAGCCATGTTTCAGCAGCCCTTACAAAACAGTCAGCCTCAGTCCTTTTCTGTGAGCCTAAATCCCCACTGTGTGAAAAGTGCTGATAAAATGATGATGGCTCTGCTGGTGAGACCTGGAAGCCCAGAGATGCCAGTGGATGTGATGAAGGGGATGCAAACACTTTCCCTGGAGCCTCTGTGTCACTCATGTTGTAATCTTTAGGATAAATAAAGTGCTGCCATTAGTGCAGTGTATTTCAAGAGCAGTGCATTCACATTAAAATAATTGGGCCAAATTAGTTTCTTCTTTAACTCTGCGGGTCTGTTCAGCTGGTGCCAGATTTGAGTTTGCTCCAATTTCTTTAAATCTTGAACCTGCATGATAAATTTCAATTATATCCAAAATAATTCTGGTAGCATCAGTGTATATTTTGGTCTCAACACAGGTAGGAGGATGATTGTTCCTCCTTTGATATTTAAGGGCCTTGTGGGCCTATCAAGATAGCTACTAAAAAATTCCGTATGTGTTATGTAATCTTCTGAAATGAAATTAAAGGTATGTGGTCATATATATCCATAGACAGTCTCTTGGCCAGGCCTGTGCAGGTAAGCCTGAGATGGGAGGTCATCTTTGCATGAAAGGTAAGAATAGGAGTAAGGACAGCACACAAACATAAAAGGCTATTACCTCTCCCCTTGTACATATATTCATATTAACAACTTATTACCGAGTCACACACAGCCTGATTTTCTGCAGAAAACAATGAAACACGGTGAGAACTCTTCTCCAGCAAAAACTGCATCTTCAGGATTAGATCTTAACTTCACCTTCTAAGCTGATAGCGCTTTCCTCTTCTCTCTGGCGAAGGTTTTACTACAACAACACTTCATAACTTACAGTGCTGAAACATTTTCTGTTGCCAGCAGTTCCCAAACCCCTTTCCAAATGTAGCTCAGGGGTAAGTGGAAGTCAGGTAATACAATGCTGTGGACATCCTTCAAAGCCTTGGCTTGCACTTGCCACATAGCAGATTCCAAAATTCAGCACTCATTTAGTGCTCTTACTAGAGAAAATGTAAATTGTTGCAGAACGCCTCATCTACCTCTTGAAATGATGGCTGGTAAATACTTTCTTTTGGGGCCACTACTTAAAATGGAATAAGATCCCATAAAATATTCCATACACATTCTATGGTAACGAGGCCTTAAGACTTACGAGTACAGGAGAAATGCAAGGTACTGCACTAAGTTAGACCATTGATTAAATTAAGCCATGAAATTACTGCCTATTATGAAAAATTCATGCTTGTTTTGCTGTTATCTCCTTTCCTCTCTTGCTCTGTGTTTGTATATTAGATCTGTATGTTTTCTGGTCATAAACCTGGCTTGTAAAACCTCTGTGGAGGAATCAGTCTTTATTATGGCGTGCGTGCGCGGCCCCAGATGTAGCGACAGTCCTTGGTCTTGACAGGCATCTCTTTGTTCAAAGGTGATCAATAATGCCTCTCAGGACCCTACACAACCATAAAACTCTCCTGCCCTTCTCATTCAAATGCTAAACTGCATTTGCTTTCGGAAGTTGCTCACTCATCTCACCTCAGCACCTTTGAACCATCCTGTGGATCACACAGGGATCATCCTGTTGTTCTGCCAGCTGTAGTCCCACCAGGGCTAATAAGTGACACTTCAGGAGATGGCAAATACCTCCCACCATGCAGCGAGATGGTTATGCCATGCCGTACATGGGAAATACTTCTTTTCTATGGGTCACTAATGCTATTTCAGAGACACTGAAATAGTGATAAGGCCCTTTTTGTTTGTTTTTTACAAGAGTGTGTTTGTATAAGCACATAGCAGAGGTGTAAAATGTACAGCCAGGTCCTTCCTGCAGTGTTGCCCAAGGGGTGTTAGGAACAGAAGTGTGTTCCTCACATTTTTCTTTATGGTGAGGTTTATTCTTTGCAATGTTTTTGAATATTCAGCCAACACTTCAGCGCTCCCTACCTTCCTCTGGGTGTTTGGGAAGGCAGGCTCCTCGCAAGCAGCTGTTCGTTGTGGTGCCACCAAGGTCCTTCGCTGCATTTCCAGTGCTGGAATTCAGTGCTACCAATAATTTATGTACGTGTATCTTCACAAATGTCAAAAATAAACCCTTCAAAACCAAACCTGCCCTCTGAAGTTTTAAATATTTCAAAGTAGCATTTCAGTGACTTTCTATTGTACTAAATTCCTTACTATTTCATAAAAGTGCATGTTTAGTCAATAAGCATAAGCATTTGAATAATAGACAGTCATATGAGTTTTGCTGGGAATAAAGAAAATAATTTTTGGCAACAGAAAAAATATTTCCTTTTGGCAACAGAAAAAAATATTTCCTACAAAGCATTTAAGTAAAATAGAATGTTTAAAGACAAAAACCAGCAGTGGATCCCCAGCCAAGCCACGTACTGCTCTGAGGGAGGACTACAATTAAATTATTTCCCAACACAATTTGTGAATAAGTATGAAGAGCCTATCATTCAGATGATTCAGCTCCATCTTTAGATGATAGAAATTCACAGACTTCTTTAATAACTTCTTTTGAAGGTGGCTCCTTTTAAAATTTTTTTTGTCATGCACTAGAAGGTATGCAAGTGTTGTGATGTAAGAAAGATGGTGCAATGCTTTGCTTTCCCAGCTTGGCCAGCTTCTGGACTGAAACTTTTGCTTTGGTCTTCATTTGGTTTTAAAAATATTTCCCCTGAAATGTTTAACACAAGACTGGCTTTCATCTAAAAAGCGATATTGAAATGCCTTTTTAAGAGCTACATTGATGGAGCAGTGGGTCTGACAGCCAGGTCTGGTGTCATCCTGGCATCATGTTGTGGGTCACAGCTCACACTTTACTTTTGAGGATTTTACTAGCTTTTGGGTATTTGCATTCCCAGAGCTGACAGGGGAACCTTGTGCTCTGAGCAGCTGGTCATGAAGGGACAGGGAGCAACAAATGGTGGTGGCAGTTGGGTAACCTGGGTTTGCATGGGGGTGGCAACAAGCCCACCAGAGCTGGGACACAGAGGGATGTCCTCATCAGTGTCTGGTCCTGTGGTCCTCACTGTGCTGTGTGGCATCGTCTGGGAAGCCACCCATAAAATATCTGCCTGATTTTCTTCAATAAGCACGAGCTAGAGGTTAATAATGTGGGGATGTTTGATTCCCTGCTGTTTTAAATAATTTCATGGGGAACCTAATGTGATAGGACACCAGTTTAAAAGGTTATTATCCTCATCAAACTACAGCACTTCTTTTCTATTATTTCCCACCAGTTTCTTGGCCTTACTTCTGCGCTCCTTACACGTACTGCTAATGAGTCTTTGAAAGGACAGTCTGTGGTGGGGTGGAGACAGAAAGCCTGATCCCCAGCTGCTGTCCAGTCAGCATTCCTAGGGATGTTGGTGTCCTCTCCTCACCTTGCTGGAAGATTGGCAGCACCGCAACTGCACTTCCTGGGGCTGGAGGATGCTCTCACCTCACATTCCCAAAGGCTTGGCTGGCAGCTCATCGCCTTGGGATCAGTTCTGCATTGTCTAAAACACAGAATGGTGGTCCACCACATCCCTTGGATAATCTGCTGATTTTATGTCTTTCCTTTGTTTCTTTGCTTTTAAAACCACCTAGTGGTTTTTTTTTTTTCCAGACTATTTAGGTGATATAACATCCTTGTTTGTATACTTTTTTTCTTTCCTTAAACTGTTTCTGCTGATTTCTCTTTGGCACACTATTTTTATTCTTAGCCCTTTTCTGTCTCTTCCCTTTCTCTTCTTTTGTGTGCTCTGGCTCATCTTACACCTTTCTTCACTTTGTCTGAAAACAGAGAGATTTTTTAGCCTGCTTGTCTTTGCAATACAGGTCTTGGGAATGTTTTGTTGTGGTTGATAATGGGACTCGATGTTTAAAATGGTGCTTGCAACAGGCTGTAGTGCCTTGTCATAGGAGTCTGGCCAAGGAAATCCAGTTTTTTCCAGTAACACCACAGGCTGCAATTAACAATTGATTAGTGAAGAAATTTTGTCCATATAACTCCCCCCATATGTTAATAAATTCCCTTAAGTTCCTCTTTTAAGTTGCAAAGGGGTAGTGGGGTAGACTACTAGGAAAGGATTGAAAAAGTATTTTTCAAATCTAGTAAAGATATTTTTACAATTTTTTTCTAAAATGAAAAATGCTGTGTTTGAAAGCAGCAGAGGAAAAATTATTTTGAAGTCTTGAAATAGAGGTAAAAATTGCCCTTTTCACTATAGTAACCATGTGTTAGAGTTCTAAGTTGCCGATAATACTTAAGACAATGCTGTGATTAAATGTTAAAGAAAATAAATAGATTAAATATTAAAGAAAATAATTGAAGTTGAAAATGCGATCCAAAGCCTGGCGTCAATATATTTCATGGACATGGAGCACCTGAGGTAAGTCCCTGATTATAGTGCTTGACTTTAAGAGATGTTGGTTACATTGACCCAAACAAAACCCGAGATGGATAATGGTTTCAGTTTAGCAGAATCCTACTAAATGGATTTGCAGGGATATATATATATTTCTGGATAGCCCCCCTTTGAGCTCTGGGAAAACATTCAGTTTATCAAAACCTGTGGCTTAAATGAATCCCTGCAAATTTTGAAGATTTACAGAGATTTTCTCTGTCAGACTCAAATATATTTTAGTTTTCTTTTTCCAACCAGCTCAAGCACATATAACAGGCAAAATTTATGAATATAATATTTACCAAAAGAAAATAAAGTGCTTTAGGAAGACACATTATTTTCAAGCCTATTTTTCCATTTCTGTTTTGCATTTATGAAGCTGAATACACAGCAGTTGAAGGACTCAGGGTCTCCGTGATCTGAGTGTGAGCCTGAAATCTGGTTACAATTAAATGCCTTGAAGTTATTATGAGCTTCTAGCTGGAGGGAGACGGGTAGGAGTGGGGCCAATATAAACAACCATTCCCAAGTGATATTAGTGGTAGGAAAGTGGGTGAAACTCCCCCAGAACATTCTGCCTAAAGGCATTTATGTACAGAACATCACACACATTATTCGGCAGCTCCCCCAGTGCAGTTTGAATTCACACTTGCAGGTTTCACTGGTTCTCAGGCACATTATTACCTATGAACTATATTTTAAAATGCATTCTGAGATTTGAGCTAATAATGTGAATGACATTCAGTGAGATTGCCAAATGCTGGTAATTTACTTTCATTTTCACATTAATGTGGGCCCACCTGTGATGAATTGGAAACTAAATAAGCACATCAGTTTTAATTAGATATTTCAGTGGCTGGATCTAGTTAAGCAGCAACATTCATTCTTATCTATTAAACAGTCAAAGAGACTTCTGCATTCTTCACAGTAAGTTCTCTCTCCTTCCAACTCACCTTCTTTTCACTGCTTTCTTCTCTCTTACTGGAGTATTTTAGAGGAGATGATTTAAGCAGGTGGCATCCTACCGACTTTGTAATACAGTTATCAGAGAATTGACTGATATATATGATTTTCCAAATTATACAGAAATTATGAAGGCTCTCAGTATTGTTTTATTCTGTGATGAAAACAAAAGACCAAGAAATAAGAATAAGTTCATAGTTTAGGTTTAACAAAACACAAAAGGCTTTCTATTGACAGTCATGGTCTTCTACCACTGCATCTTTGCGACACAGTTTCAGTTAACTGGTTGACGATCTGAGTACCAGCTAGAACAACTTTTTGTCCTGTGGGGGCAGGGAGCTGCAAGAGGGATGGAAACAGTCAGTGCTGTATTGGAAGTACTCAGGCCAGCAACCTGGGAAAGGTTTTTTTTCTTCCTGGCCTGGGTGCTGATGACAAAAATTACCTTGTGCCTCAGTTTCCCCATCGATGAGTCACAAGTAAGGCTGAAAGGCAGCTTTAATATAGTGAATTATCAGTGTTTCTACTGAGGCTAGCAGCAAGCTGTTGTTGTTTTCTGTTTCAGTTGCCAGTCATTTGCTGAAATGATAATGCTTCCATCTGAGGACTTTGTATCTGTTTGATGCTCAAGTGAATGCAGAGCTTTTTCTCTGTCTCTATTCCACTTTTTCTCCAAGGGTTTTGCAGTATGACCCTCATTTCCAAGGCAGTTTTCAATAGAATCTTGAGATCTAGGCTACTGCTGTATTGAACAAGCCCATTTCAAGGCAGCTTTGTAAGAGAGAAAGGGCACCAGGTTAAATCTTAATCTATTTTTCATTATTCTGTAACATCTTGACATATTGAATGCCAACTTAAAGAAAAAAACAACTCTATGCAATTATATTTCTCTGTGCAAATAAACCTAATTTAGGTAGCTACTTTTAGAGATATTAATTAACAATTAACAGACATAGCAGATGTAGGTATAACCTAACAGGAATGCATTTTGAACTAGAGCCTTCACTGTACCTCTAACTTCCTACTCACTGTTCACTTAAAGGGTGAGATGCCTGGAACACCTTTTTAATGAGAGCAGCTAATACTGGTAAAGCTGATGGTTCAACTTAAAACTAGTTTTGTGTTTTCACTACCTCTCGCTCTATTTTTCTGACTTGTATTTTGAAGAAAGAGTAAACAAATTCATAAATACAGAGGATACAGTGCTGGTGAAAACCAGCTTTATTTGGAGCCAGAAAACATGTAAAAACCTTCAAAAATGTTTGTCCAAGCCCTGCTTTGTTGCACTGACACTTCAGTTTACTAACTAAGAAATATTTTTGGGTGCATTTTGTGAATAACCATGTAATTCAGAAACAGGACAAGAAAGAGCAGGGAGAACTTGAAGCTAAATTCATATCCAATTCAGATTTCGGGCAGTTTCATTTAAAAATATGTATGTTCTTATCCAAAAGTATTTTGCGTTAAAGCTCAAGATTAATGGTCTAGAACTGACCGTGCTCTCTGAGCATAAGTCACAATGTTATCTCAATACATATGCAGGCTACGGTGGTCTAAAAGATGGTGTGTGAGATTCCCAGGAGAAGATCCTCCCAGGCTTTTCTTCCCCAAACCCTCTCTGAAAGGGGAAAGCAGTTCTCTAAATATTCCTAACCTGCTGAAAATAAAATTGGGCTGACAGCTTCACAAACCCAAGTGTATTGCTTTAAGCACATTCCAGAGCATTTAAACAGACAAACATATTTTGATGAAAATGTTTCATATAGTAGTTTTAAAGAAACAGAAAAGATATGCTAAATGAACACAGATCTTGAGGAAAATATAATTTAGCACACCTGGTTTTAGACAGCCTCCCTGCTCCTAGATCAGCAGTTGTTCGTAATAGAGCCAGGCTGAAACTGAATTTAAAGAATATAGATTAGAGACATTTAGGGCTACATTGATGTATATTTTTCTGGCATGAGTAGTCATTGTCTTCAGATAGCCCTTTTCATACTTAAAACATGCGAGTTTCAAAAAACACCTGTCTTAGGTGTCTCCTAGTCCTGCAAAGCACCGTAGGTAGCACTACGTAGCAGTTGCTAGATTAACTGATTCATCCAGCAAGTCAACTTCTTTGATTGGGGATAGTGCACAGAAATTGTGCAATGAGAGAGAAAAGGTGGTGCAGGAGCAGGAGCACAGCAAGAGGGGTCTGAGCTGGCTGGACATGCCAGCAGCTGCCCATTCAGAGGGCCTGAACCCACCACTGCCCGCAGAGGTCAATGGGATATCACAGCTCTCTCCCTTTTTCTGAAATTAGGGGCAGGAGGATAATGCTTAGTTGCCTAAAATAAAGAATAAAATTTAAATTAACTCTAGAAAGAATCTTGACTCCTGTGTAGAGCTACTTCATGGAAATGATAGAGAACAAGGCGTGAGCATGTGCAAGTGCTCTGTGAATAATCAGGCATCAAAGGGTACCTTATGACTCAAAAGAAATGCTGTTCAGAAAGGCATTTCCAGGAGCTTATTCAGAATGTGTGAGAGAGAGAAAAATGGGTTAAATTTTCTAGGCAGATATTGACTCATCATATCATAACAAAACCTGCTAGAGCTGGTTAATGATGTGTCTGATACTTCAGCAAGTGACATAATGTTGAAATTTGGAATCAAAGCTGTCAGGAAATTGCTCCTTGCTCAAACACACAATATTCATAATGAAAACCTGTTGTAATCTCCCTCTCCTGAGCCATTATGCTAAAGGGGCAAGAGGGAGTATTGCCTGGTGACATTTCTTTCTGATCCTTCTTGAAGTGCTGCAGCTTTCAGAGAAGTTTCTAGGCATGGTTTCCTCTGATGACTGCTAATATGATACGGCAGTCCTTCAAAGGAGCAGAATGCACAGGGCTGCAGCTTTGGGGCTTATTTATGCAATCAGCAAATATGACTTTTCTTTTCCCTCCCAGCCAAATAGCTCAACATGCAAGTAGTAAACTGAAGGGCACAGTCCTTTCCTCATGGTACTGCCATTTTTTACCTCTTTTTGAGCTGGCAGCCATGCTCCTTGGAGTTGTGGTTCTCTCAGCTTGCTGCTTGGAGGTAGAGTGGGATAATGTCAGGAAAGAATCCATTCTGATTTGTCTCTTCCTGAAGATAAAATTGCAAGTGCTCTGTGCAAAGCTATTGTGCATTAGTGTCTGCTAGTCAGTTCTACCAATAAACTTATGCTGTAGGAGTGCTATGGAAGAAAAATCATACCTCTACTCAGGTGCAATTATTTAGGGAAGAAATGTGTTAGAAACTTTAAAGCTATTTGCATGATCAAGTTGCTAAATACTCTCTGCTTATGATGTAAATACAGGTAGGTTGAAGTTTTATCCTTGAGACTGACTCCCTTCTCTTCTTCTTTAGATTGGCAAAGCTGTCTACCTTTTATTTTGCTTTTTTTTTGTTTTGTTCCAAGATTAACTTAATGGTTTAACACAGCAGGTAAATGTGTAGTTTCCAGGGTGGAATCCTCCCTCTGAACTTCAAGGCCTGAGTTCGGGGTACTGGTACAGCTATGATGAGAAATTAAGGTGAATGAATTTGTTCCTGCTTGTGTTCCATTAATGGAAATTTCTATGGCTAAATCAAGGATGTCTGGTCCACCCATTAACCAGTTCCTGAGATGCCACTTCTTGGGTTTGGGGTGAAAGTGCAGTGTCCCCAGGTGCACAGCATGATGGGCACGGAGCACCTGCACATGTGAGCAGTCAAGCCTCTAAAGCCCAGAGTAATTACTGTCATAATTAAGCATAAGTCTGACAACGTTTGGGCCTTGGGGAGGTTTAGGTGGAGCCCAGATGGAATTACTGCTTAAGCTGGGTTCGTGGTGGGATACTTGGGTTTTGGTGATGTGTGTGGGGTTAGATTTAAGTGCCCAAGGAATCTCAGGCTCTGCATTGAAGGGCCTGATGACTTAAAACATCTAGAAATTTGGGCATTTATTGCTCCAGCTTGATCCCCACAACACACATAAAAGGTCTGTGATGAAAATATCCATTTAGATTAAAACAACATTTAGGTTCTCAGAACAGTCTTAAAGTAGTGCTCCCACAGGGTAAATCACTGCAGTGGTTTGTCTGAACTTGAAGGTATGCATCCTCAGACCCCTGAACCAGAAAAAAAGGCAACAAAGACCCAAAGCTAGGGCTGGGCTACAGGATGGAGGCAGCCAAGGTCCTCATATTTCCATTCTCTGCATGGTGCTTGGTCTGGTTGTCAGCATGCTCATAAGCAGTTCTGTGCAGTCCCATGGCATTGCCCACTTGGTGTGGGACAGGATCCTGCCTTGCTAGGACCGCCACCAGTTCAGACCAGGCACTGCCTACCTCAGCCCATCTCACTGGCACCAGCAGTATCAAGGCTGTATTTAAAATTTCACATTCCCTTAATCCAGTTCTACAGGTCTCTAACCCATACATGTATTGTGAATTCATACTTTCTTTTTGGAGGAAGACCGCAGTATTATGTCTGCATTTATTTATAGTAGTTGACAAGTGGTACTTTGGGGACTTTCCTTTTTTAAAATCCGCTAACAAGGGAACAAATTCTCTCTCAAAACTGTGAAACAGCTTCATGGTTCTTCTATAAATATTTTGGTGGCACTACAACTCTTGCTTTACTCCCTTCTGCCCAGGCCAGACCATTTCTTTCTCTATTTATTTATTAAGATTTGCATTGCAGGGAAGCACTGGTAGCAGGGAGAGTTTTCTGACTGTAGTTTTGAAAGAGGATCTGTTTTCAGCCCAGTATTTTATGTCACTCTTGGAAAGGGATCTGATTTTGACCTTCCCAATGTTCAATGTTTCCTGCTCGCAGCTTGAGGTGTTTGTTCCTGGGGCTGCTGCCTCTTGTGAATCACTCTCTGTGCTGACATTTTGCTGTTCTACCTAAGCCACTGACTATGGGCTGCTGTTGACAGAGGCTTTTCTTTCTCTTTTCCCCAAAAGATAAATTATCTGCCAGATCAGCTTGCTGAAATCACTTGCCCTGCTGCCATGGGATGTTTAGATCTGATGCAAAGCTGGGAGAAGGGAAGAGAAAAAGAGGCCAGGATAACTGTATAAGCAGGGCTGCCCCTTTCAGAGGTCATCTGCCTTTGCATGAAAGGAACAATGTCAAACTGTTCCCAGTGGCATTAGATTACCTCTCCTTGCAGTCTAGAAATTTAGATGGAGGGCTCTCAGTTCTCATGCAGCCACCCTCATGGTGATGCCTAGCCTGCAGGACAGATGGCTTGGCTGTGCCAGCCCTGGCATCTCTGGAAAGCCAGGTGCTGAGGTTGGTTTTCCTTGGTACATCCTACTGTCATTTGTGCTGGCCCAGCAGCTGCTCTGGGAGCAGCCCAAACTTCTGGTCAGCAGTGGTGTGGCAGACAGTGGTCACTTGTAAACCCTGCCACTGCCCCAGAGTCCCAGCTGCTGGTGGGAAGGCGAACTGTAGCCCCTGCTCCCCAGCACACATCCCTATGGCTCTGGGGAACAACATCCTCTCACACAGGCACTGCCTGTGCCACCAGGTGTACAGATGCAACATGAGATTTTTTGGTAGGAGAGATGCTGGTCTACTAGTGTTGTCCTCAGTGCAGGCTCGAGCAAGCCAGGAGTAGTGCGTTGGTGAGAGATTGTGTCTGTGAGGATAGATTGCAGGGCTGCTTAATTCAATAAATGCCTCACTGAGATCCTTAGAGCAGCTTCAGATCTATAAAGCCACTTCAGTGAGTTCATATTCTGAATAAATATTATGCAGTTAGATTCTCCCCCGTGTATTAAAGTACAACAGTGTGATGCCATGTTGACAGGGAACAACATGGGATGTAACACAGGAGGGTTAAACAGATTTCAAACAAGATCAGAAAGATTACCCTGTTTTTTTCAAGTTGGTTATCTAGATATTTTCAGATTCCTGTGTCTGAGGGTAAAAAGCTTCCTGTGAAGGAGATGTACATTATTTTCTGGCCATCTTAAATGTCAAAATGAATTTTACTTTGAAGTGTTTCCTATAAAAAAATAAATGCCTGTTCTCTCTGCAGAAGTATATCATATTTTAGTGCACGTTGCTCTCAGGTTTTCAATTAGAACTTTGAATCACATTCCTGATTAGTAACAAGCAATCAATCATAATTAATTAGTTAAAATGTTCAACCGTTAAAATCATTACCATTAATTAAAATAATTATCTCTATTTTGGCTGCACTTCATTGCCATTTCAGGGAAGTGTGTTGCTTAACTCTACCTTTAGCACTCAGTATGGGATTGTGGTAACTAAAATGCATATGAAGGGTGGGGGCATGACTTCCAAAAAGCTGGATTTTGTAGTATACTTGTAGTTAGCTTTAAGTAGATGCAAGCGTATCAATCAGTTATGTTTTTAGTAAAGAGATTTCTCCTTAATTATATATCTAATATCTGCAGAGATACAGTGTCAGCAGGGTTGTTTTCTAAGGAATATGTTCCTTATAACTCTATACTTCATAAGTCTCTCCATAAATAAAATACAAAATTGATGGGTTTTATGCAGTATCATATAGGATACACTCATTCATGGATAAAGACCACTTTTTTCAAACTGCATGCTGATGAAAGTAAACTTAAGTGAGACACTGCAGGAAAGAAAAGGTTCTGCTTCTACTGAACAAATATGTTTGATTCAGGAAGGAAAGAATTACAATACATCTAAGAAAAGGACTTAAGAATCATTGTGGTGACTACAAACTGCTTTGTCACTACAGAAGTTCCACATTTTCGTGGAAGTCATTTGTATCCCCAGAGGAATGAACTGATTCTGTCTCTCAAAGAGAAAGAACTAGACAAGTTTTGGAAATAAAATATGAACTACTTTAGGTTCCTGATCCCTATTTTACCTAACTTAAAAGGTTATCAATGAAGGGAATGCATACTACTAGGAAAGAATTTTTTCTGAAATATGCCTGAAGAAGCAAGATATACAGGAAGATAAAAGCTATCAAAAAGCAGGTCTTTCAGAATTTGTAAAGGGAAAGACAAACCTTTGCAGTAAAAGTGTGAGCAGATTAAATATAAGGTATTTCCTTGTCCTAATCCCCCACCATTTCTTTGTCTGTCTCTTAAATGGTTATTTGAAAAAGTGTTTTTCATTTTGAATGTTATAAAAAATGGTTGAGTAGAGAGTTATTTCACTGTAGTTGGATATGAGCAATACATTCATCACTCCAGGCATGGTGGATCTCTAAACTTCAGCATCTCTCAATTACAGCACTGCAGTACCCCTGGATGCTCCCTACTCCCCAGCAGCCACTGCAGTGTCGTGGCCACTGGTATGAGACCTGGAGGGCCAGTGAAAGGTGCATGGGGAGCTCAGAGGTCAGCAGAGGAGGAAGCATCTTCTTTACAACTACTTATTGTGGTTGTAAACTGCAAGGATTTCTGCTATTGCACACCATGCTTAAACCGAGCAGCCCAGGATGATTTCTTCTGCTTTAGGTACCACTGAATTTTTTGATCATAATGTTAGTTCTGGAGGCCATTTTGTCCAACTACTCTGCACAAGCATGGTCAGTACAAGTTGTTCAGGACTCTGTCCGGTTGTTTTTTGAACAACTCAGAGGATGGAGACTCCAGAGCCTCTCAGGGCAACTTGTGCTAGTGGTTAAGTACTATGGCAGTAAAAAAATAAATTCATGTGTTTAAACAGAATTTATTGCATTTCATTCTGTGTTCATTGCCTCTTATTCTGTCACTGGAAATCCCTAAGAAGTGTCTGACTATGCTGCCTTTACCCCCTCCCATCAGATTATTATTCTTCCTCTTATTTCTCCATGCTTCAGTTGGTGAAGATTTCCTGTACTTATAAAAATGGCCAGCACACACTTGGGTCACTTTGGTCTGAAATACGGCCTTAATTTCCTGGAACTGTGATTTGGATAGCTGTTCATTGTGAGACCCCTCTTTGCCCACCTGGGACCTTCTGCTGTGTAGCTATTTTTTAATAGGTATAATATCACCTTACAGGTTTGACACTCCACTATGACAGCCACAAATCTGCCCTTTAAAAAATCTTTTTTATATGGAAGGTGGATGATATCTGCCTAAGACACATGAATTGGAATAAGGACGCTTGAGTTCTGCTCTCTGTCACAAATTTTTTGTATGACCTGAGATGTCTCATTAACAACTGACCAAAAGCCTGTTGGGAGTCTTTTCATTTGCCTTAATGGGCTTTGAATTAGGTGCTTAACTTTCTCAGACTCACTGACCAATTTATATAAAGGAGATGGTGTTATTTGCCTATCTCGTTGGGCTGTCACAAAGTGAAATACACTACTACAAAGGATTTTGGGATCACTGACTAGAGAGTGCTATTCAAGTTCAAAGTATAACATGAACCTTTAGAAGCAGTAATAAAACTGCTAGTGTTTCCTTGAAAAACTATGATTTCTTTTCACCTTTTTATTTCTTGAAAGGCTTGTCATTTCATGTTTCTCCAAGGAATACAGCATCCTCTGAAGCATGCAGGGTCCAGTCTAGCATAATATCTCAATGGCTTATTCCAGAGGACAGTGTGAAGGAAGGGACTGCTTTCACTGTGCTGTATTTAAAATTTTATTTTATTTTTTAAATTTATTTTTAAATTATTTTTTATTTAAAACTTTGTGAATTTAAACTTGCAGACGCTAGTGTAGCAGGGGAGCCTCATCATGTGCTATGGGAACATATGTGTGGTGTTACAAAGGGAGCTTCTGAATATTTGTAGAGTTTAGCAGATGCAAAACTTTCATTAGAGAAAAGAACTGGAATAGTTCTATGTGTAGCTGCTAGATATGATATATATAAGCATAAACTTTAACACATAATTTTAAATGGAATGGATTTCACTCCCATACTTTTGTCTTTCTTTCTTTTCTTTGTGTGTTTGCAATGAGATAACTTGGTTTAAAAAATCATAAACATATTTTGTGCATTTGCTGCTGATTCTAGAGGGGCTAGAGGTGATCATAAAACAAAACCAAGTATTTTCATACATATTCTCTCTGGCCAAATATACTTCCTCTAGGCACACATATAGGTCTCACATAATTTTTAAATACCAATCAAGTGCTATTCAATATTCAAGTATTTACTCTTATTTCTAGAACAGGCAAATTTGAAGTATATCTCTACACCATGTCAAGTTCAGCCATTGCCTTATAGTTTCCATTTGGCCTGACTTCCTGAAACAGTGATTCCAGGCTTCAGATGGGAAAAGAGGGGCCAAGAAGATTAAGGCATTTTTTTTGTAGTGGAGCAGTCATCAGTACCTGTTTCCACTTTCAGAACAGGACTGAAACTTGCATTAGAGTCCAGAACATCAGATATTTCTTTTTCTGTTTTTTTTCTGTAAGACCGTAACAATTGAAACAAAAGTGGCAAAACAAAAAACCTCATTAGGCATTGCTTCTGTACAAAAGAGGAAAAAAAGATTGATTCATTATAGCTTTTAGTGAAAAAACTCTCTCTAAATCTTCATGATTCTTAATATCTTTCTTAAGTTCATTGCTTTGTTTCCCTGTTGGCCTGTGTGTTTTAGTATCTTAAATGCTAGCATTATAAATTATGTCATAGCAAAAAACGTATTATGGGTTTAAATCCTGCTTGAAGGACTAGATATGTTGGCAGTAATAAAGAAAGCTACTTGAAGAATGTAAGAACTTGCTAATCAGATTGTTAATTGACTACATGAGTTTCACATAATACAAAGGCAAACTGAGAAGGTGACCATAATAGCCAGACTTCATCTGTTGAGTTGGAATTAACGATGAACAAAATCAAGATCTCTTTGTGGTTGATTCTTGTACAGCTGCAGCCAACTATAAAAGACCCATCAAAGAAATCAACTCATTAGTTGGTAATTCTGTACAACTTCAAATAGAAATTCTTAACCCCTCATCAGCCTTTCTCTGACAACCCCTTAAAAGCTGTGTTAAAAAAGCCAAAAAGCCCCATTATTTGCTTCATCAGCTCGAAGAAATGGCCTGCAGGAACACAGCATAAACTGAAGCTTTTAAAAACAGATCTATCTATAGGTAGAACAGTCAAAGCACAAATATATTGTGACATGCAAAATCTCCCCCAGTCACCCATGTCACACAGTGTCAATAGCTTGTCTGCTTCACAGAAAAACTAACCCCAGATTTAAATAATTTTAATATTCTAACAAAAACTGACAAAAACCAGTGAAATCAGAAATAAAGCTGCCACTGTGTCCTTATTGCACTGTCATTTTTTCTATAACTCTCCCCACTGGGGGAAGTTGCCAAACCAAGGGTGAATTAAAGATTATGTCTCTATAAAGTTGGAAAATAATGTGTTTTCAAGGCAAGCCTTCATAAGATTTGAACAGTCCATTCCACTGTCTCATTGCCACTGCATTAATGCATTAAACATTTAATTTATCTCAGTGGGTCTGCTCTGATAAAGAATTGCAGGCCTGGACATTTAGTTTGTATTTTTAGAGCTTGATTTTATAAGATGATAAATAACCCAGAAAAGGTATTTTATTACACTGGCAAAAATGCCTATTAAAGCTCTTAAAACTTCTATCTTGTAGGCTTTTAAACAATGTAAAAAATGATTGAGGATGTGGGTGAGAGATTAGCTCCTGGGAAACCTTATATTTGGAAAGTCTCATGTGAATTATGTGTGATTATACAGATGTATTGACAGAAGTTTGTTAATGGAATGTCTACTATATCTGTTTTAAGACTGTATTTTAAGTTTTGTGTATTTTAACTTTTTCCTGCAGTGGGCATATAGTATCTTAGAAAAAATAGTAGTTGCATAAAATTTGATGGTAGGAGAAAAAGCTCTGGGATTTTGGACATGAGATTTTCCTTCTGTCATCGAAGTCCAATACCAGATAAAGAAAGAAGTAGAAGCATTCTTGCTCAGTTTCTCGGGTTGTTTATTAGTTTTCTTATCAATTTCACAGCTCAGCCTGTGCCTGGCTTGTCACTGTAGTTTCAGAGGTACAATGGCTGCTAGATCTTGTGTGGAGCATGTTTCCAAAACTTTTTTATCCAATAATTAACCACAACATATGATATTTTCCATTTTGTACCAGTAACTATCAAATCTTTCTAACACATTTCTTCTACCTGAACCTATTCTACCAATCACTCTGTGCCTTCTTCAGAGTGAAACAGGGAGAGGGAAGGAGAAAGAAGGACCTCGGGACAACACCCTAAAGTCTCCATCTTGCCTCTATATACCTATATACTACAAAATCTTATGCTATAAATTTTCATCTTGGGATAAACTAAACTAAAACCTATTTCTCACCTTCAATGCTTTCAATTCATTCAGGAGTGTTGGAAACTTTTTCCAGGGACACAGATCAAAGACTGTGTCCTCTTGGAGTGACAGAGGGTATTTCAAACCCCTCACGGCAACAGGAGAGGCTTTCTGACTTCCTGGACTCCAACAGTAAGGAAATATCCCAAAGATGTTATTTTGATCAGCAGTAAACTATGTATTGAATAGTATATGGAAAATTTAAAATACTTTTTTACTTTTCCAGTGTTGCTGTTTCCCTTCCGAAGAGGTATTTTGCAGTAGGTGCTAGCACATGTTTGTGAATTGTTTTAAAAACTCAGAAGCACTCTTGGCAAAAATCTGCAGCAGTTGGAAAGATCTTCGTAGGAGAATTGATACTTACTCTGCAACTAATTGTATCAATGGATAAGGGGACTTTTTGTGTGCATGCCTGAAATTTTTGAAATGAAATGTTTCTGCTTTATCTTTGAGGACGAGCCTTGAGACTGAAGTCTGAGGAAGTCTTGAGTTTCATGAGCTGCCTGACTTTTTCCCAGCACTCTCACATTGGAGAGCTCTTGGGGAGCTGAATGTGATGTTTTCATCTGGAGGACTTGTTCTGCCATCCAACTAGCCCTGGTTCCATGGCAAACACAAAGGAGAAGTGGCAATACTGAGAGACAAGTGGAAAGTAAATCAAGTGGAAGGAAAATAGGTGGGTGGGTGGGTGGGTGCATGTTGGTGCGAGAGGAACATTTTGTACTGCAATGTGTTCCTTCCTGCCGGATTCACAGTCCGTGCACGAGTCTCCTATAATTAACACATTGCTATTATCAATAAATGCTATGAGGAGGGACTGGGGAGAATTGGCAAAGATGCTGCTGCTCACGGAAAGGCCATCCCAATCAAAACCAGCTCTCGCCACACTAAGGAGCCAGTGGGGAGCTCAGAAAAAAGATGCCAGGAGTTGGTATTCCGGGTGTGAGCCATTCCATCCTGCAGCCCTGTCGTTTCAGCTGGCTCCCGTTCAACCCACGTTGGCATGTGCTGTCTCTTAGCAACTGCCAGACGGATGGTCCCGGCTGGCCACTGGCCGCGTGCCAACCGGCCACCCAGCTTCGGGGCTGCTGGTGGAGCCCTGCCTGCCTTCCACAGCTCCTGAAAATTACCTGTTGGAAATGACCTCTGGTTTCCAGGGAAAAAGGATTTGTCAGGCGAGTCTGACCTGTTCGTGGCAGCAGCAGACCCTGGCTGTGGCCATCTGAGGTTGACACAACATCTTTCATGACTCAGCTGGCTGCTCCTACCTGATGTAGAGTCTCACCTGAGCCTTTCAGCAGCTTAGTGCATGAGCTAACACCCATCAATGCGTTGTTTGCACATGCGGAACAAGAACATGTATAAATGTTACATAGGCTATAAAAAAATACAACAGTATTTTGCTTTTAATTTTTGTTAATTGTTTGAGGGTTTTGGTTTGGTTTGGGTTTTAGGATTATTTTTCAATCCTACACTGGCAGAATTTTCTCCCTTTACAGTTACTTTATGAGATACAGTGCTCTATGAGGTGGGGTTTTTTGGTCTGTTAATTTCTCCCCAAACCCTTAATTTTTAAAATGTTAGGTTCAGCTTCACAGCTCCCAGTGTGAGGTGCTGGGCTAAATCTCAAAGAAGGGTTCTCGAATGGTAGGGCTGGGTCCTTGCCTTTTTCTGGGCTCAATCTTCACTGTGCTTCTCTGTATCAGCCATCAAAAATGAATACAGTCATGCTTACATAAATGAATTCCTCTAGTTTAACTTTCCAACCTTGAGTAATTTTTTATAATTGCAATGATGGAACAATTTAAGTATGTTCTATTTTGCTGTGCAATGTCTTAGAGATTGAGTGCTTTTGCACATAGCATACTAAGTGTCATTTTAGTGGTGAGACCAATGATAAAACCAATATTTTTTTTGTTTTAGAAAGTGCAAGCCCTTGGTGAAATAAATGTCTTTGTACCATGCTGTGACTCAATTCTAAAAAAAATCTAGAAAGTCTATAGTCCCTAAGGAGTGCCTCTAAGCGTCTGTTTTGGTCTACAATGTCTGTATTATTTCAAGTTCCTGAACAAGGAAAAATTATGATTGAGATCATTGCAATGATCTAGAATTGACTCTTTGGGCTGTAGTTCCCCCTAAGTCATGCTAATTACCATACCATCTTCCTGAAAACACAAATAAGAATATTTTCTGGCATCAGTCAACAAAACCTCATTTCTGCTCCCACTGGACCTCTTTACATTTTGATGTGGAAGCTGAAAAGGCTCCCAAAAGCTCTCAGGCTCTTTTCTGCCTGTTGGTGGAAGCTAAATCACTTAACTCACTGTTAACCATTTTGAAAATAGATTAGTGGTTTTCTTATCTCAATTCCTTGTGGAAGGTGGGGAGTATTTAATAGCACATGCTGTGGCAAGCAGAGGTGAGAGAGGTGCAGGCTGGACTCAGGAGACAGGACTGAAGAATGCTATTTATATCAAGGAAGGGAAAAAAAGAAGCCAGTAATTTATAAACCCCTCAGTGAGTCACCAAGGTTTTCCTTTATGGGCAGGATAAAGTGAACAGCTGTTCTACTACATTCCATTTGCTTGAGTCAACAGGCCCATTCTAATAGTTTGTTGATTATCTTACATTTTGTCAATATTGTGCTATGATTTCATTGTTTGTTTTATCGTTACTCAGATTGACAATGTTTCATTTTGTGAGCTATGATGAGATAGCACATAGGGTACAATGGTAAGAATGATTTATCTTGAATTCCATTTTTAGCAGATTGTTTTGCTGTAACTACCACCCTGCACTGCTATTTAGTGATTTCTGTGTTATGCTCTTCTCTTGTAACCCCCAATCAAAGCAATGTTTTTCTTGGCAGTCGATGGTTTAAGCCATTGCTTCTATCACACATGGTTGGCTTTTCTTCTTAAGGGGCAAACCATATTGTCTCTTTCCTCTTGAGAGAGCTCCCTCCCATGCCCTTGGTATTACGTTGCAATATTCTCACATGGCAGCAATGATGTGGCTCTCTGGGCTGCAGCTGTTGCTCTGCTGTATGGCCTGGTCTTGGAGATGCCAGGGAAGAAATGAGTGGTGACATCCCAGCCTGGAGGATCACCATCACAACCACATTCTGCACTGGAGGATCAAGGCAGCGTCGTGTCCATCCTGGACCTCTCCAATGGGCAAAGCATAGCATTAATTTTGTTATTCTTGGGCAATTATGGTCTCTTTTGCAATATATGTCAATAACAAGTCCATTTACCTCCTATGGGGACTTGAAGTGCTTAATGAGCTCTAGAAGACCAACTATGAAGTACCTGGCAGAAATCTAGCAGGTTGCATTTTATGAACACACAAGGGGGCAAGTGATGCGAAAGTAACTTCCCCACTAGTGATTTTGGGTGTTATTGCTATCAATGTAAATCCAAGCCATGGCCTGAAGGTCAGATTTACGGGGACCCCCCCAAAAAAATTAGTAAGATTCTGGATCTGAATTGTATTATGTGTTCAGACCTAACTTACTTCATTCTAACTCCTCCCTGTAGACATACTCTATTGGAAACATATGAAAAAGTTCCAAACACAAATGCCATGTCCCTAATAAATAAATGATTGTGCTGGGAGCTGCAAGAATATTTTTCTGTTTTCTTTCAGCTAGTATTTTGCAAGTGTTAGCAATTTTCAAAAGAGTTTGGAATTCCCATACCCATTTGTGGTAATTTCCTCAGACACCCATAAACCCACTTTCTGAAATTTCTTATGTATTTTTAACTGTGCTAGTAGAAATATTCAATTCATTTGATGTGCATAAAGCATCCTATGTTGTCAAATCATTTTTAAACTTCAGCAGAGAATGCAGTAGCATTAATAGTCATGTACCTTGCTCTGCTATTTCAAACTGCCCACTTTATTTATCTAAGATGTTCCAGTGTCTTCTATCACTCTAGTCATTAGCAAATTTATGTTGCTCTCTTACCTTTTGCGTGCTTCCCAGGGCAGAATTTGTAATAACAGTCTGTAATTAAATCTTCCTCAACTTACTTTATCACTGTACATCTTCACTATACATTTTCTTCTTTCCACTGTCCACCAGATGATGGAAATGACAGAAAGGAAAGATACTGCTTGAGCTACACAAATACCTACATGCAAATTAATCTGAAATTAATCTGGAAACCTCCCAGATTAATCCTCCCACATTAAATTCATATTTAATGAAGCTCTCAAATTTTAGAATGTTAAACCTCATTTAGCTGAGATTTGAATAGAGCTATTGATGTTTAAGTTTTGCAGTAAGTTTGATTAGGAAATGAAAAGTTTTTAGCTTAAAATAGGATAACAAAAAATGTGTGTGTTATGGTGAATCATTAGTAATATAGCACTCACAGTGGCATCAAACTTTTCACGTTAGCTGTGGTGAAAAATGTTCAAAACAGGAGCAATGTCTTCCACTTCTGCTTTTATTTTTTCTTTAAGCCAAAGGCAAAGCAGGTTTTTCCCTTCCATTCTTGGTCTTGCATGAATCCTTAGAAGGATCCTGAAGTGTTAATAAACAAGTGTAACTTTCTAGAGGAACGAGATATGTGACTGATAAAAGTAAAATATATCTAAAATTTTGCAGCAATATGTGATTAGAGCCCAGGTACAACTTCTGGCTGGTGTGCAAAATGAATGTCTTCACTCATATGTTATCTAGAAGATTACAGGACAAGCAAAGTGGGATTTCCCCCCCTCATTTCTAATAATTGAACATTAAGAGAATGGTATAAGCAAGTAAGATTTTTTCCCTCTAATTTTTGGGGAGATTTTTTGTGATGGAAAGTGGAAGCAGCCGAATTAACATTCCTTTGCTAGCTAATATTGTATAAAGAAATTTCATTTAGGCTTCCTTGCAGTATGCTATGAGCATGTGACTGACTCTCTCTGTGGGCTGTTTCGGGCTTAGAAAACTCCTTTGGAACTTCATAAAAAGATATAACTAAGGTATAGTTCCAATAAACACCCTATTCATTTCCTTATCAGGTACAAAGAAATACAAACAGCCAAATTGCCACTTAAAAAAAATCTGCAATAGGGATTTTGGTGATTTGCATGAAAGCAAATTAATTAAAAAGGCAACCTTACATTATAGATAAATCATATAACTCATTTTACTTTCAGTTTTCACAGCCTTTCCCTGTTTCTCTCTTCCTCTGTTGAGGCTCTCTGGCTTTCTAATTTTATGTATGAATATGTATTCTCCTCTGAAAACAACTTCCTCTGCCTAGAATTTGGGGAACCATGTATCAAACCACAAGCCCCTTTTAGAAAAAATTATTTATTTTTTTAATCTGGTGGAGTCAGTGAGGCTAAGGCTGTGGACTGAACTCAAGAGCCTTTCATGTTTCACAAACCTTTCTAAATCCCCAAACTCTTCAAAGAGGTAAAGAGCCCTCTGGCCTGTCCTGGCTTTTGGATAACTATGAGAGATGAAGTAGAAAAAGTGGTTATCAGCAGGAGTCTGAGGCCACTCAGAAAATGCCACTGTTGGAAAATGGGATACATGGCTGACTGAGTGGAGACTGCAGCAATCATCATAAACATGCTTTAGGCAAGCGGTTTCACAAAATCATAGGAAAGTTTGGGTTGAAAGAGACATTAAAGATCATGTATCTCCAACCATCCTGCCATGGGCAAGGACACCTTCCACTTGACCAGGTTACTCAAAGCCCCATCCTGCCTGGCCTTGAATGCTTCCAGAAAAGGAGGATCCACAGATTCTCTGGGCAACCTATTCCAGTGCCTGTCCACCCTCACAGTAAAGAACTTCATCCTTGTATCTAATCTAAACCTGACCTACTTCAGTTTAAGACCATTCCACCTTGTCCTATCACTCTATGCCCTTGTCAGAAGTCCCTCTCCAGCTCTCTTGTAGCCCCCTTTAGGTCCTGGAAGGTGCTCTAATGTCTCCCCAGACCCTTCTCTTCTCCAGGCTGAACCACCCCAACTTTCTCAATCTGCCTTCATAGGAGAGGTATTCCAACCCTGTGATCATCTTTGTGGTTTCCTCTGGACCCACTTGAATATATCCATGTCTTTCCTCTTCTGGGGACCCCAGAGTTGGACACAAGTACTCCAGGTGGGGTACTCACAAAAGCAGAGTGGAGAGGCAGAATCACCTCCCTTGACCTGCCGGCCATGCTGCTTTTGATGCAGCCCAGGGTAAAGTTCACAAAGCTCTCTTGTCACACCTTGCAGCTTTCTCCATGATTTTTTCCCAGTCTTCCCCTTTCTTGTTTCATCCACACATGGCTGGTGTGGAAGACCAAACATCCTACAGCTGGACATAGTTCAGAGCTAGCAGTTGCTGCCTGGCTCCACCTCTTTGTTTATTTATGGGAGGCGATGGGCAATTTTCATTAAAGTTTTGTGTTTCACATCTTAGCCTGGATCCTTTGGTCACTTCCAGTCATTCTACAGCCACCACATCATAATATAATAGATTAATCTTTGACCTCTGAAAACATGTGAAGCCCCACTGTATTCAAGAGAATTTTAATGATTTATGATCTTGGCTGTTAGAGGAAATAAACGATTGCAAGATGTTTCCTTTTCTTGGTGATACCAAAACGAACTCCATCAAATATGATTTACGATGAATTTTAAAGTCTGCGAGTTTCAATCTGATGATTCATACCAACCATTTTTTTTTGTAGTAAACTGAAGAGAAAAGGTGAGGGGGGATAGCTTTGGAAAGTTTCCAGGAATTAAATTAGAGTTCACTATATGGTGTATTAATGATGTCTTAGCGATTTTAAAGCAAACATGAAGGAAGCTAATACTGAAATTGTTAACCTCCTTGAAAATACATAGAGTTGGAGTCCCTTATTGCACACTGAGTTAAGTGCATTGATAGGGGAGATTTTACCTTATAGTATCATGTGGTTATTTCACCAGAGAGCACTAGTTTTCCTTGCCTTGTTTGTAGAGCTGAACCTGGGTAGGTATGTCTATACTCTTAATAAATTTCCTACACAACTCATTTGAGCAATATAGATGAATCATTGAGAGTGACAAGTATAATGCTGTAATAAACTTCCCATTTGAGCCAGGGAAAATTGTACTGGAGATTCAAAACATCTACACCTGGAAGTGTGTTCTCAGCAGCAGCAGGTTACAGCTATGCTGAACAGATTCAAGTAGAGAGAGACGTGGTGCTAAAAGATGTGATGGTCCCTAATCTTTAATACGCTGGTGCTAAATCTCTGTCTCTCTTTACCTCACACACATTCCAGACACAGATTTTTCCCTGTTTAATGATTTCAGGAAATAAATTTAAATCCATAGATGCACAGTGCTTGGGGAGTAAATGGATAGTGGGCAATAGAAAGGCCACTATCATGACTGATATCTGTTTATTCAGAAGCCTGATTTCTGCAGCCTATTAGGTAAATGCTTGTGTCCAATTGGACATTTCTAAGCTTGACATTTCCATGGTGCTGTAACTATGTGCAGCATTTTACAAGTCAAACCAATGGAGCAGAATTGTTATACACCTTGTGTACCCCTCTCTTTTTAATTTAGTTTAAATGTCTATGTGCATATGCAAGGTAGATCCATCTACTTCTCCCTTGAACACCATTGCCTTGAGCATCTTCCACATATGTGGAAAGCAAGACATTGAATCACTTTGTTAATGCACAGATATGAAGCAATATCAGACTGAGTAATTGTGTTCTGTGATATCTGGTCCCACTCTATGGTGTCTGTGGGCTTTGTTTTGCAGGTTCATCCCTGTAAAGTGGCATTTTAGGATGCTTTTGAAAGTGACCATTTTGTCCATCTTTGGCATGGCAGAGAAGTGCAGGGGGAAAAAAAGACTGTTAAAAGGGTGGAGATTATAGTAAGTCAATGGCATGGTAAGAAAGTCATAGCTGGGAACTCAGAGTAGATGCTTAGAGCAGGGATGGGTTTTTAAAAGAGTCTTCCACTGCGAAGGAAGGAATAGGAAATGTGGTTTACAAGTGCAGTGGGGTTAGTGTCACATGTTTGTATGTAATAGTAAAGTCTACTCTAACTGAGATCTGTCCCAGTCCTGTTTTGTGATGGGGTCTTGATTTTCTTCCTTTTAAGTACTGCTTTATACTGAAAAATGGTAAGTACAGTACTGCAGGTAAAAGACTTCAGAGCAGCGAACCTGACTGAGAAAAATGTTTTTATAACTAGGCAAATAAAACCAGAATTGCTGTAAAAATTGCTGCAGAATTGTTGAAACAATTGAGTACAAATAATGGCAAAATATAAAGAAATATGAAGGATTTTAAGGCAGCTTGCAGCTCCCAGTGCTGGGTTTCCAGCACAGCACTAAATGGAAGTGCAAGTTTGAGGACCATTGAACAGAGTTTCTATCCCCAATGAATCACAATTAGAGTAACACCTGGATTAATAAATTTGTGCTGATCCACTAGGGAAATTCACCTTGTTTAATAGCCCTCAAATTTTTAAATAAAGTTGTTTATCTGTGGCAGGATGAACTACTTTGTCCCAGGCTGGGCTGCAGAGCTTGTAGAAAGACTTCTTCAAGACCATTTGAAGGACTTTTCAGTAAAGTACTGTGCTGCCCCTTCATAGGTTGGTCATGTTTCCATAGTTCTGCCTTTTCATAAACTGCAGGTAACTTTGTCATGCTTACAGCATGATTCAGACATGGAAAGTTTGATATTTTGGATCAGCTTTCACCTCAGAAAATATTTGACATAAAGAAATGTGAGAGTTACAGATGCTGAGGGTTTACCAAATACCTGATTTATGCTCATATAAGGCAACGCCTAAATCAAATGCCTAGAGATATTTTGGTGATAAAAATGAGTTGTTTCAATATTTTTCCATCTTCTGCTGTTTTCTGCCTGGTGGGTCACCTTAGTATAGTTATATGCTCCATGTTGCCAGATAGGATTATTTCATATTCACAGGTAAAACTGGCTAAATTGACCTGATTTTGCCACTTTGCCAAAGCCTCATAATCTTCTCTTGCTGCTTTTCAGTATTAAGACAGATACTATTATATTTTGCATCATTTCTTCTTGAAATGTGATTTTAAGTCCTTAGGAGACAGAAGCCTGGAGCTAGGTTTTCACTGCTTCTACCAGTTTGGAGACTGGAACCTAACTCCTGTAGGAGATTAAGAAAGAACACACATAGAGTGTGTGGCATCCTGCATCTGCTGTGACCTGTGTTGGAGGGTGGAGTGGTTGTAGACACAGAGACTGCATGTGCTCAGCCCAGTGAGAGAGGTGGGGAGCAGTGTCACTGCCACCTTTGTCCCCATCTTGTCATCTGGTGCCTCTTTTACTGGCCTGCTACCATCTCAAAACTGTGCAAAGAATAAAACCATTTTTATACATGCAGGTGAAGGCATGCAAATGACACATTACAAAAAATCCCACAACAAAGCTTAAGATCTGAACCTGGTTGTGTGAAAGACTTCTGAACCGCATTTGAGACTGTCAGCATGGGATATTTGATGACCTACACAAGTTGTAGGAACTGCCCTAAAGAGTTCACCAGTTCATTCCTGAAAGTTATAAATCAATTAAATGTATTCTTATGATTACTGCTGAAGTTCTGATTTCTCGCCTTTTCTAACCCTTTCAGGCATATCTGGTTCTGAGGATGTTCAAATCTCTTGTATTTTGGTTTAAATGATACCCACCTAACATAATTTATGCAGTAAATTCTCTGCTTATTCTGCACAAATAAGACATGTCAAGAATAAACAGGTTCTGTGTCAATGATAAATGCCACTCTATGAGATCTGGGAACATGTATCATTGGGGTTTGTTGATTATTCAAGTGACATACGGTAGTGAGAGTGATTAACGCTATACTGCTCAAATTCATCAGTGAATAAAAGCATTACATTACTGTGGTTCATGCTGAAACAAGCTACTAAATCAGACTCTTCCAAGACAGCGAGCATTCACTTTTTTCTTAAGTACTAAATAAACCTTGCATCTTTATGTTAGAACAAATTGGATGGATGAAGAAATCAGAGCCAGTGTTATCTCTGCAATTTTGAAAGGTTTTTAAAGAAAATCCCTAAAATTGACTGAGTTTTATGGCTGATTGTTAGCATCAAAGAAGTGAAGCTGTATGTATTTTTTGAGAAAACATTGTGAAAACTGTATTTGTTGAGGACATTCTTTAATAGCTTTTAAAAATCAGAAAGTTGATAGAGAGGGAGGGCAGAAAGGTACAGGAAACTAATGCCTATTGTTTTTCAGTGGAAACACAAAACAAATGGAATCCTAGCAAGTGTTAGAAAAGTTGTGCAACATATGCATGAAGGGAATAGCTTACGGTACCCTAATTATTTTCTATTTCTATACTGGTGAAAGATCAACAGGAGCTTAGCTGGCTGAGTTGGTGGAAGTGCTCTCCAACAGCAACATCTGCAAAAAAGGTCAATAGAAATTAAGCAATTTTATTCATTTGAAGTTTTATCTCTTTCCCTTATTACAGTCAAATATATATTTAGACATAAGTAAAGTTTATTATTTTTTAGCCAGTCTTATGACTGGGACTTGAATGCTTGGAATTGGTAATGGTGGGAAATACATCTGTGTTATGGAGGTGCACACTTGTGTTCATGCACTCATGAAAGCTTTTATGTGGCTGATAGTGATGTGATCCATGCAGGCTTGACATCTCATTCACCATATACTGACCCAAATTCTGGTTCCTCTAGGAGTTGGTCGGAAAGGGTTGGCAGAGAAATGTTTTTCCTTGCAGCTGGCTGTGTGCACTGAAAACTGTACTGCAGCTCAGGGAGAGAAATAGTCATCAGATTTTGGATGGATTTAAGGCCTATCACCATCTGAACATCCAAAGTGAAAAAATGGTCTTATTCTATGTTTTCGAAAGGCAGGAAATCTGTTTTCCAAACGTAAAATGTTTGTGCACAGGTTGTTTTGGGAGAGCTCAGGAGAGTGACTGTTACATTCCTGATATTTAAAGAAGGCATCTGAGACCATTCCAGAAATTTCTGAAGTATATATGTTCTCCTCTCCCTAGGAAATAGGAGAATCTGACATATTTTAGCGACATGCACGGATACGCTGCTAATGAAAAACTTCAGAACTAATAAAATCTTTCAGGACCAGCTTTTCTGTGGCATGTTGACATCTACTGAATGCAAGACAATGATGCTATGAAAGTTTCATTGACATACATTTGGGCTGACCTACATATAATCTTTGTGCCTTTCTTGCAGACAAACTAACATCCTAACTAACATGCCACATCAGCTAATCAGTTGCTAGAAAGCGCGAGCAATGTCAGGAAACTTGTAAGTATATCTCACTAGAGACTCGGCTTGCAAAGGGTGAAGAAGTAATCCTTTTCTAAAACTTAGCCGATATAAAACTTAGCCGTTACCTTTTTTCTAGTTTTCTAGTCCTTTTCTAAAACTTAGCCGTTATCTTTTTTCTAGTTCACAACAACAAACTATTTTAAAAATGCATAAATTGGATCTACAAACTTACCTCTGATGCTTTGGGTTTTAACTTTTATATCTTTCAAATCCTGTACTGCCTAGTGTGTAACTCTGAGGTTTCTTGTAGCCTTCTTCTGCTCTCTCCTGCTAGGTAGACATAACAAAGCCTCTCCAGGACTGCTTTCCAAGGACGCTCAGATTGTCCTAGGCCCAAAAGGTGTAAACCAACATCTTGGGAAGGGGGGTAAGCTTGGGGAAATTACATCATTAACTGAAGCTTTAACTGGAGAATTAACCCTGACATGCAAATGAACCTAATTTATAAAACTGTGAAGAGCTCATGATCTTGGTGCATCTTGGGATCCATCTTGGCAATAGCCTCTGGACTCCCCAGGGTGTGACCATGGAAGGCTTTTCAAATAAATACCTCATTTATTCACTTATTCCTATCTAGCTTCTGTTTTTTAGATAGCCACTTAAGGCATCACCTCAGCCCTATCTTTGCCAAGTAGTTGGGAAAATAAGGGGCGTTTTCATCTTCCTTTGAAAGACTGAGGGGAAATAGAACAGTCTTCAAGCTGTTGCACAGCTAAGGCACGTGCTGCAGAGTGGATAAATCTTTCTAACAAGAGGAATGGATAAGCATGAGATAATTTTCATATGGGGAACCTGGTAGCTTCCGTTCTGGAGTCTTTTAAGACACTCAGCTCATGGAAGTGGTTTTCCATAGTGCTGATCTTGCTTTTATGCATGCTATGGCGTATGGCACATAGATACCTGAGTTTTGGCATCTCTGCTTGGACCAAGCAGGCTTGAGATCCCCAGCACAGCCTGGAATTGCTGGCTGCAGCACAACCCCTATGCAGGACTTAGGAATTCAGACCCAGCACCAGGAACGCTTCCCAAATCCACGTCAGTCCCCCCACACACTCTGAAACACTACAGGGAGATATGAGCAGTATTTGAAGTGTAAACATGGTTTATCAGGCACAGGGGAGGCCTGAACACAGGTTTCCCACTTCCCAGGTGATTAGTCTAATCACCAGAATAGACAAAGCTGCCTTCTCTATGATTTATATAGTTATTCACAGAAAACAGCTCAATTAAGGGTTACTACCCCATTACAACCAAGCAGTTAGGACACCAACTCAGTCAAATGAATTTCCTAAGCATTCAGTGTTTTGTACTAAAGAGAAATCCTACCCTGAACCCGAGTAACCACACTGACAAAGCTATTTTAATGCAAAAATTGAGAAGAACACTGGTGTCAACAACTTGAAAAATTCTCACTATTTTATTTCTTTGAAAAAAGGTCTGTCCCCCTTCCGTACATCTAATTTCTATGTTGATTAGCTCCTACCCATTTGCTACTGTTATATTTCCATCTCTCCAGAAGGCAGACTGACAAGGTTTTCCCCTTCTGGTAAATAATGATCACCTCCCAGCCGTCATGGCATAGAATGTAACTCCACATTTGGGATGGAAAGAGCCCTGCTTACGCAACTGATAGCCACTTGTTACAGGGAAACAGATTCTTAAATGAAATCTTTGCACCTATCTTTCATATTTTGAGTGGAAGAAAAACCCCTATTAAGCAACCCCATCCAAAGAAAATAAGATTTTTAGGCCCTTATCAGACTTTGTAGTATGTTTTCAGGCTTGCAATTTGTTTCACTTTGTCTTTAGGATAGTATAGTTTTGATTTATAAATACCCCTGCCTCATGCTTACTTACCCTTTTTTTCTTTTCTTTCCCTGATAGTTTGCAGATATACCATTTAGACCACTATTGGCAGAATAAGATACGGTAGTTCTCTTTTCCAAGGTCTGAATCTCCTTCCTATCCAGTACTGGCATCTCTCTGACTTGCAAAAAAAAATATGCTTCTGTTACTCTTCCTTAGTTGGATGTTATGCAAATTTCATCAGGCTCCTAGTTTTGCCCAAATGATGTTTGTCTAGTTCTGCCACCAATAAACTGACCTGAACCATCAGGTTATTTTGTTCACCTATGCCTGTTAAAAGAGCTTGGAATCCAACTTTGGCTGTGTCCACAGAAAATTTCCAGTCCATTCAATGGCAGCTGAATGAGCCCATTAGTTTGCAAATCAAGGAAGGACTTTAAAGAGTGGTATCTCTTCCTGAATACCTTGGAGATATTTAGAAAATAACTGTGACTATTATTTTTGTTAGGAGAGCTGAGATGAGAGTTAGAATGGGAGCAGTCCAGTTAGCATTTGGAATAACCAAAACTTGTCGTCCAAATGCAAAGATGCAGCTCTAGCCTGCTACTAATTAGTCTAGAAAAGTTATGACCTTAGAAGTCACCCCTGGAAACAGCCTGTACAAACACATGGGACACTGCAGGCTCTCTCATCCACACAAGCACAAGGAAAGGAATTAAGCCCTGGGAAATAAGGAAATACCTACTAAATGGTGACCTGTTGTCCCACTGCAGACTGTGCCTGCCACAGGAGGCTGAGTGAGGCTGAGGATGACAGGTAACCTGAGACCCACCAGAAAGGATCTTTCTTCCTTTAGCTGTTCTATGATGTACAGAGGAGTAAATTACTTTATGTTGCTGAGCCTAAAAGTTTTCAAAGCACTTTTTTTTTCTTTTTTCTTTTTTTTTCCTCCCTTCATGACAGACTGAAGAACTCATTGGTGCTGTAATGAAAGGCAGACTGCGTTCCCTGTCATGTCAAGAACGCTGCATCGGGAAAGTCGACATGATTTCATGGCTAATGATTCACTCGCTAATATCAATGTGGGCTGCAGTGAGGATAACCAAGTTGAGCTGTCTTAGATCAAATGATTCAATTAGGCCAGCTGTCCCTATTTGTCATGGCTCAACTCGCTTTCAAATTACCTTTCCAAAGTGTGTACGTGCCTTAGCATAGAACTTAACAGCTCAACTGTTTTACAACAAGGGGATATTTAGCCATGGTGATAAGGGGGAAGAAAGACGTCCCTTTTTATCTGCACTGAACACTTTTCTTTAGCAGTTACAGTATGTATTTAACGAGCTAAACTTTAAACATCATTGTCAAGCGTGAATCACTCAACTGTCCTAATGACAGTACTCTTTTAAATTTTGAATTATCTTTTGGCAGGTTTATGAAAATAGAAAAGAAAATCTAATGAGGTGCATGTGCACACGGACAAGCAATAATAAACGGCTCACAGAAACCAAAAATAAATTTGTGGTCCCTCAGATGTATCCTTTAGACTTAAACTGAGCCGAAGTCAATAGCAGCCAGACTGTTCATAGGATATATACCAAGGAGCTCTTGTGCAGTACGTGGTTGTCTCGGTTAAGCTCCTCATTCCTCGGCGCGTTGCTGGCAGGAGGAGGAGGAGGACCCGGCGGTCCCTGGGCAGCAGCCCCGGAGCCGCGGCGGTGAGCGCTCTGCGGAGACAAGCCGGAGCTGGAGCCCGGCGCTGTCAGCGCGCACACCCGGGGCGGAACAGCCATGCAAATTCAATTACCCTTGGTGGTGGTCCCTGCAGTGCCGGCCGGGAAAGCTTCTCCTGCTGAGGCTGAAGCAGGAAAGAGGCAGTGGCTGTGCTTGCAGAGCTTCCAGAGCGCATTGACTGACTTAGTATTGCAGAGGCTTTAAACTGGGGAAAGAACTACCTGGATCTACGTGAAACAGATGAAAGTTATTACAAGCATACAATCACTGCTGTTCCTATAATATCACATATTTCCTGTACATTTGGCTGATAATTTGGGCCTTCTAATTTGAAATATTTTAATAAGATTCCAGTAGTGCCTGAAAAATACTCCCCTGCTATCTGTATGGCTTATTTTAGCTATACATATATAATTTATTTTGCTTCAGTTCTCTCTGGCAATCATACCAAGTTGGAAAATAGCAGTAGAATTTACTAGAAAAATAAGACATAAGGATATAATAAGGAATAAGTTTATTCCTGCCCTTTGTGATCATGCTGTCAAGAAAAATATACTGTTGATCTTGAGAAATGCTGTATTAGGGAAGTATTTTCCATTTATCGAAGAAGAACAGTTAGAATTGGAACAGGCTGAACCTTGGTTCTGAAAATTTGTAATTTGCTTTTATGTTATTCAAAATATAGACATCATCTGAAAAAGTTTGATTGAAATACAGTAAATCAGAAAAGCTCTAAAATGCCTAAATTGGCCTTCTGCTTCCTGCTCCTGTGAGACACATCCATGTGTAGGAGTAAAAGTAATAAGTTCATATGCATTGCCTCACTCACACATACCCAGTATTAAAGAGAGTCCAAGATGAAACCATGCCATATCAGCTGGATGTGATATATTAACTTTCAAGAAATAGAGTGTGGTTTGCCTTCTACCTAAATTAATAAACACAGGTAAATAGATCTGCCAGCCTCATTCCTAGTATTTATATTAGTTAATTAATTCAGTTAATCAAAACCACAATGCATTTTGCAGATTGCAGTCTCCAGCTTTGACTGCAAAAGATACAGCTATGGATGGGAGAACCATGGCACTGAAGAAAAAGGAAAGATTTGCTGTGAGTTTTGGCATAAAAAATTTCCAAAGGTCAAAAAAACCTGAAAGATTGCAGTCAGTAAATATGGCCTGACTAAGCTGATGCATTAGGGTTTTCATTTATTTCTGTCTGCTCTGTTTTCTTTCTTATTTTTGATAGACAAATCCTGGCAAGGAGGTAGAATCTAAGAAAAGTGACTTTTTCCTTCCAAAGTTTTTAAAATGCAAAGAGATTGCTAAATAGATTTCTGACTATATTGAAAAATTCTCTTGAGCTTTGCCTCAAAAAATACCTTTCAGTGCTCACATTTCAGCCTCCCTCTATTTTCTCTTCTATTTGGCCATATCTCAGAGGGGTTGTTTCCAGTCTACAGTCTCTGCTCACTTGGAATAATGTTTGTTTGCATGAGTAAACCAGCTAAAGTGGCTATCACTGAAGTCATAACTAGAAGATGAAACCAGTTGGGACTATTCCCATGTGAAGTGAGTCAGGTTGCTGAATCAGGCCCATGTGTGAATCTTTCTGTGTCCCAAAGGGTTTTTTTCCATCTCATTAGAAAAAAAAAGTTCTTCTACAGCACCAGACAACAAAAGCCTGGGAATGCAAAGTACAGGAGGGGAGAAAACATAATGTCCTTTTAGCTGTTCTCTCAATTTTCTTTTCTGCAATGTGACTGAAAAGGAAACTCTCTGGTGAATTGTATGATTCTAGGCTTTTATCAGTTTGTTGTTTTCATTCTGTTCTTGCTTAAATATATGGTACATATACTTTTTAGTATTTTTAAAATTTAAGCAACCCCCTTGTGTCTAGTTTTTCTTAAAGACTGCAAAGAATTGGAAGGTGTTAATGGTGTTCATTGCCCAGTTTGTATATTAGGTTCCGATTCTACAACAATGCAGAGCTGGAGAGTGTAAAAACAGAAGAAATATGAAAACTGTAAAGACATTTAATGTGTAAAAAGGACCAACTAATGTGTGTCAGCTCAGCCAGATGCCCAAGGCTAAATCTCTTGATGTGAGATGGTGATTCAGCTGTCAAGGTGCCTGAGTAGACTTGTGGTCATCATAATGATTGGCTGTGGATTTTTTTTGTGGGTTTTTTGGGTTCATGTTTTTCTTTTTTCTTTTTTGCTTTGAAAGACAATAAACAGAAAAAAGGTCAAAGTTATTCAAATGAACCAACAGCCCATTTTGGTGGAAATATAGCAGGGCTCGTTAACTCAATTCACATCTTTTGTGTCAGTTTTCTAACATACCATACATCTGGAAAAATGCAGTGATTTGAAAAAGACATGATGTGCCTATTCCCCCCAAAGGTTTTGCTTACAGTACGTAATAAAATATGATAGAGTTTTTCATGGAGATGGGATATGATAATTTGTTTAGATATAATGTGAAAGTATCAGTCTGTGAAATGAACAGTATAAAAAGTAAGCAAATGCTCAGGATATGTTAGCTAACAAAACGGCAAGTTCAAAAACACTTATTCAAGTGAAAATCAGAGGTTTCAGCAGCAATATTTTTCCCCTTAAAATGGGTCCCTTCTGATAGTGTCTGATATTTTGATGTTGATTGCCATTAATGAGACTGTGTTTTACTGTGACAGAGATCTTCCTACTCTGGGCAAAACTTAGTTCCAGTCAGGTGAAAATCCAGGTGATGAACAGAGAACTCAGGTTTTCAGGTATCCCAAAGCATTAGCACTTCATAAGAACATACACACCAAGTCAGCCCAAAGGTCCCCATCCAGCTTGATGTGATGATGTTGCTGCTGGCTAATACTTGAATAGAGGAAAGCAAGTAAAACTGGCTCAGTCTGGGCAAGTGGTTAAGTCATATTTGATTCTTGATTTTAGCCTAAATAGATTTTCCTTCACATTTCTTTGTTGCACTTCATATTAGCAGCCCTGTAGTAGCGTGTGGTGTTAGCCTTTAATTGTGGAGTACTTAGCATGCATGTCAGAACTTTGTTATCCAACCCCCACTCTTCCCTTTTAGCTTGTGCAGGTGCTCTCAGTCCTTAAAAGCAACTGTTTGTTGGAGTGTGCTTTTGCAAACTGTCAGGAAGCAAATGACATTTGTGAAAAGCAGGTTTTTCTTTTCCGCTCACAAATTAAACGCAAATGTGTTTAAGAAGTGGTCAGAGCTATGATTTATGCCTTATCTGTGTCAAGATGTTGCTTTTTGTATATATGCAAGGATAAACCAAGAAAACTGATGGTAATTGGGGTAAATCTGACTTTAAGCCAAAGAAAGGAGGAGTTTTATTCTTTTTAAGTAATCCTCCTTGGAGCAAGCAGCTTCACCTTACAGTGATGCTCTCTGCTTTACAATCACTCTAGCCCATTTCAGAGTCCTCTAAGTCTTCCCCCATACACAACTGCCTTTTCTGAATGGAGCCATCCTTGTTAGATTACATTAATTTAGCTCAGCTTTAGGTTCCTTGTACGACACAGAAATTAGGGGCTAGTTTCTCTGGTTTCCCTGTATGTCCAGCAGAGAGAGAAAGGATCCTTAATAGAGTGAATCAGATCAAAAGTAAATTAGCTTAAGCTAATTCACACAGCCAGGTCACTAGTTCCAGCGAGACAGTGTGAATACCTGCTCTCAACGCCCTCTGCAGCCCTGAGCCTTACCACCGGGTGACAAAAAGTCCTGCGAAAAAGAAAAGACACCTCCCTCCCCTGTCAAACTGAAGTGAATCCTGATTGTGACCATGACAAGTATGAGTGGAGCTTTCATAGTTTACCTGGATGGCTGGACAAGAGCAGAAACTTGGCATGAGTAAAATGAATGAATCAGCTCTGGGGAAGAGCCAAGAATGCCCATGAGATTTCTCTAGATGCAGATCTCCTTGCAGGCATTCCACTGCAGAAAAGGCCACCAAGCACCAAGGTGTTTTTTTCACCAGGGTGTTTCTGCCCAGAACAGGAAGAAGCTGGTGTGGATGTAACATTAACAAAGAAAGTATCTTGAACTGGCACTATAAAGTGGACGCTGCTCAGATTAATACAATCAAATTCCTACAACCTGTGTAAATGAGTCACATGAGTGTAAAGTCATTGGGCACCCATGACTTGAGTATCAATTAATTATATCAATAAGCTTTCATATAGCCAGAGTATACTGTCTCAGGTTAAAAAGAAGGGTTGGGTAGGGTAAAAGGTAAAAAAGAGCAGATTTTCCTTGTGAAAAGTGCAAGTAGGCTGTATGTTGAAGGCATAAACTGTTCCCTGACTGTTGACTGCATTTTAACTCCATCTTTCATATATTTGAGAGCTCAAGGGAGCCCAAGCAGCAAATGATGTGACTACAAGGGGTTAACAAGCAATTTATGTAAAGTCTTAGTATTCTGCAAAATGAAATGTGCATGTGAAATGGAAAAAAAAAAGGAAAAGATTATATTTGTCAGCTGTGCTACCATATGTTGCTCTGGCGGAAGCACAGTAAAATGGTGACAATTTCTATTTCACTGAATGAGGATCTGTGTTGATTTCCATTATTTGAGAGTGTCTCCGGACAAACAGAGGTATCTTCATTATCACATAAAACTGTGCTCACCAGTAACCTAGAATATCCATGGCTACAGGGTGACCTGGGACTGCAGTCTCCTTGAAAATAAAATATCAGAGAATCAGTTCAATCCATCTGCATATTTTAATGGATTTAGCCCTTGGAGGGCATGGGGGAATAGTCTTGTGAAAAGATAAGTGGCAGATACAGGAAATATAGACAAATTTGAAGCTCTTTAAAATCTGAGGAGAACTTATCTCATCAGCATGATTAAAACAAGTGTGTGTAAAGGCTTTGGTGGTTGCAGACTACTCTCAGCCATCTGGTCATACTGGGATGCAGAGCTTCATGGTTTGGGCACAGAGCTGCACATTTGTGAGTAAATTTCTCTTGGACATAGGCTGATGCAATTGCTTAGCTCCACTGTGTCATACAGGCTTATCTGTTGGGGTTTTACGGGATGAGGGTATCTGTGCCATTCTCTTTTCCACTGTATATAGGTGTCCCAGAAGATGCTGCTTTTGTTATTCTAGGATCACAGCTTTCTCTCAAGCTTTTTCTCAGCTTGCCAGGACCCCAACATGAGAACTAGAGTGAGCTGGGTGCTAAGTGTCACTGAACATCCAGGGCTATCCTGCACTCCATGTGCAACGTGGGAGCACAGCGTCTCTCTGGGCCATATGTCCAATGCAAGGCATGAGAAAACATTTTCATGGGGCACCCAAAACTATACTCTTTTGCTTTCAGGGTATCAAAAGTTAAGCTCTTTTTTCCTATCCTCCTTAATATTCCTCAGCATCCTGGGAGCATGTCTCTTTTCAGTGACCACAAAGCTTTCCTCTCCGTGTCAACCCTGTCTTTGAAGTGACACCATTATTTTTGGATAATGACACCACAGGGCTTTACAATACATCTGTTTTGCCTCAGCAAACATGTCAGGCTGGTTTTAACTACCTGAATGCCTGGTCTGAGAAGACGCATCGGTGGGAACAGCTTGGTTACTGTGCAGTTCTGTACCCAGCCCCTGAATCCCTGCCAAAGACAAAAGCAGGCAATATCCAGGCAGAGCAGATTTTGGGGGGCCAGTTTTGGTCTGCCAGAGCAGGCAGCCAGCCCTAAGCATCCCAACCCCACTCTGGTATGCTTGATGTTATATGGTCCAGGCTCCTGTGGGAAGGGGTGGGATGTGTCCTCTGGGTGGTGAAGCACAGCATTCTTGGGGAAAAATGTGCTTTGTTTTACAGGGGTAAAATTAACTCCACTTGGTTCTTGGTCAAGCAGAAGTGTATTGTGGTAATGAGTGCAGGTGAGGTCTTCTTACCTTTGATGTCACACAGGGAATGAAACTGTTCAAATCATCTTGATTTTCCTACATGCCCAAACAGAAAAGGGATTTGGTTGCATGAGCTGGGCATTCATTTCCGTAATGGATGGGCTGACAGGACAATTAGTTGCCAGTCATTGACTGCTATTTGCTATAACAGATATGTTATTAGACCGTTGGGTAGAGGTAGACTTCGGTTTCAAATTCAGCCCTTTGTGATTCTTTATGTAGGGAAAGGTGCATTGATTTTCTTCCCTCTCCCCTCCCAGATTTTGGACAAATTTTGGGCCAAGGAATCATTCACGCTTCCTGTGCTGTCGTTATAGGCACCAGATCACTACAGCTGCACGATACCAAGGCAAGCTCTGCAGCTGCTGAAGAGCCACGTTTTAGAAGAAGAGGAACTAAAATCTTGGTTTTTTGCAGTCATGTTGTTTGTTGTCTCCAAGGTCACTTTGTCATGCTATTTTTTTAAGTGGCTGAAATTTCTATTTTCAACAACTCCTGAGAAGCCTCATGAGATGTTTTTTGAGGTTGTTATTTGCTTTTAGCATGCTTGGCCCAAGAGTGACATACTCAAGGTGCTTGCAACTGTAGTAAACAAAGGGCTCGTGTCTCAACTTGTCTCAGCCTTTGGCCATGGTTTTATTTTCTAAAACATCTGTACTGAATAGTGGAATGCTTTGTATTAATCAACATGGAGCAAGCTTCCATAACTTAATTTTTTTTCCTTAAATCTGATTATTTATTTCTAGGGACTCAATATAGCACTTCCATAACGTAATCAACTTCATTGCAAATAATAAATAATTTTTTCATTCCAATGGAAACCACATCTTCCTGCTTGTCCTTTAAATTGCCTTTTATAGAACACAATTGATTTCTGCTTTTTCTTCTTAATATTGTGGGCTTGGGAGAGAATAAATGAGGACAAATCGCCTACTATTAGAATGAATTATATTCTTGCAGTGTTAGTGTCCTAGTTTCTTTTTCAGTCTTCATGTTGGATTTCTGAGTGCTTTTGAACATCAATAATAAACTTCTAAATAAGAAGTCCATATTATGCTCAAGTTTTGGAAAAAGTAACTACCTTTCCTGAAGCGGAAACACCACAAAATCATTATACTTATGTGCTACCAGTATTAGCAACTATTTATCAGAAAATAATTTTGAGGACTTCTTAGAAAACTGGCAAGATAGCTTTGTTTTCAGTCAATCTTTGATCTTAAAGGAAAACCTGGAAAAAGGGTTTATCTTCTACAGAACTGACTGAGCTGATATGTAAACTAGGTATGCTCTTAAGCTAAGTATGTTAGTTAGAATATTTTTAGTGTCTAGATTTCCATTAGGGAAGTTGATATACAACTGAGGCCATCCTACTAAATGTGTCTTGGTGGAGGTCTTTCCATACATCACTGCGCATGCACCACTGATTGCAAGGCTGTGTCATAACTGCTGACAGTGGAGCAGAATAAATTAATCATTTATTTAAGATATGTGTTCTACTGAAATTTGACTGCCTTCACATACATCTCTCCTTGTAAATGTAAACATATTAAAACGTAAACTTAAAACTATGACAGCATATGTTTAGACATAACTTCCAATAATCTGTTTAAATAACTTATGATGAGTAGAACTTAAAAACAGCACATCTCTAAAGTAAATCAGATTACTAAACCAGGAGAAATCGTTAGTTCTGTGTCTGACAAGAAATTGGAAAAAAGTGCCTGGAGAGCTGTGACCTCTTTTGGAAATTGTACTAATTTGACTTCAATATACTCAGATTTTTAAAAATTCTTAAATAAATGAATGGAAACTAAAAAAGCTATTTAGAAGAGGAAAATATAATAAAAGTAATTTTGGGAAAAATTGTATTTTACTCCTTTTATATAGGTTTTAAAAATTGGTTTAAGGATCTCAGAACAATAAGTTCTCTTGTCTTAAAGCATCAGATCATCAACCTTTTTTATAAAAAATTGGTCATTTAGTAATGCAAGTCAGTACTGATATTTTCATACTGCGTATCTAAAATAATTTTCTTTCACTACTATAAACCTGCAATGTTAATTTTCTGCATTGTTAATTGAATTTTGATATCCACCCAAAAGCACAAATGTGAGTAAAGACACAATCTAGGAAATAGGAAAGGTGCTTAACACAGTGTTTCGTAAATAAAAAAAAAAGATGAAACAAGAACGTTAAGCACTATAAATTATTTCACCGTGAATACTATATTGTTCAGGAAATAATTTCCAAATATTTTGTAAAAACTACTTTCAAACGCATTTTTTTGCAACTAATTTGCCAAATGGTGAATCAACATAATTTAAAAAAAAGAGGAAGTTCATTACTGTTCCCTTACTGTGTTTGGAGTGAGGTTCCTGAGTGTCACCGTGCTTGTGCTAAAGGCAAGAATCTGCGGCACTACTGAGGGAAGGATCTGGTCCCCTGTCAGAGTGCCATTCCTGTGCTTGTGCACCCCAGAGACAATTTTGTTGCTCTCAGTGTCCATCACTCGCTGCTGAGATGAAGATCTGTACACTGGACTGCATCTCTTCCTAGGATGCATTTCTGAAAGCACATTGTGGCATTTGCTTCAGATATTTTGGGGGAGTTGGTTGGAAGTGTTCCAGAAAAAAACCCCTGGGTTAAAAGAATTTTATTAGCACAGCAAAGTAGAATTTTGAATGTCAGAACTAAAGCTGTCTGGCAAGCTGTGGCACCTCCAAGGGCAGGCATTAATATGCAGTCTTTTATTATAGGGATCACTTTTTTCCTTGGGCTTCATCCTATGCCTAGGTCAGATTTAATCTGAGTCCTGTGGCAAGATTTGGAGAGTAAGTAGGATGATGATATTTAGATAATCAAATACAGACAAATAATCAAGTATAGACTAATCTGAGAAGAATTATGAAAAACATCAATTTTAAGATGTGTTGGTGAATGTGAAGCTACATATACCACAAAGAATGATAAGAATTTTAATTTGCACATCCAGGCACAAATTGTAAAAGTTGAATGAAAATTTCTCATTAATGTGTGATCTTGATATATTATTATAGCAAAGGGAAATGGTGGCACATAAAAGTAATTGTAAGAGGAAAAAAAAGGGAAACATTCTAGACCCACATATAAATATATACCACTTGATGCACCTTACCACAAAGGTAGTAGATAAATCTTATTATAAAAAAGATCTAAGAGATAAATGCAAGGTCTTGGAATAGATGAAGAAAATTATTAGTTGTATGTCAAGCTTCTATCTGACAAGGGAATAGATGCCTGATTTTGTCCTGAAAAGGTAAATGGAAGCAAAAATATTACGTATCTGTAAGCCATGAATCATTAAGAGAAGGTGAACCAGACATTCACAATTGGCTTTCTTCATAATAACAAAAGAGATATGTGATGTGAAAAGTGATGCATTTAAATCTGACATAAGAGGCTTCTCTGCATCACTCACATCTGGGTGTAGGATATTACAAAAGTGCAGGATATTAGTATGTGTACAGATTTGGAATTTTAGAGGATTCATATTTATAGATATAAACACAGTTCTGTTAAGCATGTAAGCACGTTTTTTTGGGAGAAAAAATTTTCATACTTTAAGACATAAATTAGCTCTAGCACCAAATCTGATGGAGCTCAAAACCAATTTTTCCTTAAAATAGTATCTTCCTAACTTGCTTTGCTCCATTTTCAGAAAGTCTTCTGAAGTGTGTTTTCTGAAAACTTTGTCAGGTACAGTATCAAATGTGTCTAATCCACACCTTGGTCCTATTACAATCACCTACCAGAACCACATCTGAAAAGAGGATTTGACTGTAGGAAATGAGTCCACATATGTCGTTGCAAAGGCTGTCTAACTAGTTGATTCCTAGTCAAGAAATTTTCTGTCGTTTTCTTTTGTGCCTTAGAGATGGCATTTTCCAAGCTTAACAATTCATGTCAAATTAATCAGTGGGTTTTCTGGGTAGTTTTTGTGTTCTGCACCTTTGTACTGCTAGTTTTTTGACTATTTTTTCTTAAAGTATTTTGTACTGTCATTAAAACTCTGTGAAGATCTTCCACTCTTGAACAAAAGAAAGCAAAGATTAAGTGATCCTAGTGACTTTGCTTAGTTCGTGTAGACAAGGCACAGATTTAATAGTTTTCTTTCTTCAATGTGAATGCTGCTCTAGCTGGGGACCGACAGACCTGAGGAGGCATCCGTATGGCATCTCTATGGAAACTGAGGATGGCAGATTCAATGCATCATTGTATCTGATCGTTCAAGTCTTGTAACATTTATTTTGTACCAGGAATCCAGCCTAAGAGGTTGGTTGATTGCTGTGAGTCACTGAGTTGAAATGACAATCTTCTACAAGAGACAAGAAAATAATTGAAATATGGGCCTGGAAGGTGCCTGAAGAGACCAGCTGGTACAACTGGTTGCTCTGAGGAAGGATCCAGCCCAGCTTGGCAAACTCATCTATATTGCCTGCATATCTAGGCATGAGACAGCCTTACCTGAGTATGGATGCCTGGGTTCTGTAGCAATCTCAAAAGGACTGAGAGGCTAGATTAGAAGAGAAGCTTGCAGAAAAGCCTCTAGAGCCTGGGAAGCCACCAAAAGACTACCTTCAGGAAAATGTTAGTCCCCAGAGAAAGCTGCTGCTTTCTCTGGCCTCTTAGATCACTAGTTTAGTTAAGGATAAATAGGCATTTTCGCTTAAGCTATTTTGGGAAGATTTTCCTTGCATGTATGAAATGTCTTTCCTTCTGTTATAACATGTGTATATAGTTCAACACTTGTTTGTGTAATTCCCTGTACATATTTAGCCTGTAGTGGTTTATGTTAGACTTCAGAATAAACTTGTTTTGTCATTTTCCGCTCACCTTCTGTCCGCTATTTATAACTATATGCAACAGTAATTAAGGAGGGAACAAAACAGCCTAATGCAATCGTCCTTGAAACAGTACTATATAATGTAAGGAGGAATGAGAGAAATTGCTCAGTTTTTAGGCAAGAAGAAAAATTTGATGACAGATTTTTTCATCATATTTTCCTCCATAAGTTATATTGATTTTTTTCCACTGCTCTTTAAAATGGTAGGGTATAAAAGGATAAAACCTGATGTTCTGAGTAGGAGTTGCTTTCAAATGAATTGCTGTTCCTTTCTTGAGCCAAGTACCATTTGACAGCTTTCAAATAAAATGTACAAATAATTTATGGGAAAATTCACTTGTTATTCATACAATGAAAGTTGTTGCATGTTTCAGATAATGCCATAGAAGAAAACCCTACCTGGGAATTCCATGCATCTGACCTCCTCACAATGTACTGTGTAAAAATCCAAAAGGGAGTCCAAGAAAGATACACACATCTCTCAGGTAGCGAAACAATCAGATCCTGCTGTGTAATGTTCATTTTTGGGGTTTTCTTTTGTCAATGCCCACATTTACAAGGTAATTTGGATATGCTGGACCAGCTACTGCATAAAAATCTATGGTTATGGAAAATGGTAGAAGTAATTCAAATGTCTTTCAAAGCTGCCATAATCTGTTCAGGTTCTTTTCCACACACAGTGCCACTGTACCTGAGTTTTCCCCTAAAGCATTAAACAATATGAGTAGAATCTGTCACATGCAGTTTGTTCTCCTAGTATAAATGCAAGGTTAGGTCAGAATCTTCTTCAAGTTTCATAGTTAGATAAGCTCCATAAATATGAGCTAATATACATATGACATTTTTTGGATTGTTTGTAGACTTTTTGTTTTACATCAGTCTCCTTTCTTAGATTTTTTTTCCCCCCAGTTTGGTACATATCACAGTGCTGAATGGCAAAAGTCCAGCATTCAAAAAGTTGTTTTGAATCACAGCATTGGATCAAATATGGGACTGCTTTGGGCAATGAAAACTTTGAAAGACACAACAAATACAAAATTACTTTCTTTTCTGTATTAAAACATTTCAAGAACCTCCTTATTTAATTGTTAAAAAACCTAAGCTTGTACATTTTTGGAGTAAGGGACATTTTTGTAGAAATTGTTTGTATAAAGTATTCTGGGTTACAACACAGATGAAAATCAAGAAATTAAGACTTCGGACAACAAATGTTAGGACTTGATCCACCTCTGTAAGAATGCCACCTTCAAGACTGGTTTAAGTCTGAAAATAAGTCTTCTGTGTAAGCAGATACCAGGGGGACACGGGAAGTCGCTCAGTTTGGTGACTTTTCCTCAGTGTGAACTACTTATGGCTTGGATTTGGAAATCACAATATTTTTGAGTGTCAGGGTCTACTCTGTATCAGCTGTCATTATTGGCTAATGATAATATTTGATAATCATGTTGGAATCTTATAGATTTTGACAATCTTTAACTGTTAGGTTTGTTATGGCAACATAACTGCTACTCCAGCCAATTGATGTGTGAATGTGCCCAGTAACTTCTCACTTTATCATTCACTCAAGTTCAGACTCCATCTCCTAGCACTAACAGAGCAAGCGTTTTCATGGCACACTGAAATCTCTGCAACTGTGATATATTATATTCTTAGAGCCTCGCAGATTGCTAACTGCCTCATCAGATTCTTTAAGAATAACTTTTGAACACTGATTTGTAGACAGTTATACCACTTCTCTTCATCTTATATCTTTCAACAGATATCTTGTGCCAGTATGAGTTTGTACTTTCTATGCCCTGTCTACTTTTTGTGATTGCTTTATGAGGAAAACTTAGGTTTTGCTTGCAGTACTGGGAGGTCAATCTTAATTTTGCATGTGCTTAGAATGATGATAACGTATTTCGCTCCAGTATCTATTTTGAAATTTACTTTGACTGGTTATTTCCATTTTCACAAAGCCAATCTGTTATAGAATTTTGCTTTGATCAACAGACCCAACAAAGACCTCTGTTTTGGTATCAACATCATCCGAGCTTTGCCTTGTTGTGGTGCACTCATGAATATGTTTCCTTTTTATGTGTCTTTGCAACTTGTGCTGAGATTGACACACTTTGGCAAAATTTTATTGGAGATATGAGACAGCCCCCCCTTACTCTGCATGCTTTTGTGTCTTGTTATGATTGCCTCCATATGGTGAACAAAGAACTTGAAACTCAGCCCAGTAATGTATAGTACTGGCTACCTAAATGTGTTCAGCCTAGTTAGATCAAAACTTATGGAGACTCAGTGGTACTGTAGCATTGGAGGTTATTTTAGTCAAGCTTGGAGGTAGGATGGAAGAGAGAGCTGCTGAGATCTCAGGGAATGGTTTGACAGCTCAATCATCAGGTTCTTTTGCATTTACTGCCATTAAATAACATCTCTTCAGTACCCTCAGAGAACATGGTTGGTCCTGGAAGGTTAAATAAGTGGAGGAATACCAGAAATCCAAGGAGCTAAGTGGACAGACTAGGGGATGGTTTGGTAAAGCAGTAAGAGACCTTCAGTTGGGTGTTCTTTCTTAGTTTTGATTTGTTTTGCACAGACATTTGCCATGATTGGTTATTTGTGCTTCTAACTGGTCTACACTGAGGGATGAGCATGACAGAGTTTGTGGCATCTGCTTCTCTAATATTTTGTGAATGTTGAGCATTTTTTTATTGATACAACTGAACTTTTATGCTGAAACAAACTCATTGCAGTTCCAAAACAATAATTATTTACTCTGCCAAACCCCAATTTTGGTGAAACTTCACAAAACTATATGACTAATTATTTTTGATGGAAGAGATGAACAGAAGTTACAATGGTTTTGGATTACTAATGTTACAGCAGTTTGCTTGGGCCAGAGGGCACAGTCACAAAATTAACAGGAAAAGAGCTGTAAAAGAAAGTGAACTTGCTTAATTAGATTTTATTATACAACATAAGTTATAACCTATAACTGAAGTTAAAGGATATGCCTGACTTATTGTGTGGGATGGTATACCAAGACAAATGAAAAACTTCTGACATTTTCTGAAAAGGTAAAAACTATATGAATGAATAACCCTGTTTTAGGCAGCCTGTATAACGATGAACACCAGGTACCCATTTATTGACAAGGGAAAGTCAATTTATTTATTTAAATTTTTGAGTAGATTTCCCTGTCTACTTACTGAGTTAAATAAAATAATAATTAGAAAACTTTTCTTTAAATCAACAGATGCTGGTAGCTTATGCATTAGTCAATGTGTTAACGCATGGCAAAACTGAGCTGCTCTGTTTTTTGTGGTGCTGCTGTATGGCCTTTTTCTTCTTATGCTACCTATTTTGTTGAGATAATAAATTCTTAAGGGCAGGGTCCTTCGTTTGTTCTGGCCTGTGAAATATTTTGCATGATTTCTGTGCAGAAGTAACATATTACAGTTAGAAAAATATGTAAAGACTTTTGTGACTTTCTTTTTACTCACTGTAGAGTCCTCCAGAGCCTCAAAGCAGGCTTATACTTCAAGCTCAGTAAAAGTCCTACACAAAAAGAGAAGCTGCGTTCTCTTCAACAAAACTCAGCTGAACATTTTCTGTAAGACTATATCTCTCTCTAGCTCATCTGTTCATCTGCGTTCAAAATGTAAAGAAAAAACCCAAACCTAATATAATGGCCTTGTTCTTCCAATAGATTGATACCTTTCAAAGAAATAGAAGAGACATTGGGATGTCATTTTTTTTCCTCAGTGTTAGTATTCTGCAAAAATTTATTTCTCGCATGAGAGCTCTTTTTTCCTAAGTGGATTCCTCTTCAAGGATAACATTTGATAGCATCTTATGATAGGACACAATGTTATCTTATCAAATGCTAGAAAATCCAAATTTGCTTGTAATGGTTTTACTTCCCCAATCTTTTTTATGTTAACCTTGGTATAGGTTGCAAGAATTGTTGGATGTCTTGACATCTTTCTCTATAATTTCCTCTGGGATCTTTGAGTTTCAGTTTCTTGATTCCAAATGTTTCTTTGATTGTCCTAAATTTAAGCACCAAACCCATCATTTTATAGTAGTTGGAAAGATGCTGATGCTCTTCACTTAGTAATATATAGGCATTGGAGAAGTCTCCAGGGCTTGTAGGTGGCTTTGATGCCTTTTCCTACTGTCATGCTCTAAACCAAGAAAGTCTATGTAAAGATTTCATTTAAATAGAGTACAAGTGGTAATTATTGTTATATTGATATTATATAACAATATAGATATTGTTATAAAAATAATAACACAGTTATTAGTACATGCTCTCTAAATGCTTTATACTTTATAAATAGCATAACTATGCCATACTCTCTCTGTCTCAGAAATGGATATTTGTATTCATGAAACATATGATATATATTCAGTGAAATATGTGCTAATAACATATCATATCTTCTTAAAACAACCATGGCAGTGGTTTTGTTAGAAAGAAACAGCAGATTGTCTCTTGTATCCCCATGGTTGTGGCATTAAATCTGCCCTCTGCATTCTGTGTTTCTCACATGCATAAGTGAAATGGATTTCTTTGCATCTGACCAATGCATAAACCGCAGGGAGATGTTTTTAATAAGATTCGTTGTGATTAGGAGCTGTGGAATAGCCCCATAGTCATAGCAATGTTAGAATGCCACAACTATTTGATAGGAGACATTTCAATCTGTCATCATCTTGTGTGCCCTGACCCTGATAATGCACCCCATTCAACCTGAGGCACAAACAGAAATGGTGAGGTAGGGTTGTGGGTTTTTTTCTGTTAGCACAGCACCAGTCACAGCTTTTATGAGTTCCTGAGAGAAGATAAAACATTTTTATTTCATGTTACTTTCATCCCTTATCTAACCATTTCAAAATATATTTTTCTTCCTGAAACACAATAAACAAGTGAAAGGGGGAGAAAAATCCTTCCTTAGGTAACCTCAGAACAGAAGAACTTTGTGCATTATGCAGCTCAGGCCATGCCAAAATGCAATTTGGAGGGTGTCCAGCACTTCATTGGAAAGTAATGGTTTTCACTGAACTGAGTTATGACCAGCTGTTTACAGACAGTCTGTGACATACTGATAGAGCAGAACACCGTATGTTGCTTTCCAAATCAAATGATACAAGAAGTGTGACAGAGTGGAGAAACATCTGTCATTAGCAATTTTCAGCACGCTTCACTAATTCTGGACAAAATACGAGTAATGAACTTACCGCAGGAAACTTCAAATACTACCACTGCTGAAACAAGGATATAAACAGCTAGTGCTCCTAATGGCGTCTAATTTAATTCATTTGCAGTAAGAAACAAACAAAGTGGGTTATTTGTTTTTGATCATGGGGTAGTAAATAGTAATGCTGATAACAAACATTCATTTTAATCAAAGAAAAAGAGATCGTGGAACTCAACTTTCCTGAAGTTCAGACAGAAGGTAATTAACAAGCGGGTTTTTTTTTCTTAGTCTTTTTGAATATCAGTGATAAGGGTGGTTTTGGTTGTTTTTTTTTTTTTAAGCAAGGTTTTTTCAGAACAGGCCAAGGAGAAGCTGTTACAACATTTTGGATAATGTCCTTCTTTGCCTTGGTCCTCTCCCTCATATCTTTCACCACATCCTCCTCCTTAATCTTCGCAGGGCAGATCTGCAAGTTTTCTGCACAGTATTTCTCACTACTGGACATGAAAGTAGCAGTGAAAGAAGTCCAGTGATGGCTTTTACTCCATTCTTCTGCATCATGTCACTGCTGCTGGTGTTTGAAATCTCATAGTTCCTGACGTAGTTATTAAAAAGTGTGTATGTGGCCCCTATACATTACATATCTGAGAGTTTTCTGGTTGATTTCTCTGTTTTCATCATATCTGGAGCCCAACCACTGTAATTTTGTGATGATTTTCACTTTATGTCTTTGAAATAAAGAGAGTTGTTCTGCCATTCGCATTCAGGGGCATTAGTTTCCCCTTAGCACTGATAACACAGCGAATTCCTGAAACTGCTAGGAATAAGTGGCAGTCCTCACGGGATAAGGGGGGAAAATGAAAGGACAGGTTGTTACTCTTTATATGAACTTTCAACTAATGTTCACACAAAGCTATAATATGAAATTCAGAGGATAGATTTAGTCCAATCCATTGGTGTCCTACCTATGGGACTTCCCTTGGAATGAATCCCAGACCAAGAGAGTGAAAGCCATTCCAACTGATGACTGTAAAATGAGTGTAGGAGGTCTTTGAGTAGCTGTGTAATTGCAAAATTATTCATGATAAAAAAGCACTAAACTAGAATTCACAGTATCTTGTAGAATTTCCTGAGGTGCTGCAGAAAAAATGTGTAACTTTGTGACACCTTGGATAAACCAAACTGGTCCACGTACAATATGGTGAAGAGGAAGAGAAAATGTATGGAAATACTTTTTACATGGTGGGAGTTTATGATAGAAATATTTTTCCTGCACTTTGATGCAGAAAAGGAAAACTACTCAACAGAAAACATTTCTAGAACTGCAAATGTGAAGTTCTTCTAATTCTTATAGACATCTACAAGGAGAGCATAGCAAAGGGGAAATGTAGGTACCATTGACACCCATCATTATGTTTGTGATCTAGATAATAAAGGAAGCAGACCCAAGCAATTCACTAACACTAACGCTATTCTTTACATAAACAGTAAATGTTTAGATTTTCCTGTTCACTGACTAACAGCACACATATCATAAACACTAAGCTGTTATAGTACGTTTCGTGTGTTGATTCACTTTAACAGTTGTTAGTGTGAAGACAGGAAAAGAAAAGTGGGTGTAATGAGACCATGTGCAGTATGCAGTGAAAACAGAGGCCCTTATTTGGCATAATGGGTTGCACCATAAGGGCCATAAAATTGTGCATGTGTTAGTATCATTTTAATTATTACGGGTGCCACATGTTAAGCAGAATAGCGGAACTACTAAAACAGCTTCAAAATCCTTACTGCTGATCGCTGCATTTAATTACAAATAGGAACATTTGGAGATAGGTCACCATAAAACCCTTCTGTTGTCAAATGAGCTCAAATCTGATTTTTGTAATTATGTTTTTATACCACAGATCCTGTTGAATAACTATAGGGAATAAAATTTTAATAAGTACTGATTAAATGCAGGTACATCTTGCTTCCTAAGAATATTTATGTATGTTCTTTGCCACTAACATCAAGGTACCATCATTGCTTCTGTTTTGGTCAGTGGTGATCATTCAACCTTAATGAAAATAAGCTGAATAACTTTATGTGCCATGAAATATTGTTTTTTTTCAGTGAAGCATAAAAGCACTGGATTTCAATTATTCATTCTGCTTGCTAGAGCCGTGTACAGTACTCTAATCCTCTAGTACCAAGGCACTCTTATTATAACACTGCATGTCATATTCAGTAGTATATGATAATTAACCTTCCTAAGGCAGAGTTTTTGGTATAAGGAATAACAACTTTTATTGTCTGTAACCTTTTCCATTGTAATAATGTGTTTCTAGGTTCATATTAATGATATTCTTTGCTAGTACCAAAATTAAAATCATAAATATAGAACATTTTCAGTTTAACAGGAAAAATATAACTCGGATATTAAGAAGTGGTAAAAAGCATAAATTTAGCTTTAAGTAAGCAACATTCATTTTCATAAAGACTGCCTATAAAGTTCTCTAAACAGAAATTTAAATTCCAAATGGAATGAAAAAATTAAAGAGGAATTCAGTGCTATAAAAATGAAGTAGCAATTAAATAAATATATAAAATTTAACACAAGTTATAGGTTGGAATTTGAGTTATATTATGGGCAGAAGCATTGTATTTGGCTACAGTGTTCAAGCAAGACTGAAGTTAGAATATATGTGCCCATATATATCACTGAACATTTATTTGTTCATGCTCCCTGTTTCCTTTCTAGAGATACATGTAAAACTTAATCAGGCCTCACCTTGTGGTTTTTCAAATTGAAATATTGCCATCAAATAGAATATTAAAAATGTCTACAGATTTTTCATCAGCGTTATGGTGTCTAAAGGAGGAAATCTCTTTTGTGAGAGATTGCCATTGGAATCATGGGCTAACACCCAGCTCAGAACATGCACCAGAACATGCAATGGTTTCAAGAGACTGTCAGCTGGAAATAAGTAAATATACAGAGCCTCCTGGAAAGAGACTGATGTAATTTGTAAAATGATCAGTGAAAGAGAATTACTTTTCTAGTTCTGATGCAGACTGACTGTTCTGCATTATTTATACCTGCATGGTAAAAACTCTCAACCCATATAGCAGTCCAAGAATCTGTGATCTGGCTCAAAAGAGAAAAAAAAACTCCTGTTGACTTTTGTAACCTATCCAATAAGGTGAATGAAAGACTGCTGAATAAAGACCTCAAGTTGTACTGAGTGGCAAGAAATCAGTCCAGAAATTTTTGGAAGCCAAACAATGCTAGAAAATAATGATCTCCTGCATACCAGAACATTAGCAGGTTAAGTGCTAACATGAACCAGTAGAAACATTTGCACTCAACAGGGTAGAACCCCAGATACTGATGAAAGTCTGTCTCCATTCTGACTCCAGACCAGTTTCTGCATAGGTACAACCTCTTTGGAGCTTATATTGTTTGTAGTCCTCCCCGTGAGGGCAGAATGGACTCCTTGTTGCAGGCTGGCCCCGTGCCGTAAGAATGTACTATCTGTATGTCTAATGAAATTGTCTCTCACTAACGTGAAGTCCTCATCTGACAATGTCAGCCTACAACTAAAACACAAGTGGCAAAAATCAAATGCTTGGCTTCAGTCCTTCCATTGGAACTCTGAATCCCATGTAGCTCCGGTGGTGATCCTATTTCACGCTGTTAGATGTGTTTAATGTTGGACAGAATTATGCCATTGCAGAGGAAAAATAATAAGAAAGGAGCGTGAAGAATACTCAGCTGATTAACTGTCTTGTAGGGAAGGAGAAAAAATAAAATCTGTTTATTTTATTAAAATAATAGTTTATATTAAATAATATAAATAAAATATTATATTAAATAAAAGAGTGTTTTATCTGTGGGGTTCGTTCCAGTCTAATTCCATTACTTGGTCCTGCCCTGTGATTGTAATAATACAAGTCTCTTAGTACTAAGAGAATGAAAAGGGCAGTGCTGGTATTCTGCTCCCTATGGGTGACTTACTTTGGAAATTTGATTCTATACTAGTGATCTCTATTTTTTCTGCCCTGTTTGTCCCAATCTCCCCATCTACAAGGGGGAAATAATCAAGAAATTAGACAGAAACAATGAAAAAAAAAATCAACGTAGCACTTCATTATTTAATAATTTAATATTAAATGGAGAGGCTCATAACGTTCAGATTTAAGATTATTACCTGTATTGTTATTGCATTTCAGAAACACAATGACCCTTTCCTGTTGATAAGGAAGATCGTGGCACTCCTCTCAGTCACGACACAGCTGAGACTTTTGCAGGGATTGTGCATCTTGAGAATTAGAGCAAAACTTATGGCGATGCCAACTCATACAGGTGGACTTGAACTCAATCTTTGGTTTTGGACTAAGCCAGGTCCATCCATGACTTTGATCCATTCATCTATACAGTGTGAATTCATGAGTACTTGAATATTTGTTACTCTTAGGAATATTTCCTACTACACTACTAAATAATCAATTTTTTTAGAAATTTTTGGCCACTTTTAGAGGACGTTTCTTTCATCCATTCTGCAGAATCTCTCGTTCGTGTGCTGTGGAGCTTATTGGGTTTTGGGGATTCAGGATAAAGGATTTGGGGATTGTTTGCCAGCTCTGCTACACTCTCCACTCTCTCTGCTACACTTAATGCTCTCTTTCCTCTTCTCACTGGTTGGACAAAGAGCTCTAGGCAGTGGTAGTTCTTGCTTGTTGAAGCTGAAGTTTGTTGAGAGGAAGGAAAAAGTTAGAAATGGGAAAAAAACATTGACAAAATACATTTATTTTCTGGGAAACGGACAGTATTTTACACTATTATTCATTTAACTTTAGTGTTTGCCTTCTTCATCCACCAAATTATTCACATCTTCTTTCATCTAACTTATATCACTTCTTGGGGAATAAGGAGCACCATTCATCTGGTCATTGGTGGCAATTAAAATCTGTCAGTATTCTTGCATTTTTAGTATAAAAGTTCTTTGATTATCCAAGTATAAATATTGCTAATAATTATAAATATTTAGGAAATATCCTAAACAATTGGTTGCTATTAATTAAAAAAGTCTCATCACAGGGACTTAACATTTCCGTGAGAGCATTGGATATGCTTTCTGTTTTTACTTCTCTGTAATGCCTTGTAGGCTGTCGAAATTTTTTGCTGCAGAATTAATTACATTTGCATGAATTTACAGATACTAAAGCAGAAATGTTTGTTGTAACTTAATTTTCACTTACAGGTCTGTGACGACTATGAGAGTAAAGTGTGTGTAAATGAAAGTAGTTTTGCTACATAGATTTTATTTCATTGTAAAGAGAGCTGAAAAATAGTAGACCAATATTGGTTCTCATTGGATTTGCTTTGCAAAGCATCTCCTGAACTCTTAATTCAGCCATGTATGCTTCATGACCAAAAAATAATTGTGGTATTCTAACTCCTGCAGTGCTACTTCAAGGATAATAAGAAAGAAGACAAACTACCTCCTGAGAAGCACAAAGGAGAATTTTTCAAGCTCTCAGTGTTTTCCAAACTTTAGTGCCCCAGAATAAGAAAACGGAGTGAAAAATGGCAGTAACTTATCAGTCATCTGTTTAAGTGTCATTAAATGTGAAGAGAATTATTTTGCTGCATAGTGAGCACTCTTGGTAAGACATTTTGGCTGGGTCACTTGTCTGGCAAGGTAATTAATGAGGATTGCTGCTTGCAATTTTACATATGGAACATTTTCCCCTTGGAAAATTTAAGGTTTGCTAAAATGGAGCCTCACCAATCCACTACCTTTGCTTATCATTTAACTTCAAATTCAGAAATATTTGCAAAAATGGTCAGAGACCTTTTAGATACCGGTCAAAAAATACTTTTTATTAATGGCCCTTCTTGCTGTGTCATTCTGTTGCTAGAGGTAACTTGACATGTCAGTGCCTTTTTTGAGGCATGCTGTGTTGTGCTGAAAGTATAAGCTTTTTACCCTGCTAACAACAATATTTTAGCTTCCAGACCTGATCATTCAGATGTCCAGTGAGTTAAGCAGCCCTGCAGAACTCACTTAGCTGTGGATCAATAATCTTGGTTAAATTTTGACATAATGGAGAAAGAGTTATCGCTATGTATATTGTACATATATATAGATAAAAATTTAAAAGAATCTCCAAAATTTTTTCATCTGTATCATGTACAGATTCTCTATCTTTCTGTGCCAAATCATGCCCTAAGAAAAGATATCACTCTACTCCCATGAAATGTTACTTCTTGGTATGCAAAACTGCTGCCTGTGTAATTTAACGTGTTCTGTCAAATTTGTCAATTTGATGGAATCTTTCTATTCACCCTGAAGTCTTCTCTTTTCCAGTGTGAACAACCCCACTTTTCTCAGAGCTCTATCCATCTGATAGAGCTTCATATCATATCATATCATCTTGGCCCCCCTCTGGACTTGCTCCAAAAGGGCAATGTTCTTCCTGGGCTAAGAACCCCAGAGCTGGATGCAGCACTCCAGGTGGGGTCTCTCCAGTGCAGAGAAGAGGGCCAGAAGGACCAACCTGCTGGCCACATTACCTTTGGTACAGCCCAGGATTGGTTGGGTTTCTGGGTTACAAGAGCATGTTGGACTGGACTTCTGGAGGGTGAACTTTGGCCTACTCTGGGCACCTATTCAGAATGTCCCTTGGGAAGCAGCCCTTAAAAACAGGGGGGCCCAGGAAGGCTGGACATACTTTAAGAAGAAATCTTGAAGACATAGAAGCAGGTCATTCCACTGTGCCGAAAAGTGAGCGGGCGAGGAAGATCATCCTGATTGAGTAGGGAGTTTTGCAGGAAGTGAGAGGGAAAAAAGTGTATCTCATCTGGAAAAAGGGGCAAGTGACTCAGGACATGTTTAAGGATGTCTTTAGGTTATGTGGAAAGAAAACTAGAAAGGCAAATCTCAATCAGAACCTAATCTGACCACTTCTATAAAGGATAATAAGTGTTTTTATAAATACATTAATAGGAAAAGGAGGGGGAAGGAAAAACTCCATTGCTACTGGATGTAAGGGGGGAATATAGTCACCAAAGATGAGGAAAACACTGAGGTACTTCAGTACCTTCTTTGCGTCTTCAATAGTAAGACTGGTTATCCTCAGGCCTCCTCGGCTGGTAGATAGGGACAGGTGGCAGAAAGGAGCTCCCGTAATCCAGGAGGAAGCAGGTAGTGACTTGCCGAGCCACTTAGATAGCTCTCAAGTCTGTTGGACAAGATGAGATTAGTCCTACGGTGATGAAGGAGCTGGTGGAAGACCTCTCTATGCTGCTGCCCATCATTTATCATCAGTCCTGGCTAACTGGGGAGCTCCCAGCTGACTAGAGGTTGGCTAATGTGAGGCCCATCCACAAGTATGCCTAGAAGGTGCATCTGGGGATCTACAGGCCTGTTAGCATTACCTCAGTGTCCAGCAAGGTTATGGAACAGATCATCTTGAGTGCAATCACATGGCACATACAGGACAACCAAAGGGTCAGGCCCAGCCAGAATGAGTTTAAGAAAGGCAGGTCCTGCTTGACCAACCTGATCTTCTTTTATGACCAGGTGACCCACCTGGTCATAAAAGAAGTTGTGGTTGAGGTACTCAACTCAAAAGGAAGGTGGATGAGGCAAAGGCTGTGGATGTTGTGTACTTGGACTTCAGCAAAGCTTTTAACACTGTTTCCTGTGGCATAATCCTGGAAAAACTGGCAATCCATGGCTTGACAGGTGCACCCTTCACTGGGTTCAGAACCGGCTGGATGGCCAGGCCCAGAGATTGGTGGTGAATAATGCATCCAGTTGACATCTGGTCATTAGTGGTGTCCCCCTTATGGCTTAGGTTTTAGTTTATGTGCTTTTTAGATCCTGTGCTGCCTAGTATGTAACTCTGAAACTTCATATAGCCTGTTAGCTACTGTTCTCACATTTTGGTTAGACATAACAAACCCTCTCTGGGCCTGAACTCAAGGACACCTTGTTTTCAAAGGCCCTAAAAGATGTAAACTGTGGAGAGGGGGAGCAAACTTGGGGTAATTACCATTACTTGAAATTATAATTAGAGAATTACCCGAGATATGCAAATGGACCAAACTTATAAAAGTGTGAAAAACCCATGAACGGAGGTCCATCTTGGGTGGGGTCCATCTTGGTAGGAGCCCCTTGGAGGCTTTTGACCACCAAGGTGTACCTTTTAAAGGCCCTTCAAACAAATACCCATTTTTATTCTCTTAGTCTTGTGTAGCCTCTGTTTTCAGGTAGCCCCTTCAGGCATCACCTCTGGAATCAGTTTTGGGCCTAGTTCATTTTAATATCTTTATTGATGATCTGGATGAGGCGATTGAGACTACCATTAGCAAATGTGGAGATGACACCAAGTTGGGTGGGAGTGTTGATCTGCTGGAGGGCAGGAGAGCTCTACAGAAGGACCTGGACAAGCTGGATCGATGGGCTGAGACCAATGGCATGATGTTTAACAAGACCAAATGCCAGGTCTTGCACTTTGGCCACAGCAACCACCTGCAGTGCTACAGGAGAGTGACTGCAAAGTGGCCCAGCAGAAAGGGACCTGGGGGTGCAGGTCAACAGCTGACTGACCATGAGCCAGAGTGTTTTCAGGTGGCCAAGAAGGCAAATGGCCTCCTGGCCTGTATCAGGAACATGACCAGTTGGACCAGGGCAGTGATTGTCACCCTGTACTTGGCGCTGGTGAGGCTGCACATCAAATCCTGATTTCAGTCCTGGGCCCCTCCTTACGAGAAGGGCATTGAAGTCCTAGAGCAGGTCCAGAAAATGTCAACGAAGCTGGTGAAGGATTTGGAGCACAGGTCCAATGACAAATGGCTGAGGGAGGTGGAATTGTTAAATCTGGAGAAGAGGAGGTTCAGGTAGGACCTTATTGCTTTCTCCAACTACCTGAAAGGAGGTTGTAGCCAGGTGGGGGTTGATCTCTTCTCACAGTCAGCTAATGATAGGACAAGAGGACACAGGCTGTGCCGAACAGGTTTAGGTTGAACATTGGGAGGAACTTCCTCACAGAAACAGTGGCTAGACATTGGAATGAACTGTCCATGGAGATGGTGGAGTCCTCTTGTTTAAGGAAAAACTGGATGTGGCACTTTGTACCATGGTCTAGCTGACATGGTGGCATTTGGTCATGGGTTGGAGCCCACAATCTCAGATGTCTTATCCAACCTAATTGATTCTGTGATTCCGTGATTGTCAGCTCATGTCCAGGCTCTCATCCACCAGCACCCCCAAGTCCTTCTCAGCAGGGCTGCTCTCAATCAGTTTATCCCTCAGCCTGGATTGATACTGGGGGTTGCCCTGACCCAGGTGCAACACCTTGACTTGATCTTTTTCAACTGCATGAGATTCTCATGGGCCCACTATGGGCTGTCCCATCTGTGCACTGACAACAGCGTCTCAACTGCGCCACTCAAGCTGTTGTCATCTGCAAATCTGCTGAGGGCGATTCCTTTGTCTTTGTCATTAATGAAGATAAATAACAATGGCATTAAAAGAATGTAAAAGCCAACATGGGATTGAAATTTTATTCCCTGGAACTGTTCAGGGAATAGAGAGATACTGTCTTTGCTCAGAATCCTTACTATTTAATTTAAAAAGATGCCAAAAGAAGGGCAGAGGCTTTCATTACTAGTGCAATGCCAATAAACAGATTAATCTCTCTCCTTCACATATTTACAGACTATTAGCACCGACTGCTTAAAACTTTTTATTAATGACATACACAGAATTTTTGAGAATTCCACTTCAACCCATAACCCTCTGTGCTCCCATTTTATATAGTTGTCATCCCAGAAAATGACAGTGATATTTCTCTGGGTATTCTTTCTATACTATTTATTCCTTTGTGCACACAGTTAAAAAGATGGATAAATTGTTGGAATAGGTAAATTGTGAGATGGCATCAGTGCTGAAGCAGCTGAGAATGGGACAACCCAAGAGGATAATTCATGTACTGAAAAAGGAGCAGATGTCAAAAGAGACAGCTTCTCTTGTTTGTTTGGATGATGATTCCCTAGCATGTATTGACGGAGCAAGATTGTCAGACAGCCTGCTTGTGAAGTTCAGTGTTGCCTGTCTTAATCGTTCTTTACAGGGAGGTGACATTTTGTTGCAGGCAATTGTAGAGTGAAATTTTTGTGAATTGTTTAAAGTAAACCAAAACTGTCCTACCAAGCGGCATTCTTTGCAAATGAAAAAGTCCAGTGGAAACAACTGCCATTTTGACTTCTTTAAATTGGATGGGCTGTCCCATCTGTGCACTGTGTGCAGAGAGATGTTCTGTTCACTTCCTCTTGTATCCAGGCCAGGACGATTCAAGTTGCAATGGTGGCAAGGAAGAGGAGAACTATTTTAGACAGAACGTTCAGTTAACTGAGTAATTTAGAAAGTATTATACATCTGCTACATCTAGGGACAGAGGCTGGTTCATGATGCAGCTTGTGTTATGATGCACTTTGAGAGGAAAAGGTAATGAGAAATCTGAAGAATCTAGGGCATTTAGTATTGTGTGAAAAACACAGTTCTAACTGGCTGATCTTGGTTGGTAATCATATTTTCAACTTTCTGCTGTCTTGTGTAAGTAAACTAAAAAAAAAAAACAACAAAAAACCATTCAGCTAGCAAACTGACGTAAACACATTAAAGGGATTGAAGTTACCCCTCAGGTTTTGGGAATCTCAATGATATTAAGGATCAACGGTATTAGGATCAAGGATTAGCTCCCTTGCAGCAAACTAAGGAACAGAGAACACTGCCTCCCAGAAGAATAAGAAAATAAGTGTTGTAAAACCCTGTCTTTGCAGACAGAAATTTAGGTTTTAAGCTAACCCGACATGGCATATATGCCAACTCACCACCCATAAATAATTTCCTTGAAATTTAGATACCTGAATCTTCAATTGACTCTTTCAGTAATTCTCTCACTAAAATACATTGCCTCATATTTTTTCACCTCTTGATACTGTGGTTTCACCTCTTGAAACTCCTGTTTCCTCTACAGAGTATTCTGCTCCCCATTTCCCTTTCCCTTTATCCCAGTTTCCTGAAGGCCATAAACCACTGACGATGACTTCAAGTTTCTTCCTTTTCCTTTGAAAAATTTGTCTTTTACGTGACAAAAATTCTTCATGTTCAACTTGTTGGATTCTTCTCTCCTCCAATTTCTGGTTTCCTATTACTAGTGTGCTTTCTATTTAGTTTCTCCTTCCATGCACTCCTCCATTATCCCTCGTGTGAGATTTTTCCATGTCCTTAAAACAACCTTCTGCCTCCACTGAGCCAACCATCAAGACCCTCCCCTTTCAAATCCATCCTTAACTCACATTATTGCTTTTCATCTGCCAGTGACCATTCCTCTATATCATGGACTCGTGGACCTCTCACAAAGGAAATATAACAAAACCAGAAAAAGATAAATTAAAACACAAGATTTGCAAATGTTATCATCTGTTATCATTAAATACTCTCCTGCTCAGCAAGATATGCCCTTCATTTTTTCATTTTCTCTCTTTAGAATGATGCAGGTAAGTCGGCATTGCCTTGTATTTCTTCTTTTGTTTTTGTCTCTAAAAATTATCAATTGATGTTCATATCAAGGTTTATACTAGCACCATATCAAGGCCTTGAGCTGAAAAACCCTGAGGTCAAGAACTTTGTTGTGCTATATCCTTACTAAGTGAGATATATATTTCATTTAATATACAAATAATAGTAGCAGACTGAATGAAAAGACCTTCAGAGGTTAAACTTAATGTTTGTAGGAAATCTGTGAAAACACAGGTGTTTTAACCACTGGTGTTTTTGTGCCAGCCATGACATATGGAGCAGACACCAAGGAGATGGAACTGAGGACTATTGTTAGAATACATCACTATCATCTAGCTTTTTGAGCACTGCAATCTAATTTACTAATCAAATTTATATCAGTATATGCATGCTTATGCATAAATATATGATGAAACAGCCACATATTTTTAAAAGATGACATATTTTTATTTGCACTTAATTTTGCACTTCCCAGAATTTTTCTGTCTTTTCATATTGCCTTATGGTGTGTTGCTTGACTCCTGTTCTCTGTAAGTGTGAAAAGTCAGGAGGAGAGTTCACAGCAGGTTGATGGCCTGGAGATTAAAAGTCTGTCTAAGGACATTTCAAAGTTGTAAAGGTATTATTCTCACATGTACTTATTTCTTGGTGGGTGTGAACAACAGCTACTCACCAAGCTGGTGTAGTGTGAAATAGTTTCCTGTGAAATGATGTGCAGACATATGCAGAAAGCCACATGTACAGCACATGCACAGACTCATCCCTGACTTATGATTAGTGAGATTCTTGCTGATAACTGAGTTAGGAATGACCAGTGGGGCATCCAATGTTTTAATTATCCAGACTACTATGTGGATTTTCCGTATTTACCAAACTAAAATCATGATCTTGTCCCGATGCTTTGAGATTAACACACTGGAAATGACCTTGACTTCTCAGCAGTAGTTCTCTATTACTAGGCCAACTGCAGACTGAGATTTTGCCAAGTGCATGGATATCCTCTATACATTCCTTTGTTTGTCAATGCCTGGGATAAATTATTCCCATGCTCTGAAAAAGTAAGTTTTATTCTACTAAATATTAAAAATCATTCTTAGTCAACCGAAATACATCAACTAAATTAAACAAAAGGACATTAAGTCTTTCAAGCAATTTTTAAAATCTGGGCAATAATTTGGTTGTAATAATTTATATATTGCTATTATGGGGATGAATATATAATATAGTGGAACTGCTACTGTTAATAATTTGCTTTTAATTTTTTTAGGACAGTGAATAGGACATCAGAGAAAGTGGATCCAAGGCTTCTGACAAAGCCTGCTCAATCACAGATGCCCAGGGTGACTGTGACCAGAATGAGGGGCCTTTACAACATGCACAAAAGTGAGCTCTTCTTGTCCTACTGCTGTATGCCAGCACAGCCACACCTTTCTGGTGGGCCAAAAATTAGTGTGACACATGCCAGAAATGACAATAAGAAATGAAAAGGCCATATGGAGCCATTGCTGCCTGCCAGTCATTGCAGTAGGTGGCAACTGGGACAGGAGACGTATTGGAAAGGGCTCCGTGCATTAGGGTACTGAAAGAGTAATGCAAGACCTGGATATGATTCCTGGCAAAATTTAAATTATTTCCTTCTTAATGTTACTTTGCTCAGTTGTATCATATTTATTATGCTTATAGGTTTATATTAAGGATATAATGAGTTTTGCTCTGGAAATAGAACTTGGTTTTGCCACAACTGGTAGGTTGTGGAATTTTCTTGGAATAACATTTGGTGGATATTTAGTAATCTATGCATATACTTCAGTCACCTGAGAGTCAGACACTGAATCACAAATAATTACGTAGGCTTTCTCTGAAGAGAGCTAGATGACTACAGGAGAGGAGTCCTTCTGTCGTAACAGAAGCAGATTGGGTAAGTCAAACTTTAGTGGGGTTCACCTCATTCTGAAGTACCTGTCCTAAAGACCAGATGAAATATGCCCTGGAAAAGCTGGATTCTCTCCAATTTCTAGAGTGACTGATTAGACATGGGTGATGCTCAGATGAGAATTATCCAACTCCTAGTAAATACTTTATAATCAGGAACTTAGGGGGATGTCTCAGCATTGTGAGGTCTCTTGAGATAATTCTTGGTTATTATGCATAAAGAATTCTGAAATACCATGTAGGAACTAATGAGATTTAAATGGAAGAAGATATTGTGTACAGATTTATATACTGAACTCAAAATACTCACAGACATATACTATAATTTTGTTACTTACATAAGACTACCTTATCTTACACTGAACATAGTTATTATAACCAAAAATCTTTGATTTTGATTCCTAGTATACATCTCTTATACTACTTTGCAAGGCAACTGCCAGATTTCTTTATTCTTTTGGCTAGCAAAATCTTTTCCTATTTAAGAAGTATTTTTCGTAAAGATTTTGTGAATATTCCCTGTCCCACTCTCTCTCACGTGTTCCACTCCCTTTCATTAGCAGAAAATTAAAATAAAAGTTTGATAACTGTTGTCTTGAATACCAATAAGTTTAGCCATAATTTCTGCATCAGTTAGCATGCTAAATACATATGCTTCTAAATACACATAGTTGACGAAAATAAAGACTAAGGGTTTTAGTTTTTTCCTCACGTACCTGGTGAGGCCTTTCTTGAAGATTTTATGCAGGAAGACCTCTGTGAATAAAGCAAATCACAAATAATTTCACTCTACACCATTTTACTCTGCATGAGTACTGTACTGTTCCACACTTGCTTGCCAGATGTCCCACCTCAAGCTCTAACCTCACACCTTGTCCTGTGCACATCAACCTCTGCAGAACAAGTTGAGTTTCCACATTTTAGGAGATCACGCTGTGAGCAAAGAACTCAATTTGAATAAGGCTGCCAGCCTCTGATACTAAAAAGAAACTACTCCTGGTTGTTTAGCTGCAGCCATATTAAGTGAAGGAAGATACAAACCTAAGTGAGAAGACTGAAGTTATTACACGATATTCAACAACGCCCAGGTAAATAGCCCCATCCATGCTGCTCATTAGTACTTTATCAGACAAAAGAACCAGACTGCAAAGAAGGCAAGTGTGTCTCAGAATAAGGCTTCTGCTGGAAGCATTCCCAGGAGGAACAATTATTTGTCATGTGGCTCAGGTAAAACAACTACCTATAACTTAAATTGTTATTTTTCATTTTAAAGTTATATTAAGGTATTGGCACCCATGAAGTCTTTTATCTGTCCATCTATTTTGCGTGTTTGTTTGCTGATGAGAATTTCCCTAAAGAAAAATAGACAAAAAAATGTAAAAATTTCCCATTTAGTGAAATGATCATTAAATATGATTGCTGTTATCTGAGATTAGGAACCATTCTTACAAAAAAATGAATCCCAGAGATATTCATCATGGTCTCACTATAGAGCTCCATGTCCAGAGACATGTGATAGATATCCCTGCCTGGAAAAGAGGGAGGTTTGTATTTTTTTCTTGCTTCATATTCAGTCTTTTATTTCAAGCATTAGAAGTGAGTAATTTGGCTTCATCTTCCTCCTAACTATAAAAGAATTTGCAGACCTGACCATAGGTTACAGGCAGATTTCTCCGTTATAAATACCATTTTCATTTGTCTCACAGTGACTCAAGAAAGGGTCAAGAAAGAGATGTAACCTATTTTTTAAAATGAACTTTATTGGAAGCATGGGGGCAGGGCTTTCCCCTTTCCAGCAACTTGCAAGGTCACTCTATAGGTTCATAAAGTCATAGAGCAATTTAGGAAGAAAATTAATGCAGAAGGCCACCTGTCTGGTCCAAACCCCTGCTCAACACAAGGCTATTTGCATCAGGCACCTTGTCTGGGCAAGTCTGAGTATCTCCAAGGACGGAGTTTTCACAGTTTCTCTGGTAACTTGTTCTAGTGTTTGACCTCCTACACAGTGAACCATTGTTTTCTGCTATCTCATTACAGTTTTCCTTGTTACAACTTGTGCCTGTTGCCCAAGTGCTGCCTCTGTGCACTGCTAAGATCTGTTCTCCAGACTGTGTGTGGCTGAACCTCTCTGCAGAATGGGTGCACTGCTGACTATTTGTGCACTTGTCTCATCTCACAAAACGTGTGACAAATTTCCCCGTTTTGGAGAAGGAGGTGAACATGTTAATTTCCCTTCTACTATTTACCACTTTCATAGCTTGCTACAAGTAAAGACTAAGGCAGAGGGAACAAAACACCTTTTATATTTCTTTTTTCATACTACAGAGTCTTCAGTAAATCTGTTGTTTGAATTCTTCACTGTTGAAAACTTTTATTCTAATTAATCTTTTGTTTTCCTCTTCAATATGAGTGGGAATTTAAGACAAAAAGTTTTAGATGAATTCAGTAAAATGTTGTATTTCTATGTGTGAAAACTATACAGTTACCAGACAGGTATAGCCTGACATGTATAGCTTGGACTGGTTGGAATCAAGAGTGAGAAATATGTTTCTTCTACAAATCACTGTTAGGTTTTGAATGAATAATTAAGAGAGGACAAATAAGACAGAGAGAACATCTTTCTGATGCTTTTCTACGCTGTGAGTAAAAGCTATTTGCAGAAGAAGTCTTTTGAACTGGAAGGTTCTGTGAAATATATCAGCCAGTGAGCACATCTGCAGAAACCTTTTTTGTACCTGACTCCTAAAATATGAAATGAAAAAAGAGAAGATGAAGAAAATAAGAGAGAGAACGAAATGTGGCGGTAATTATCTGCCTTCTGAAAACCACATTTAAATTATGGGTGCAAGATTCTACTCAAGCAAAATCAGTGTTGTTTTAATTATAATTATTTTACAATTTATATTTCTTTAATAGTTTTCAAATTAATCAATTTCTATACAGAGTTTTGTGTCTCATTGTATGTAAACAGTTGGAAAAAAATTGGGTTCTACTATCTGTAGAGAACAGAAAATTAGGCCCTGAAGAGAGTCAGCTCATTGTTATTGAATTAAATTAAGTCTATTGATTAAATGTTCATTTTGTGGTTGGGCTTTTTTGGAGGCATGAAATAGTCTCATTTAGTTACACTACAGCAGTAAGGGGAAGAATTTGTAAGGGAAAGGGAACTGCCTGTTCTATTTAAAACAATTGCTATATACATGTTTTACAGGAGAATAACAATTGAAAAAGAGTCACACAATTATAAACTAGGAAGTATATTTTTCTCTGTTTTGGTGATAAGAATTTCAAAAACAACATTTGATTGACTTCTCAGGTTTCTACTGGCGATCTTCTGTCAATCCTGCCAGCATCTCCCTTGCTGACACCATGGTCTTTTGAAGGACATGAAACTTTTGTGTTCACAGGTCTTTCATGGTTCACATACAAATGCAAATGGTTCACACACAACGTGCTGAGTCCATAGATGTCACTGCAAACAAACACCTTAGCATCTCTTTTTCTTTTCTCCCACACCTCTTCCTCACCCTCTAATACTGTTGCTGCACGTCCTTCCCTCCACTCCTATTTTCACAGGGAAAACAGAGTAATTAAAATGTGTGTCAAATATTTATTTTCCAGCTGGGAACTTCAAGAGAAGCACGTTTTACCTGAGTAATTCTTTCTAGCAATTCCTGTAGTTTTTAAAGTAAAAAATGGATCCTTTTGTGGACAGTTTATGTCTACATTTATTGCTAGTAAAATGAGCAGTTCTGTGTCATCTGCTGGCTAAACCAGGCAGTGCAGAAAGGCATTTTCCTTACAGCTTTGCTGCTGTGGCTGACTTACAAATAACTTTGTTATTGTGGATGTGGAACGGAAAGTGCTAGCTGACCTAGCCTGCTCTGTAAGGCTAAATTTCCAACAGCAATTAGGACAGAAACAATATTCTCAGACCCATTCTGAACAATGGAAAATTTGGTCACAGATCCTTCAGAAGTGCAAAGATACTTTTCAACAACGATAGTGATCAGTACCTTTCTTATATCATTTTATTGTTTAGCCATGTGTTAGTCTGCGTCAACACAGATTGACAAAGTCATAGAATTTTATGGAACAATGTGAAAACTCATTTTCAAATTTTATTGCAGTCCATCATTGCCTGCATTCACAGTCCAGAGGTCTTCCATTGTTGTGATTAACAATTGGGAGCAATTTCTGGCTATGGTCAAGGTAGGGGTTGCAGTCTTCCACCGACAGGTGTTCTTTCCTAATTACTTCCATTAGTTTCCCTTTATTGCAGGGCTTCATCACCCTATGAATGTAGTGCTTCAAAAAATATCAGACCAGATCTATAAGCTCCAGTGTGTGGCATGATAATCAATGTATACTTCTTGAGACCACAGTAAAATGATCTAGTCAAACTTGCAGAACTCATTTCCCAATAAAATATAACAATTTTATTTTATAATATTCCAAATGCAATATTATAAGTACAAAAAAATATTGGTGCAGAATTTCAGGCAAATACAAGTACTTGCCAACATTTGTATCAGCAATAGCATGGCCAGCATGGACCAGGGCAGTGATTGTTCCCATGTACTGGGCACGGGAGAGGCTGCACCTTCAATCAGTTTTGGGTCCCTCACTACTAGAAGGACATTGAGGTGCTGGAGAGTGTCCAGAGAAGGGCAATGGAGCTGGGGAATAGTCTACAGAACGACTACTGTGAGAAGTGGCTGAGAGAACTGGGTCTGTTTAGCCAGTGGAGACTTTATCACTCTCTGAAGCTACCTGAAAGGAGTTTGTAGCCAGGTCGAGGCTGATCTCTTTTCCCAACTACCACGAGACAGGACAAGAGGAAATGGGCTCAAGTTGCACCAAGGGAGGATTGGATTGATTATTAGGAAAAATTTCTCACTGAAAGAGTGTTCAAACATCAGAATAGGCTGCCCAGGTAAGTGGTAGCTTGCCATCCCTGTAGGTATTTAAAAGATGTGGCATTTAGGGACATGGTTTAAAGGTGGACTTGATGTTATTATGGTAATGGTTGGACTCAGTGATCTTAAAGGTCTTTTCCAACTAAAATGTTTCTATGATTCTATGTCTTGTAAATATGCTGACAAGAAAAGACATGATTCTCATTGGAAGTAATGAAACTTCTGACCTGGTAATCTCACTGCACCATAAAGCTTGATTCCATTCTAGATCAAGAACCTTCTTTTGCATCACATCTTTGCCTGCTTTGAATCAGAATCGTACATATTTTGGCAAAAAGAAGAGTGCACTTTGATTTCTCCTTCTTTTCATACTCCCTGAAGAATCAGCACAGATATTGGTGCAAAATGGATTTTTGCTTGCATTTTGAATTCTAGATTGCCTGAATGTTGTCACATTGCACACAGGTAAATTAGAAACAGAATATGCCTTTCAGGCCTTTTGCCATTTGTAGTGATACTCAACCCAGAAAGAATATAACTTTTTCTTTTCAGATCTGAAGTCACATTTGCCAAAATTATATTTATAAATAGCAAGAAATGCCCAGCACCTTCTTACCTAGGAGCTGAAGAAATTCAGTTGAGAATTCTTAAAGAAGAAAAGCCCAGAGAATCGTTGTATACCTTTTTATCATATTTCCCAGAACAGAAGTGTAATTTGACCAAAATCACAATTACATAACTCCATAGCTTCAAGGACTTTCTTCAGAAGCGGCTTTCTGCTGTGGTATTACTTTGAAAATGCTCTTCATTAGAAGTAAAGAGCTGGTTTTGAGAGATTCCACTGTATCTTCAAAGACAAATATATCTAAAAGCACAGATTTTTTTTTTTTTTAGATAATTCTTCATCATTGTCTTTTTACATCCATTCTCTCCCTGTGTCTCTTTTTCTCCATGGTAACATAGGAGTTGATCATAATGTACGACACTTACCAGCAGAAGGTTTCAGATGAGAGAAGCATGAAGTGCAAGAAATGCAGAAACCTGTACCCAGAATTGCACACCAGCTTTCTGCAGACTTTAACCTTTTTTCTGCTCTATTTACATTTGGATCATTCTCCAAAATGAATGGATCTCATTGTCTCTTTCTGTCATTTACCTTACCCTTCCTCTTTTTCCTTTAGTGCTTCCTTAAATTGCAAAACAATTCCTTGGGCTTTCCTGTTGAATGTTCCCATACGAGCTGTGTGAGGAGAGAATCATCCAACTGCTGCTAACTTGATCTCAGAGCCAAACATCAGTGCAGCCAATACCAGTGAAGGCTTTCAAATGGAAATGGATCAAATCAACAGCAAAACCATGAAAGAAGCATCCAGTCTCTGTTTTGCAAGTGTTTTTTTAGGACAAAAATTAATTTCTCTGCATCGAGTTCCTGTAGGCTCCTTATTGGCTTTCTGGCAAACTCTCAGACGATCTTCCATTGCCATACTTGTGCTTCTTGTGTCTGGACTAGACTCCATTGGTGGGAGAATTCTTTGCAGAAAGAACAAGAAGAAATTAGCTTTTTCAGTCAATGTTATTTTCTCTCCTTGTTTTAAACATCAAATAACAGAATGAAAAATCCCTCAGACCCCTCGTTTGAGTCAGTTGGTGTATACAGAAGTCATCCAAAATCCTTATTGGCTGATGCCCTTCCTGATGTAAACAGGATGTCTCATTCATTGTGCTATTACTGTACCTGTATATTTCTGATCATGTTCCTTGTACCTCACCATCTCACAACTCTGTTGGCCAAATGTTTAGCCAGATGAAAGGCCAAATTGGTCTGAAGGATTTATAAAGCACAGTTCATGACTACAATCTCACTATAACTGCAGTGAATTCAAATACACCATATTTTTATTGGTATCCCAGAAACAATACAAATATCAGCACGATGATATGAATTTGTAATATTTTTTACACATATGTTTACACTGATGCACATACTCTCTTCTCTATTTTTGGGCATAAATCCAACAGAAAAATATGTGTCACTGAAGTTTAGAGCCATTCCCTTTATCCTGCTTTCTGGTAGTCTCACCCATAAATCACAGACACAATTACTGATGGGACAGATAGATCCTCCAGAGTGCAAACCGCTTGCTCTCCTTTGATTAGCTGGCAGATACAAGGATTTTTGGCAAAAAAGATGTTAGGTGTTGAAATATTTGTAATTGGAAAATGGGGTGTTTGTACACATTTTGGTGAATGACTGTTAAAATCTTGCACTGCAACATTTTTCTGTCCAGTGTATTTCTATTTTTGGTACCAAACCCAGCTTTTCAAAAATGAGTCTTCATTTCAACTAGTGAAATCAATTATTCATGGACTTTTATTGCATAGGGAAGTTTTCTGGCTGTTTGGGCCTAGTGCTTGTAAGCTTATTTGCCTGCGCTCTCACATTTCAATTTTTGCTCATTTGCTTCCATAGATCTGTGTTCCTTAGAAGGAGCACATTTTGAAAACAAAGTGTTATTTACTGCAAAGAGTTAAAACAGCAAACAAAGCCAGCCTAGGAGGTTGCATATCACACTGCTCTCCCCCAGTTAAAAAAAAAAAGGGGAGATTTGCTACATGAAGGATCCCTTTGGGGGAGCTGCTGGCTTGCATGGGTGTTGGCTGGGTGAATATAAAGCACTTCAGGGCAGTATACAGAGGAGGAGTTGATGTTGGTTCGAAGTCAGTGGACTACCTGTTGGGACAGGGTAGGTGACACCTCCTCCCACCGCTGGCAGCCTTACTGGCATGGCAACGAGCTCATCCTTTTTATGCCAGAAGCCATGATCTCATATTTGTTAGGTATTGGAAGCAGTCAAAGTCAAAAACACTCCTACAGTTTTGAGGACGCGAGAATATTATTCTACTGCTACGCTTCAGCCAGTTATGCTGTGCTGCTCTCACTTACTACCTCCTGTGCCGCCACCTGCCAGACCCAGCCCGCCTCATCCGAGCGCCGTCTGGCATTGCTGGAGCGTGAGGGGCATGGCCTCCCCGTGAAGGTGGAGTATGTTGGCACCGCAGGCCAACAACCCTTCACTCTTCAATATGGCTGGCGCCCAGGGTCAGCGCAGGAGAAGTTGGTTTTTTTTTTCTGGTCCAAGTAGCTCAAACAAAAGCCAATTATTGCTCATACGACAAATCTAAACGGTGCTCCCTGAAAGCAATGCTGTGATTGTATGGCAGATATGCCCCCCATGCAAGGCTGGATTGGGGAATGTCATGTTCACTAGTATGGTTAAGAATTTAGGCAGGGATCCTGTCTTAAGACACAGTATAAATGGAATGTCTTTTTATCGTAACCATGGAGCTGCTCCATGAGCTTTGCATTTGCTTCCTCACTTTCTTTTTTTACAGCTGGTAACAAATGGTCCAACAGGTCTGAGGGGATTTTTGTCCTTTTCTAGGACAAAGCCCCTGCTCCCCCTCCATGACGAGAGTAAAAGCACAGAGCGGAGGCATGGCAGGGCTCGGGGAAGAGCAGCGTGGGCAACAGCCTGGCAGCTTGTGGTGTCATGGTATGTAGCCCATACAACTGCAGAGAGGCAGATTGGCCGGCCTGAGCTGAGCCTCCTCTGCTGAGGTGCACTACCACCAGCTCACTGGAGTGGGGACCTGGAGGCTGGGCCCACTCCTACACTAGCCCCCGTCACTCGCTGCCGTGGCCACTGTCCAGATGGACACTGCGTTACGCAGGCTGGAGATGAGGCTTTGTTCCCGCTGTCAGTACTGTGGATCCCATTTTTCTGAGGAAGCAGCTTTCAGATATTTGGGGTTGTGCCAGGTTCTGATAATCCAGAAAATCCTGAATTTAAGCATGTTCCTTAAAATTAGTGTTCACTTTACCTTTCTTTGCCAGGCTCCAAATACTGCCCTAGGAGTAGGGGCACCTTATTTGGCAGATGGTTTTTTAGGTTCATGTGTGGCTTTTGTTTTAAAATATATTAATTTATTATAATGTAAAATTGTCTGCCTGGGGGATGTGGGATGTTGTTGGACTACAACCAAGTATTGGCTTGTAGCCTTCTAAACCAGGGTGCTAAGAAATAAATCCTAAATAGAAATGGATGAACAGTTTATGTTGAAATGTATTCAACAGACTTCACTCTTTTCTAAGGGCTTTCCTCGAAACAGTTGGTGTTTTCTAGATTTTTTCAGCACATGAAATGCTGTATCCTGATGCTGCAAACAGCAAAAATTATTTGCTTAATTGCAAATTATTTGAAATGTCTTTTCCCTCTTTGGGGGCTTCATGGTCTTCTAATTACATTGCATTATTCCTCCTCCCTGATCAGATGAGTAAAGAATTCATACACAAAAAGGTCATTATTTATCACCAGCTTCTTAATAGTGGTACTCATATACATATATAGCTTAATACTAGGACTTACAAAGAAATGACCAAAAGATATAGATAGAAAGCATGCTAAAAACTATTGTAAAATGACTAATTTGAATTTTATGCAAGCAGCACATTCTTTTCCTTCCAAATAATTTTGAAGTGTACTTTCTACACCTTGCAGTCATTCCCGAACATTTTAGTTTTCACTCTACTGACCCATTGACACTGATTTCCTGAGGTCTTTGAAAAAATAGTTAAAAAGGTCCTCAGTAGGCGAGGATTTAAAGACATATAGATTTTTTTCCTTCCATTGGTGTTTTACCAGGACAATGTGCTGTTCTAAAGTAAGATTATGATATTGGCTGTGATAGCTATGACCTCTCATATGTTCATTTACAGAATTTGTCAGACTATTTTAGCATGTTTGCTGAATTCTAATGACGTTTTTTGGCTCAGTTGCTGCCAAGTGAAATGTAGGTTTGTGTAACATCATCACATTACTGAGGATCAATCTGTATGTTTGTAAAATCTGCAGATCAATGAGGTACCATTGTGCCTCCCCATCTGCAAACACGAAAACTAGATAAGCACTTGATTTGTAACATCACAGACTGTGCAGTCTTAGAGCACTTCTGCAATTGGTGGAATTTAAAGCATCTTGCTACATCCACTGGCAGGTCATTGACCTTAAAGGATCTTATGGGAAAGCCAATCTTCTTCATATTCTTCCAGTTATAAAGTTGGGAGAAAAAGATTGAGGAAAAGACATAATATGCAAGCAAGACTGATGGACACAAACTAACCAAAGTTAGTATTTGATGTATTTCACATTGATTGTTCCCTTTGGAAAATTGGAACTGGACTAGAATGGTGTGAAGGAATAGTTAAAGGCATTAACTTTGACCTTAGTTGAATTGCACAATGATCATATTTATGGTTACAGGAGAATATTTCTTTTAATAGGAAGGATAATAATAGACTATTTCATTTATATTCACTCAAAAATTCAGTGATTTCGACAATGAGCATAATTACTCTCTTCTTAGCAGCACTTGTTATGCTTGGGGAAAAGCTTCTGTCTAAATCCAGAAATCTGCGATGTTATGCTCCTGTAATTTCATCTTTACAATTAGTTTTTAACACAGTGTCAGCAGAAGAATGCCCGTTGACAATGACTAAGCAGAGAGAGAGGAGTCTATTTTTTACGCAGCAAAACATTTTCATTTTTTTCATTTCCTCACTTACCCACACTATTTGTCTCTTTCCGTCATCTGTTTTGTCTCTTCAGAAAGCCAGGCTGTGAGCTGTCTGTGGCAGGCACCCATTTCTCATTTTCTGTGCTGGTAGGTAGTCTAATACAAATAAATAATGAAAGGTCTTTGTCACTCCTCAGACAACAAAACTTTTAATGTAAGTGGTGAGACTTCTGCTTGGGTGTGAACAGGTTGCATTAAGATTCTGCCTACAGATCATTTACATCGATCTAGAATCCCATGAAAAAAGTAACACAGATTTTATTCATGCTGAGTTGAAAATTTACCCTACCAAGCCCCTTTTTGTGGATTGTCTGGAGAAAAAAATCCCAATAACTGCAAAAAGGAAAAAGAAAGACTATCATCTTCTGATAACACTGATGGTAGCAGCATAGTTACCTGCTCGTTTGTCTGCCTTAGATGGAATTTATAACTTTATACTCAACTGCCTCAAAGATTTTAAAATTAAGATTAATAATCAAAAATATTTTGATTGCCACCTTTATTTCTTGAGATGTTACAAGAAGGCATTAAATTCATGTAATTAACTAAGTAAATAAGCAAACCAGAAAATTATATAAGAAACCTTAGCTAAAAGAGACTGCAGAAGGGTTTGACAGATTACAGGCTTCTAACACGGTCATAATCACTATCAAAATCTGTAATCTCATTAACATCAAAGAACTGGAACAAAACTGACCAAAGCTGAAAAATCATTCAAAAAATTTTTTTTATTACAGCCTCCAGTACTGTTGTGAAATATAAGAGGGAATAAAGGAGAGCAAGAACATTTCAGAAGAGCTCGATGAAATGAAAACTGTGGTAAATTATCTTCAGCCTTCCTTTCCAACATTTACAATTGAAGATCTCACATCTACTCCAAACTAATATTTGTTAAGAGTGCTCTGTCATGGATTACAGGAGTTGTATCCAAACAATGCATACCAGCAGTACTAAAATCTGAGAGGACTGAATGGCAGATAATTTTCTCCATTGTTAAAAATCCTTCATATTTGTTCAATGATTTTTTTTATGTCAAATGATTGTTTTAGTACATTCTTGTTGTTTATGTCAAATTTGCCTAATAGGTTAGAAGCACAAAATCAGCATTTTTGTTTTTAGGCTTTTGTCTAGGGTAGAAGGAGCTGGTGAGCTTTGCTAGATTGTATACCTCAGTTATAGTTGGTTTTGTAGACAGAATTTGAGATTTTCAATGAAGATAACATCCTTGAGTGTTTTTACAACTTTTTGTCACCTATTATATTTTTACAAGATTTTGAATATTCCATATGTGTATTTTTTAAAGAAAGGCAGGAGCTTTCTTTTTGATGCAAGCAGTTAGCATCTACCAGTAAATATATGTTTTTAAGTAGGAAAGAAACCCCAACAACTGACCTGTTCACAGCAGCTAACTGATTTTCAAAGAATTCACCTTCTTCTTAGATTGTAAATCTGATTATATAAAATTTTATTTGAAAACCTGAAAAATCAAAATGTTCAGTGAAATGTTACAGAAGAAAACAGAGTCCAGGCCTGTGATCCTCCAACATTTGCTGAAGCTGGCATTTGGTTGTGGAAAACAATATGAGAATTCTATCAGGAGAAAAAATAACTCATTTCAGATGAATGGCATGCTTCAGATTAAGACTGAGGCAATGTCAGTGGCATCATTGATAAGAAATACACATTTTATATTCAAAGCAGAAATGCAACAGTGAGGTGATTACAAACAAGACAGGAACATATACATTCAGTTAATTTTGACTTCTATTGCAGAGAAGTTGGCTTTCCAGCCCCTCATCTGTTTAGACTTTTCAAAATGAAGCTCATGTGAAGGTTAAGCAGAGAGAAGGATTACAAAGCTTCACAGAACAACCCAGCCAGGACATTTGATCAATCATTCCAGAGGATCTTCTGAGTCTAGAGTATGAATAGCAGAAAAGCTACAAAGACGCTACAATCAGCTTAAAGGTTAACAGGGGAGGGTTAGCAAAACCTGCTCTCAGATATAAAAGAACAAAGACAGACACCTGACTGTACTGTAGAGAAAATGAGTAAGCAACACAGTAAATGAGATCTCTTGTCTTAAAATCAGACTGAGTATCATCCTTAGTTTTTGTCTGAGTTAGTATCAGAATTGCAGGTACTACCAAAGCTCTCTTTTTTGCCAGTTTTTCAATAACTTTCTGTTTTCAGCTCCCTGCAGAATACACAGCTGTGCATACACGGATGTAGCTTCGGGCAACAAAAATTGAACTCTTGGCCTCTGCTTGGACACACGAACTTACCCTTCAATGGGTGCAAAAGAGAAAAGAACTGATTCCAAACATCAGGAAGTTTGGTCCAACAAATAAATGGTGGTAAGTTCTTCCATCCTCAATACCATATGATAATAACTGAGGATTGGTGTGGCTTTGCTCCAAACTGAGGAGGTGTTAATGACTGCTCTCACTCATGCCACCCTGCTCCCTATGTAGGCTCTGTTACATCGTGATCCACAAGAAGACCAATGTTATGCTTGCTTCCCTGAGTCTCTCTGGACCATGTGTCAATATTTCTGTTCTGGGTCACCTACAGCATCTGAAGTTATGGGCACTGTTTTTTCTCCCAGGCCATGGAAAGCTTGTGTTCATTAACCCAGCACTGCTGTGTTCAGTTCCTGTAGTGGAGGTACTACTATATTGCAGCTATATCCTCCAGTAGGACAGGGGGCAAATGTCAACAGTGATTCTTTGAAAACAATGAAGAAACATTTTGGAGCAGGGGCTGATGTGCCCACCATCATGGTAAAGTAGTTGGTCTGTCTTAGGTAGCGTTCCTATCAGTCTGATCTTAAGTGAGAGAGAAAGAGAAAGAGAAAGAGAAAGAGAAAGAGAAAGAGAAAGAGAAAGAGAAAGAGAAAGAGAAAGAGAAAGAGAAAGAGAAAGAGAAAGAGAAAGAGAAAGAGAAAGAGAAAGAGAGGAAAATAAACAAAGAGAAAGAAAGAGAGAAGAAAGAAAGAAAGAAAGAAAGAAAGAAAGAAAGAAAGAAAGAAAGAAAGAGAAAGAAGGAAAGAAAGAAAGAAAGAAAGAAATGAAAGAAAGAAAGAAAGAAAGAAATGAAAGAAAAGAAAATAATTAATGAACAAAATGAGTCTCATATTTGAATGTGCTAAACACAGAGCATGAATTTTTTAGAAAATGGAACTGGGCACTTGTCAGGCAGGGCACTACCATTTTGACATGCCATGTGGACTCTGGTGTTAAAAAAAAAGAAAAAAAATAGTAATGCATATGTGTGGTAATAATCTGCACATGACTGGTTGCTGTAATGTGCACTGCTGTACTGCCAGCAGGGCAGTGAGTGATTGCCTCTCGCCTACACAATGGGCACTGGCTTTGCCTTGCATGGTTTTTCAGCAGGAGAACAGATAACGAGGAAGGGAAGACGAAATGAAAACCGCTGCCTGACTCCTCCAGCTCGCAACTCTCAAGTCTGGTTTAAGAAGTCAACAAGAAGTAATTTTGCTTTTAAAATATTTTAAGTGGTGCAGGGAACTTGCTGAGCATGAGCTGAACAGCAACTACCTGCCTTTTGTTTTGACCTCTGTGTCTTTTCACCTAGGTGGTGAGACATGTGCCACAGAAGCTGTGCTCATCAGGAAAGTTTCTATTTGTTTTGCTAGTCTAGTGGCTCATCCGAAGCAGTTTGATATTCAAATGAATCTGTCAGAAACAAGAGTGTGGTGCTTCAGTTCTTGCTCAGGCCTGATGACATTGATTTGTGAGCATACTGCTTGACTACGGGATGTGTGACAGATAAATTTTATCAAAATTAAGGCACAATTAAACATTTCATCTTCCTAATTACTGGCTGTAGATTCAGCCTGATGACCATGTGCTGTAAGAAACCAGCGACCATTACACATTTTAATGGAGCACAGCTGTCTTACAGCTTGGTAATATTTGCACAGTGCCACAGAACTGTAATTTATGATAAAAAGAAAAAATGTGTATTGGCTCTTTTTTGCCAAAATAGATTAAGGATTCATATACTTTAATGAGATTTGGACCCAGCCTTGGATTATCGTTATAAATGATTTATGTGCATGTTGGTGGACTCCTGTAGTTTTTGAGTTGATTTGTGTTTTGGTCGACCAATATGTAATTCAGTATTTCCTTGTGTGCCAGTATTTGCATTCTTTCCCCTGTCTCCATTTCAGTTCTATTTTTCCACCATGACTTAGCAAGAAGGGCAAGTGGCAAGGTTAAGAAAGTATTAAGGTGTATTTGCCAGGAGACTCCCTCACAGCAAACTCACTCCTGAAACCCCTCCCCTGCTCCCCTGTTCCACACCCGAACACACAGAGAAGAGGAAGGAGGGAGGTATGGGGAGGTGGGTGACACTAGCCTGGACCAGGGTCACTCCTGCAGCCTGGAAAGCAGGGCACAGGGGAAGGGATTCTACCCGAACCCCTGCTTAGCCAGAGACCCGCCTGGACATTGCTGTGTCTCAAGGCAGAATATCAAAAACCTTTCTCCGGCTTGTTTAAAGCATGACCTACAAAAAGGTGTCTGCTCACCCACTTGATATTTCTCCTGTTTCAGTCATTTTTTTTTCCAGAAAATGTCCTGATTCTCTAAAGGAAAAAGAAACCCAACAACATATATACCTGAGTTACAATTTTTGGAACCCCCTTGCCTCTTCATTCTTTTCTTCACTAGGTTTCTTTCACAGATTATTTAGAGAGTGTGTGGAGCAGGGGGAATGATGAAGATTAAATTAAGTGTTTTATATATACACATATATACATACCTATATATACATACACACACACAATGGCTGTGTTTGTATGTGTGCACGTTTTATTTTTACATTAAACTTAGTGAACCAAATTTATACTAAGTTAAACTACCTGGATTTCCAAGGTTTCACACTGAAGTCCAGAGTTTGGCCCCATATGTTGCAAAACACTGAGATCCATATGCGTAGATGAATAGAGAAACTAAATCCTAATTTTCATCATAAAAAAAAAAAAATCCTGTCCAAGCTTGATTTACTTCAGTGTTCATATGCTGGAATGTTTCATACTGTACCAGGTTGCATATGCTTGCACACTAATTCTCAATTGCCGTATGCAGTTTGTGACAACCATCTGCTAAGACCTCCCTTAGAGTTCTTTCTCCCACTCAGCCCAGCTGAAATAAAAATATGGACAGAAACAACTTCTGCAGGGAGATGAAAAAGTTAATAGGGGACTTAGAGTTAGACTGTGCATCTGACTCAAATTCAATTGCTCTTACAACTTATGCCCTACTTATAAAATATTCCTGAGGTGTAAAACATTAAATATAATGGAAAACTGTAAAATAAAGCCATACTTCCTTTGACAAACTTGACTGTGTTGGAAAGGTAATGCTAAAATATGTACACACAGTGCATGTGTTAGCTAGCCCTCACTAACAATTCTAAACCAGCATCTTAGATTAACTGTGCATCGCTCCTTATCACATTAAAGTACCCTAAAGCAGGAGGGGGATGAGTGGTGAGAAAAAGAGGGTGTGAGAGAGAGAAGGAGCTGAAAAATGTGCTTTCAGTTCCATTGAGAGAGAAGTAATTCCTTTTAAGCCAGTCTCATCAGAAACACTGAGTGCTGGGTGTTGGCTGCTCCCATTCAAGCCAGAGGGGAAAGAGAGAGATGAGAGCATCTGAAAATCAGGTGCAGGAAATGACTGTATGAACAACTGATGAGCAATGACAGAGGAGAGGGCTATGGGCTGAGGAAGTGAAGATCAACTATTGCATTCTACTCTTTGATCATTTCACTTTTACATTTCCCTTTACCATGTAGTAATGGGTTAAATTCCCCATCACGAGTATTTTTAAATACAAATGAAAACAGGAGAGAGTTCAAAAGTCCAAGTGGCCTGTCCCCAGACAGGACTGGTTATGCCACAGCCAAGGAGTGCAGGTGACAGTGACAGCAAGTGAGTGTTAACCAATTTGTTCTTTAAACCCTTCTGATACAATAAAATTGTTCCAATCAGATTTTTCCATTTCTACCATGTAAAGCCTTATGCTTCTTCCTGTAGTGCTTCCTGTCATGGAAAAAGGTAGTGACAGGTTTCACTAGTGCTGCTTCTCTGCATATTTTCTGAGGTCCTGGTAGTGCAGAACAGAGGTAAAGACAACCCCAGGTGTCTTCTTGGCAAGAAATCTCTATCTAAATACCAGTATGGTGTTCATCTAATTCCTAACAACATAGTGGTTTTGCCCCATCTTTGGTTCATGAGAGCAGACGAGTCCAAGAGAAGAACGAAGAATTTTGGGGTGGCAATCATGGGTCTGGGTCTGTATTTTTGTTCTGACTTCAGCAGTTTTTCCGTGTAATCTTGAGTGAAAAACCAATCCCAATGATGAAGACTAACTATTCAGAATTAAAAGGGGTAGGAAGGAAAAGGGAAAGGATGAATAATTTTTGATATGATGAAAAAACCCCATACTTTGAACCCATATTTTGCTAGATTTTTAAAGGCAATACATCAGGGTGTTTGGAAGACACAGTATTCCTTGGCCTAGGATTGTCTCAGGTAATAACCTTGGGGTTTAAAGCCTCAGTATAGGCATAAGGGATTTTTGCACTAGAAATTGTAGGGCTGCACTTGTGTAAATCTTGAAGCTGAAATGAGTTTGAATTATTTTAAGAGCTTTTAAAAGGCTGGCATATTAAACTATCTATCAATCTGTCCCCCATTGGTTATTATCTTAACAGCTACTCTAAGTGTAGCCTATCGGTTTTAAATATAGGAACAGCAGTAAATAGTGCATTATGATATTCCAGATGGAACACTTAAAATAAATTGAAATATCTGTGTATTTGAGAGTTTTCTACAGCACTACTATTATGTCATCATTTTCTGTGGGTAGTGTAAAAACCTCTTATCCCTACAGCATTACAAAGTTTGAAGACATGGATGAGTGGAGAACTGATGAAAACCAAATACTCGGCAAGACCTTTTGGCTGCAGAAAATGTTTCAGGACTGGATGCAGGAGTAGAAGTGAGCTAGGAGTGTACCAGGGTCTGGGATCTTGTTTCTCTTATTCTGGGTTCTGTGTATTCATGCCAACTGCTGGAAATACCTATGGGTCATATCTCTCTCATCTTGAACCACCCATTGCTGACTCAGGCATGTGGTGCCTCGAGGGATGTCTGCTTGAGAAAGAGAATAACTACATTAAATGGATTCAGGGAATAGGGCAGCCCTAGTGACTCAGGATTTCTGATGGGGCAAACATCCTGGATTCAGCTGAAGGTTGCGTGGCCTTCCCATCACACAGCGCAACGGATATGCTGTGTTCACAAGCTAAAGGGGAAGTGAAAGCACATTGAATATTTTTCCTCTGCTGTAAAATTAGCTGCACCTTCTTTTGACAGACTGGTGCTTGAAGTGGGGAGATGTAATTCACAGCTGAGCTGAGAGACTAAACTGCCAAGCCCTGCATGTGATACCTGTAATAACTAGTACCTGGGTTAATGTTGCACAAATACCCACAAAGAAGGCTCTTCAAATCATTTTTTTTCCCCACTTACTTTGCTTAGGATGTCAATGCTCATCCCACTTCACAGACAGGGAGTCCGGCTGCTGGCGTTACTGTAGTTGCTCTAGACACCTGGTAGCTCACCAACTTGAGAAACACAGAAGGCAAATTATCCTTTCTCTTTGGGCATGTGCTTTTTCTCCCTGGTTCATTGAATTGGTCAACTTAAATTTCCATAAAAATATGTCCCAACCCTAGAGCAAAGTGAGGAAGATAGGATAAATGCCAGAAGATAAACCACGATGGTGCTAAGCTGTGCAAGAAGCCTTGTCTGTCATCATTGGTCTTGTTTGCAGTTGAGGTGGCTTTAGAGCAAGAGGTTCCTTGGCGGATGGTTGGGAAAGATATACATCAGGCCCAGGAAATGCTGGTTTTATTGCATGCAAATGCACATTACTTGCTATCTACTTTAGTTTTCCTTATCTCTTGAAACCCACTTCCTACTCTGGGATGTTGTGGTCACTTTTCAAGTAAGAAACAGGCAGCATACATAACAGGCAAGATGTAACACTATACAAATGCTAAGTGTTTGTTACTCTTATCCCTACCTTTAAGCTCCTGAATCCTGGGCTCCAGGAGGTGCTACAGGTAAAGAATGACAATAGACTAGCTGCTGGTATTCCTTTTGCTTAATCCATTTGGTGTTATCCCACTGGCCAGCAGCTATCTCAGATGTTACTAAACATACAGTGGATAAAGGTGCAGGTTTCCCCTTCTGAACTGATGAGGCTAATAGGCTCATCTGTATACCTGTAGTTTTTCTGAAGTCAAAGCTGGCTCCATGTTTAAACTTATTAAAATGGTCGTTGTAATGACTGAAGCTGTGACCAGGAGAGTCCATATCTCCTGTTAGCCTTGTATTCTGCTCAGTTAATTCCACAACACAGTCCATGCCGCTAGAGATATCCAAATCTGATACTTGTGCTTATAAGGTGCAACATAAGGGAAATGGGTAAGCTCACATCTCTGCTGCATATGAGGTGCCATGGAGATGGCTTATGCAGAATCACAGGATAACTTCCTCATTCTTTCAGAGAGCTGCTGGTTAGCACCAAGTACCTTCTCTGCTACTGCATCTCAACCAGGGCCAGGGATTTTCAGCTGGTGAAATTCTTTTTAACTAGGAAGACATGTGCCCTGCTCGTCATGCCAAAGACTTATGTAATGTTGTTCTTAAGAAACAATTCATCCTCCAGCAACTTTCCTGGGTGAAGTCAAGCACAAAAGGGGTTTCCTTTTGTAGTGTCAAAAAGAAATCAAAGCTCTCCACATCCCCAAGGACAGCTGGTGACCCCTGGCCAATAGAGGTCATAGAAGTGTAGCTCTCAAGTTATCAGTCCAGTTTTTCTAGCTGATGGACTATTCTACACTCCAGATTTGTTCTAGAAATTATGATACTTATTTAGAGGTCATGTATAAGCTATGAAGGCAAAAGCAGTGCTGGAATGAATTAAAAAATCTCCAGTTCATGGAGCCTAGATCCCTAAGTTTGGATACAACCACAGCAACCCTGTAGTTTTCAATACAATTTCCACTTATTGGCACTAGTGTGAACTGCTGAAAGCAATTACCTATACACTGCTCTGTATGTGCTGTGAAGAAGCTTGTTACAGCATGCCAATGTCTACATGACTTGGTATCTGTGGCAGGAGTCACTACACGAGCAATTCGATAACTGAATGCAGAAAGACTTCTGACAGATTAGTCCCTCTTACTGAGAGGTGTTACTGTGACAATAGCTTTTTAAAGGAAAAAAAAAGCTTTTTAAAGGAAAGCATTGCCATTCACAGGTCCATGGGCTGCTTTTATACTTCCATCATCATGTCTGTGGCCTTCAAAGTTACAGCTGACGGACCTTCTGTCAGGACCCAACTATTTAATCAATGTGACAGCATCCTACATTTTTTGAACCCCAGAGGCCCTGGAAAACTTTAATGCAGCTTCCAGGTAAAGTTCAATCCACATGGCTGAGTTCCCTGAAGTATTTTCTGCAGACAACTCCCCTCCCCCATATTTTAATATACCCAATGTCCTTTACATTTGAAGAAAGTGAAGAGCTCGGCTTGAAGGCCAGATATTATTGTAATAGAAATATGTACTTTACAGAGTTCTGCCATCCACTAAGAAGTTGGATGCAAGACCCACGGTTAAACCCATCCACTTGGAAGAAACGGTTAGGACTTTTGACAGCAATAATGAGTTTCTCCCTGTTACAATCACCAATTACCACATGCATGCTTGTGAGCATTTGCAGCCTAGAATATGAAGAGGAACATATTTTTGAGGGAGAAAAACATGTATTAACATTGGATGGGTACAGCAAGTTTTATTGCTAAGGTAACATCCTGTTGCTGATGTCAGTTACAATGTCCATGCACTGACACAATTCCATCACAGATCTAAAGTTATTCAACATTGTTATAACTATAATCAACAAATTATGCTCAAGGATCACTTGAGAAAACCACGGCAGACTTGGAAGCCCCTCTGCTTTCCCCAGCTATAGCATCTGACCTCACAAAAGACAATGCCTCTTTCTTATCTTGTTTCACCAGGATAATATTATTCCCTCCCTCTCTTTATACCTGCACATAGGCATGGACACAAGATCAGAATCTGGCCCAGACTTCTTTTGTTCACAGCACTTGCCGATGAGTACCAATTATATGCAACATAAATAAATGCTAGCCACATTAAAATATGAATTTCCTTTAGAAGGGAATGTTCCAGAATCCTAATGGCTGCATTTTCTCTGTCTCTTTGAGCTTTACCTTTTACATGCAACATTATTAGATATACTCATTGCCTGACTTAAACAAGTAATAATGTCTGTAATTACAGCAGAAACCAGTTCACTTATAGTTAAGTAAAATGCTATATGTCAGACATGTCAATGTGATCTGTACAATATCAAAAATTTAAACAATGAAAAATAACATCAAACATGAAAATTCATTCATGCTAGTCATTAGATCTTAACTATGCTTTAGGGTTTTTAATGTGAAGAAGGGGAAGACACTTCAGCTGGCCATGTCTAATGTAGTAAGCATGCAGCAGAATGAAATTCTTTATTTTCTCAGTACTCAATAAAGGAAACAGGAGCATTTCCTATTAAACTATAACATCTTTGATGAAAAGGTTCCCTAGTTCCTGGTCCCTTACTATTGCTCTATACAGAAATTTTTACTGCAGGTACTACATTGCATAAATAAGCTGACCTGTCAGGTTTTTGGCAATTTATGGGGCTGGTCAGCCTGTACATTCGTGCAGTTTTTTGTTGCAATGAGATGTAATGGCTTTTCAGCGCACCATAAGCACAGTTGTGACCACAGGCTCACTAGTGTCATTTTGTGTGCAGTAATGAAGCCTGACGAGTGGTCTCCTGCTTGCAGATAGCCGGCTGTTGTCCTAAAAATGCAAACCATTGCCTCAGGCCATGGAATCAGGAACAGGCAAAGGACAGTGGCACAGGCACGGCTCCCCACTGCTCACCCTCCCTTTAGCACACTGTACTTGGATGCAGCAGAATAGTCTTTACCCTTGTACATAAGGACACAATGAGAGAAAGTGATAAAAGCAATTGTATGAAGGCCATGTTGGAAATCGGGTTTTGTGAAGTTGAGCTGACGTTCAGGGAAAAAAAAATCCTTTGCCAATACATTTTCACCCATGCACAGTGGGTCCTTTGAACAAAAATACTGATCTTCATCACTGTTTCCTTTCCCTTTTTTTTTTTTTAAATCTGTATAAATATTTGTGCAGATATGTGCATGCTTGCTTATTTATATTTATTTATATTTTGAGAATATGTACTTACACCCACACTAGCACACACGTAAACATGTATACAGATATACAGGGAGACAGAGCTAGCAGGCACAGCAAATCCTGGGAACAAGCCTCGCTGCTTTTTTTCACAGCTCATCAATATTCCACGGCCCAGGAAGGCCAGGCATGCACGGGGGTTCACACTTCCCGTGGCACAGCCAGCCCCATCACAGATCCCCCTCCTTGCTTCATCACCCGAGGGTCGCCAAGAGAGCCACTCTGAGCTGGGTAGCACAGTGCTGGGAGATGGCTTGTTTTCTGGAGGAAAATGAAAAATAAGTCTCTCCTGAGTCAAATAGCAGTTAGGCCTCATCCTGGAATTGTGTGATTTGTGGTTTAATTAAGCCTCTTTCCATACACCAGCCTTTGTTGAGCAGCCTGGGTGCTCACGACAGGGAACTATCTAAATTCTGAAACCTGGAGGGTGGTCTGTTCTTCAGGAGGGCAGGAGTTGCTTTTGTGGTTTCCACATGCACACCCAATGTTTTGTAAACAACTACAGGCAAAGGAGATGGAAGCAGAAGTTACAAATCTGTTTCAGTTATAACCTCGTTGCCATGTCCCTTCTCACTGTTTCATAGCTCTTTGGGAGTCATCTTTCCCTGCAAAACTTGTCATGTGGTGGGAAGTGTCTTTGTAAAATGCCATGTTAGAGGAGAACATGGAGCCCAAGGCACTCACCCTTCTCTTGACTAAGACCTTTCTAATCTTTATCTTCTAAATATTTGTCCTCTCAGTTCCCAGAGTGCAAGAAGCTGCAGTTTACATGGTATTTGTGTGCAGCAGTAGAGCTGGGTGCTACATCAGGCTAAGAATAGGGGAGGGAAGATAGGAAATTGCTTGCAGGCACAGTTCATCAGCTGCATTTTTATCTCAAAAATGAGATCCTGGCCCTCAAATATAAAACTTAATGTGCCTCTTTACACATTTCTTCCCTTCTGAAATAAGAGGAAATATTTGGTGAACTATTAGGTCTACTGCAAACTAGCAGTTGATCACATTATGAGTCACAAAAATGGCAAAAGCAAAAGCAACAGTTTCCATTGTCACAGTCAGCAATGTGGCTTATAAGCATCACATGACATTTGTCTTTATTTCTTAAATGTGGAGCTTAATACTGATATTTTTGAAATGTTAAATATAAATCAGAAAACATAGAGAATGTGCAATGTTGCCTTGGGAACCTTTGCTTTCTTGTCTTTTTTTTCCTTTCTGAAATTTTATGATAGAAACTCTGCAAAGTTAAGGTAGCATTAACTCAATCTTTGGGTATATATAATACAAAATGCTTGAACTTCTGGGACAGCAGCTATTTCTATGGATACAGTATGTTGAACAGACATGGAACAAAGAAAACCAAAACAGTTGGTTCTCTGCTGTCAAGGAAACAAGCTGCTCTTTCTGCTTAAATATCTCTAACCAGAACTAGGAGGGAAAAATCCTCCAAAACTCAAGTTTGTACATAAAAAGAAAGAATATGACTTTCAGACCCTGGAATAAATGTATTTTCAGATGTTTCATAAAGGGATGTTGTTATGTTTGCTATAGTTAATTCACTATATCTCCCTGAAAGCCCCTAAGGTTAAGGTTACTCTTAAAGGTAAATGCTAAATCATTTTTTGAGAACCGTAGGAGTCCAGAAGGAAAGTGAGAAAACATTCTGCAGTGTTCTGGGTTTTGTGCTGCATGCAGATCACTTACTTAGATTAAATGCTGTTATTTACACTTCTGTAATTCAAACTCCTTTTTAATTTTCTTTTGCTCCTATTCAATTATTAGGAGTTCTGTGGTTTAAAATAATGAAAAATAAACCTCATATTCATTCACAATCCAAAAATTTCAATAGGTTTATTTCTTTCAAAGTATTAAAATGTGTACTGGATAGAATTACTTCATCTGATAAACAGGTTAAATTATGATGCACATATATGCTATATGGTACATCCAATGTACAAATGTCATGGGAGACTGCGGATACTTGGAAACATGGTTAAGGTTACATGAAAGAAAGGGACTAGAGGAACTAAATTACTCCAAGAATTTTTAATATCTTGGCGTTACCTCCTGGTGAGCGACATTCTGGTTCTGGTTAGAATAAGCTTCATCTTGAGCTCCTGCACTTTAGTGAAGGACATTGCAAAATACTCAGAGAAGTGCAACACCAGAAAATAGGTCTCTTCTAAGACAGGATAATATCCTAGGAAAACAGTTGTGATCTAACACATACCAGTGAGGCTCACAGCCTTTCTGGACAAAGCAGATCCAAAATGCCTAGCTGGCTTGGAAGCACATTTACAGACATAAATCTTTGTCTACTCACAGCACCATTTCTAATTTGAACCAGGAAGCATAAGTGAGGTTGAAGGCAAATGATGAATTTAGCTAAAGCTGTCTTTGTTTATGGGCTGTGTAGGCTTTCTCTGGCAAGTTTGGCAATGCCACAGGTGGGTTTAGATATACAATGCCTGAATACTGAGCGTCCTCCCAGCAGTGGGCTCTCTCCAGACACACGTCCTTAGCTCCCAGTAATGGGAATGGTGCACATATTCAGGCTTTACCCTTCTGTGAACAGCAATGTTCCTGAGGGCTGGGAGCTGAAAAGGAGCCTGCATGTGCAAGACAATCCTGTGATTGGAGATAGCATTTGCCTTGGTAGTTACAATTTGGCCCATTGCATACAAAAGGTTGATTTTGAATAAAATTGCCGTTAAAATCCCTGCTCTCTGTAAAACATGACCAGAAGTAAGCCCTTTGCCTAGCTATTCTTGCTTTCCCTATTAGCTTTGTTGGTCTTGTAGGCTAGAAATAGTTTTTAGAATAGGTTTTTTTGAGAAGAGGTTGTGAAACATTTTAGAAACACAGTCCTTAAATAACGAGAAAGTGATAGATTCAAAATGCATACTCTGAAATGTCACTGAAGATGCTACACACAGCCCCACTAAAGTAAGAATTGCTACTGTAGACCTAGTACTCACCCATAATTAAATTTGCAGTGTCTTCTTCTCAAGCACATGCATTATAAAATTCTGTATTTTCTTATCTTTGAATTTCCTGGGTTTTTTTACTTTGTTTAGACACTATTGTAGCAGAAAAAAAGAGTGGGTTTGGGGGAAGGGAAAGGTTTGTACACTTCTGAATATTTGAGCTGTGTTTAATCATTCTCATGTGTGAAATCCTTTATTAAAAAAAAATTGGTTTATCTGATACTTACTGCTCTTTAGTACAGCACAGCTTGGTAGCACTAGGTACGTCTTGTTGAAAGTATGTCCATAAATATGTCCCTTGCAGCACAGAACAGCTTGTTAACTTGGCAATCCTCAGCAATTTGCTTTGAAAAGTTTGCCTCAGTTTTGATAGTCCAAATGTAGGGCAAAAACTCAGAGTAACTTTTTTAGCTAATTTTACCAATTGACACTTTCCTCCTAGTTTTAACTGCCTGTTTACTAGAACAAGAACTACAACACTTCTTTCTCCATATTCAATTAGCCTTTTCTTCAATGTTTTATTTATTTTTAATGGACTAGGACTATGGATATTCTGTTGTTCTAATGTACAATCTAAAAAAAGAGTCCATTATCTCAAAGAAATATTATTCTATTATCTTAACTGTATGTAAACCTGGTGCCAGTAATATATAGGGGATGGTATTACTATGATTTTGAACAAATGCTATGCATTCCTATGTCATAGACAGAATAAATGGGGTACAGAGAGGACAAGTAAATTGTCCAATGCCCAAAAGCTAGAAAGAAACAGCAGCATTGAGGAAAAAATCACAGAGTTTTGCATATCTGGTGCTGTCAAAAATTTCTACACTCCTTTTTTGGCAGGGGAGGATTGTTTTTTGGTTTGGGGTTGACTTTTGGGTTTTTTTTGTTGGGTTTTTGTTTTAGTAACACTTTCAGCTAGCTTTTTTGGATATCCTTTTTAATGGAAGAATGGAAGTAAGATGCCTACATTATTTCTGTACCAAATATATTAGGTTAGCTTATGGGAGAAACCCTGAAGTGAAAACTCTTGAGTGCATGTTCTATTTTAACCACATGAGGACTGTGATTGGAGATGCTTCAAAGTGGGTTACGATGGTTAACTAAGTGAAAGATAATATCCCTTTGCCATTACTGCCTAGTAGGTCTCATTACTCCTCTGGGCATGCTCCTTAGAATAAATTAAAAGGATCCACTGAGAACCATTTTGCTTTGGGTTTTTTATTTTCTAATTGCCAAAAGCCATTTGCTAGAATAGTACAGAATGTTTACAGATGCCTTAGGAAGAAAACAGCAGAATGTGGAACTAATTGTGTTTATTCAAGATAATTATGAAACACAAATGACCATTACTTACAACAAATCCCTTGACAGCTAGAGTTTGACTCATGGGGCCAGGATCAAACTCAGTAAAGAAAGGCCTTAATGTAAAGTTATACTGTCCATATGGACACCACATATCAGCACTGGCTATTGGAGTTACTGCTCGCCCTGCAGTGCTCTTGTGTCCAACTAGTGTTCAGTACAGAACAGCCACAGCTGCTAGGAAAGAGGAAAGGCACATGGAGATGATGAGTACTTCAGAAGGAAATCCTGCTGGGGTTAGAAATTCTGAGAAAAGCAACCACAGACTTCTCTGGCAATTAAAGCAGAACTTCATAGGAAAATGAATCATCTTTGCTGCACCAGTGATGGGCATTTAATCTCATCAGAGAACGAGATGCACAAAGCAAATCTAAAGACGTGACTATTAATTCCAACATAAAGAACATGCTATACACAATGCATCTGTGTTCATCCTAAAATGGTTTTTCAAGCCATCCCTACACATCCACGTAAAACTGGTATTCACACTTCGTTGTTGAGTAAGAAGACAAAAGGAATCCAGGGCAGTACAATGTTGGAACTGCATAAAGGTAGATGAAGAAAAATATCATGAAAAAATGCATAGTGAGAAAAATTAAGTAAGTAGCTAGATTAATGGAACTAGGCATAATCTGATTTCCTATGGGCTTTTTTGTTTATTTGGTTTTGGTTTTAGTTTTGATTTTGGTTTTTTATGGGGTACTAAATTGTGCTTTTTAAATTGAACTAGGGAGTTTTCTCTAATAATATACACATGGGTCAATACTGTGATTACAGTTTCATTTGACTTCATTCTTCTGTTGCTGCAGTTGAATTGTTTTTGCTTTTGACAAAAAAAAAAAAAGCAGTTATTTAGACCACCAAAAATTTATTAACATGTGTTTCTCCTACAGAGAGGTCATTTATATCCTTAACGGTGTGAAAACACAATGCAGGCTGTATTGCTTTTGTCAATTTCATTTTCTGGTGACATACAAAAAATCCAAATCTTAGTAATGTCCAAAAGAAAAAACAGCAAGTTCTTTATTGACTTTGGATCTTGCTTGCCCATATGGATGAGGGCACACCTTCGTGAAATCCTGGACCTTAAATCACTGTGAGTTTTGGTTCAATGGTCACTTAACATACCATGCATGTAGCTTATGTTCAATGTTATAAATCAGCATTCAGCGTCAGTTTCAAAGTTCCATGAAAAAGGATGAGTGTTAGAACTCATGTACTAACACAGAATTGTTGATGAGGGATGAAACCCACCAGCAAATACATTGTGACTGAAAAATGCCAGCAGCTCAATGGGACCACAAATGGCCTCAGCACACAGGTTGGGTCAGTCTGGGTCCCTGCTAACTAAGCTCCAGTGTTTCAGCCTCGGTGATTTTTTTTCCTGGGAAAGAAAATCTCCACTTAGCTCAGTGTTTAATATGGCCAGAAGAAATTGGACTGAGATCTCAAATTAATTGTCAAAAATTTTACAGATGGTTTATCACACCTCCTGTGGTTTTTCAGTTTCAGAAAACTTTTGCAGTAACATTTCTGCTTTGATTTTTATTTTTCATATAATGGGTAATTTAGCTATAAGAAGGGAAAATAATTTTAAAAGAACCAATGACCCTCAGAATGAAATTAAACATACAACTGTGTCAAGCAGAAAGCTTCAAGAGGATTTGAAAATTTTTTCCATGGGTTTCCATTTAATAGCTTTATGTTTTATTTAGAGTCAGACCTACTTTCTCTCATTGACTTCAGTACAGTCAGGTCAGACAGGGGGGTCAGTCCCACATGGTGACAGGACTATTCTCCATCTGTTACAAGGACCAGCCTGTGCTGAGTTCACTAGTTTCCCAAACCATGTTTTTAGCCAGAAGGAAACCTTACCTTTGCACTATGGGGACTTTCTTCTACCACTGCTGTTAATGGTACAGGCTGAAGGGATATGCAAGAGAAAGAAAGGGTGAAGGAGAATGCAAATAGCATCCTCGGTTGAGAAGTTTATACCAGTAAGAGCTCCTTGAATCTCTCTTGTCCAGTGCATGTGGGCAAGGAAAAGGAGGAAAATTAATTTTATGGGAGCTGCAAAATAATGACAGCAATGGAAATTAATAGCCAACTCTTTTTTCAAACAGGTTTATCAAAGTCTCCCAAGCAGCACATGGGACCTCCTTCTAAATAAAGCAAAAACTAAGCCCAGTGAGCTTGACCTCCACTCCCACATTTGAGTAGACTGGCTTCTCAGAGGTGGCTGCAAATGGCTTCTAGTGATGACAGTCAACTGGGCATAACTGGAGAGAAAAGGACCTCTGCCTGCCTTCCCTTCCTTGGCAGTTGTGCCCCATAAGGGTTAAGGAACTGCCCACCAGCTGCCAGCCCCTGTGGCCACCCTGCCCTCCTCTCAGCCACCAGCTGATTCCTCCAACAAGCTGCCAAGGTGAGAGTTCACTGACAGAGGTGGGTGAGGTTAAAGATAATAAGAGTCTACACATCCATAGGGAGTTCAGCTCATGTACAAAGTCATAATTACATAAGCCATTACCATCGTACGAGTGAAAAGCAATTGCTGCAAGCGGGGGTAGAAAACATTTGCAAAGACAGGCTTAAGAATCAAGGATGGAAGGTATCAGACTTTCCCCAGTGGATGCACCATGGCTTTAGCTAGGCTATAAAATGAGGATTGTTTGGTTATTCGAGCAGAAACCTGTTAAATGGATAACCTTGTTGCAACAAATTTTAATTTTTTTAGCAGGTCTGTCCTTTCAACAGGTATTGATTCAAGCAGCCTTAGCTATTTTTATCAAATGCATTTTAGAGGCACAGGAAATGCCACTGAGGATTTAAACCCCCAGTAAGCTACACAGAGGCAGTGTTTGTAATACACTGCTTACTGCTTTCATAAGCTGGACAAACCTCATACATTATGGGCCAAATTATGCCCTTGGATGAGTATGCCTGATTCCCACTGCTGTCAATGTGGCTGTCATAGAAATCTGTGGGAGACCAGCTTGTGCATCCAAAGAGGAATCTGGCCTAAAATCTATTGTGCTCATATTCCTCGTTACTTAGATATTACTCATGTCTGCTTAATTTACTCTCTTTTAAACTGAGGTAAAATGACTGCATTTAAAGATAATTTACAAAAAGAGAAAAAATAAAAGATGAAAGACATCTAGTTCTACAGTGTTTTGATTTGTGTGTGACTACAATTAATGGATTTCTTTATCCAAGGTTTCCTTGAAAATCACTTTGTAATGCGTTTACAGAATCTAGTGTTTCTGCAGCCTTTTCAGACAGGCCTGGCTGATCTCCCCTAAGAGCAAGAAATCATGGTCATTTCCCCACGAGTTTTACTATGCCAATCCTCAGCTGCCCATCAGTTGCTGCCCTCCTGAAAGGATGCCTGAAAAGAGACATTCAGCAAACATTGTGCTGCCTCTGTGATGCAGGATCATTCCCCCTCTTTGCTCTGGTAGAGGAGTCTGAGAGTAAAGGATGGTTTGCATGAAATCATTTGCAAATACATAATACCAGGAAAAGCCAGTTTAGTGGTGTAGCCCCCATGAAAATCAAACTGAATGTATCTTGTGCATTCTGGATGGGTACTGCTGTGGGGAATATGGACCTGAGGCCACATGGGTGACAACAGGAAGCATAGCACAAAGGGCCAGCTCATCTGGGAAGGATTCCCACTGGCCCCTCTGGCTGTGTCCTGGTACCCTGGTCACCTCTCTGAGCTGGATACCAGGTTCAAGATTTACTCCTCTCTGCATGGTTGCTTTGAATTCATTTTATTCCTAGGCAGCTAGTTGGAGTGGGAAATTTATACATGCATTCAGCATTGTCATAGTCATATCTTGCCTGAAGGCATATTGATCCTTGTTACCATATTGACTTGATGCTTCTACATCTGCCAGCAATAGGTCTACACATTTTTTTTATATGAAGATTGCACATTTTCCTTCCCCTGTCCCAAATCTCCTTCCACACAGTCTGCTTTTATTAAGGTAAAACAGTTGTGGGGGTTTTTTTTCAGTGAAGCTTTTAAAATGTGTCTGTGTTTGCTTAAGTAAAGGTTTAGCAATTGTGGTTTAGCTCCAGCCAGCAGCTAAACCCCGTGCAGCTGCTCACTGACTCCCCCCACAGTGGGATGGGGGAGAGAATCAGATTTAAAGTGAGAAAACTTGTGGGTTGAGTTAAAGACAGTTTAACAGGTAAAGCAAGAGCTGCATGCACACAAGGAAAGCAAAACAAGGAATTCATTCACCACTTCCCATGGGCAGGCAGGTGAAGTGAACCTAGGAAAGAAGGGCATCATCATCACACATAGTGGTGACTTGGGAGGACAAATGCTATCAGTCTGAATGTCCCCCACTTCTTTCTTCTTCCCCCACCTCCACAGGCTGTGTGGGACACCATATGTTATGGAATATCCCTGTGGTCAGTTGGGGTCAGCTGTCCTGGCCATGTCCCTTCCCAACTCCTTGTGCACCCTCAGTCCCCTCGCTGGTAGGTGGGGTGAGAAGCTGAAAAGGCCTTGACCCTGTGTAGGCACTGATCAATAATAACAAAAACATCCCTGAATTATCAGCACTGTTTTCAGCACAAATGAAAATGTGGTCCCATACCAGCTACTATGATGAAACCAGCAAAACTATTCCAAAACTAGCGCAGCAATGATGACTTTAATGAAAAGAAAGAGTAAAGCAAAGAGTGGGAGATTAATTGGCAACAGAATTTCCTTTCTAAATTATAAATACACAGAAACCATTCTTGGTATTTTCTTTCCAGAGTGAAAGAAACAAAGCAAAGCGGAAGTTACCTGTTAATTTATAATTAGCTGAAGACTGGGGGAGCAGTAACAAGATGGTCCTTAAAACTGGTATGCTTGGAGCAGCAGATTTGTCACCACAAGCAATTTCTGCTTTTCACTCATGTTCTCCATAGTTTTAACTATAAAGGTCACTAGCCAAAAGCAGCTGCTAAAGTGGGTCCAAAGTAGTTTTTTGCTTAACTTTTAGCATTTACTTAACTGATTACTAGTTACAAATCTGACACACAGCAGACATAACAGTGCTCTCAAGGAGATTAAAGGATTAGTCACTCACTAGCTTAATCAGATTAATAGAGATTTTGAACACAATATATAATTCTATCCACAGAGGGGATACATGATAGCCACATGGTAGCCTAATTTGGGAAGGGATGCTAGGGATGGACAGACCCAGACAAAAGAGTGTAGAAAAAATTGCTAGTTATCACAGGGATTTTTCTATGTACTGCATTTGTAATACCACATAGAGACATTATATTTTCCAGTGGAATTACAAATTCACAAAATACAACATAATCATCAGCGTGTAGCCTACACAAAACTGGAAGAACACTAACATAATGCCCTGATATAAGCATGAGATATTGGTATACAATTATATTTGAAACCTTGTTTTTAATTTGTGGGGAGTACTTTTTTTTTTTTTTTTTTTTGTCTTTTGATGCTACAGCATACAGGCTATGAAAAAGTGTGGGGAAAAACTCTGTAAAATATTAGAAGCTTTGTGGCAAAATTGGATATTTGATGCAGTAAATTAATCTGAAGTAGGAAGAAAGGATTTGCTGTCATCTGTGAGAGCTGCCAAAGCTAGTATTTAAACTTTACCTGTGGAGAAATATACGATTTTTTAAGGAAACGTGCATTTCTCTTGCACATGATTTGAATAAAGGGAAAAGTGGGGTGGAATCTCAGTATATTGAAGCTGAGATTTTCCTATAGTAGGAGTTAATTGACAGCTGTAGTATTTCTACGAACAATTTATAGAGAGAAATCATAGAAAGCATTTATATGAGTCCTGTTTTTGCATGTAAAGAGAAAAAGCAAACAATAATCAGTATAAATGACACTATCTTCACCTATCATCCTCTTCTTTTTAATCTTTAATTTTTAATTTTCCTGATTTCTTCCCCATTTTTGGGATAATGACCTTAACAAGTTCCCGAAGCATTTCTGAAGGTGTCAGTCTTGTGTCTGAATCTTATTTCCCTGACACCCAGTCTTCAGAAAAGAAGCAGTTTTAAGAAAGAAACAAACAAATTAATCTCCATGTGCTTCAGGAAAGACACTGTGGCTGGAAGTAGGCCAGGTTTTCACTCTGAAGGATGCTCTGTGCTTGGCAAAGCCCAGAAATGTGTGTCTGCGACGGTTCTTCTGCTAAGATTTTGAAATTTAATAATTAGAGTTCTTTAAAGGATGAACTGCAGCTTAGCGGGAACATAGCAGCTAACAAGGAAAAACCACGTTACCAGCAATTAAGCGTTTGTTATGCGGGAGCTGCAAAACCAGGCCGGAGCTCTGGGAGAGCAGCGCTGCAGCCGCGCGGCCTGGCAGCCCGCACCGGGGTCACGCTCCGAGCGGGCCCAGGGCAGCGCCTCGGCCGCTCCCCTCTCCCCCGGCAAGCAGGGACAGCAGCACAGCTCTCTGCCGAGGGGACTCCACGAATGTGTCTGCAGTGGTCCGCTGACGGGCTCAGCGCTTGCCATCGCCTCTCCGGTGGCTGCGCTGCTCCCTCGCCCAGCGGGCCCCGGCACAGCTCCCTCCCTGCAGCCGGCTCCTCTTTCCCCGGCTCTGACAGCCGGATTTCAGCCACGCAACCCGTGGCAACCAGAATCCCATCACTGCTCTCCGACAGGAGAAACACAGACACAAACACAAAGCTGCCTTTGGAAAAAACAGCGATCGCCTGCTCAGGCTTTGCTTTAAAGAGAGAACGCGCTGAATTAAAAATGTGCCAAGAACAACCGGGATGGCATTGCTTTATTTTCACAAAGAAGTCTCTCCTAATTGCACATTAACTGTCTTTTCGCGAACAAACTTGTTTCCACCTAACGCTGACAGTCGCAGGAGCCTGAGTGTGTGTGTGTGTGCCGGGGGAAGGGGCGGGGGGAGCTGCTTTGTGGCACTGTCTGTACGTCTCGTGCCTGCGCTGATGGAATTATTGTTTATTTTTTTAATTTTCAGAGGTAGGTTGATGACAGCTGAAGAAGACTGTATTTGCTGAAGAGCAGCATGATGGTAGAGAGGAGCGGAGCTCCTGAGGGAGATCTAATGGTGCCTCTCCTTCCTGCACAGAGATAAAGACTTATAATAAGCGTGTATGTTCACCATCTGGCTCTGTGCATGTGGTCCTTATGGAGGCGAAAGCAGCACAATCTGTAAATGATCAGGAGCCATCGCACTCTCTCCAGAGAATCCACGATGCAATCAAGGTGACAGATGGCATGGCCGCTGCTGTGGCCTCATGGAGAAGATCAAAATCACCTTCAATAAACTCTGACTGAAATGGGCATGAGCACCTCAAAAAAGTCAGTTTGTCAGTCAAACTGCGACAGCAAGCTGCATTGGGGAAACATAGCAGCCAGCTCTCTGTTTTCAATCGTTTCCGTCTGACTGAGCCTGAACTATGATCTTTCTCAAATTGTCCTTTCTGTTTAGCTGAAGCAGGCCAGCAAATTGCCAGATTCATAGCTTTATTGAAGGAAATTGAAAACATGATGTCCTCAATTCAAGGGACAAACAGCTGGCAGGTGCTTGGACACCCAGGCACATAAAATGGACCCCTAGTCTTTTGGACAAGTTTGTCCAACTTTTGTCAGAGTAAATATAGATATATAATAAAATAGATACAATAAAATCCCATTTAAGGCAGGGTTTATCAGGCATTAGCTGACAGCAATTATATGGCTGCAAATGGACCTTGTGTTATGTATTAAATGCTGGGTTTTCCCATTTATGCTAAAAATTCCATATCTACTGCTAATTACAGTGATTCTTGTTTCTCTGTTTTTGGATGAGTATCTGAGTATAACATTTTTGCCATGACTGCTTATCAAGTACAGGCTTTCAGGGCCCAATCCTGCAAGGTTCCCAACATACCCAACAAGGTGGGTCAGTAACTTACAGGATCAGCCTGCCCAGGTCAGACTCTTCACAGCACTCTGTCCCTACCTGGCCACCACCCACACCACCAGCAGCCCCAAGTGCCCTATTTCCACCCTTGTGCAGGCAGGGTGGTACCTCCCAGGTGTTTTCTCTCATTTACCCTACTGCATGAGTAGCCAAGGGTCTTAGGTGAGCTTCCCTAAAACTGGTGAAGAGACATACCCATTCCTTTATTTTTCCTAATTCTTTCTACTTTTTATACTTATTTTTTATGTCGTTCTTGGCTTGATCAAGTCCCCTTTTTTTTTTCTTTTCTTTTTTTTTTTTTTTTAGGGGAGGTAAAATAATGTGCTTGTTGCTGTTTTCAAGCTTGCAAGGCGACTTGCAAGGGGGACTTCCAGGCTGAATCTTTATTGCCAGGCTGAAGCAAGAAGGACATGCTGAGAGGAGACAGAGGATGGGCAGCCTTCCTCCTGCCTGCGGGATCCTGCCCCAAGATCTTCCTGGCCTGCTTTGGTACAAGAAGTGGATCGACGTCTGCGTCCCCGCTCCGTGTGGCAGATGGTCACTGTCTTTCTCGGTTTGCTCGCTTGCATGTTTGGTTTCCTACCACCACATTTTAAAATGTCCCTATTGCCCTTAGCCTTTCCAGCTACTCATTTTTACCTTTGTTACTCCTGAAATATTCTAGAAAGTCTTTTGGCCTGGTTCAAAGTCTTTTAACAGCACCGACTCTTTTCAACAACTTCACTATGTTTGAGTCCTTGGCACACATTTCTTTGTAAAACAGAGTGTTATCAAAGGCAATTTTTAAAAAATTTTGGTTTTTGATTCAGTGTGGTACATGGGTTATATTTTGAACTCCAGGTTTCTGTTCCATCTGACTAATTTTGCACTTATAGCTGACCATCCTATCTTGCACATTTTATGCTTGCAAAACATATAAATAGGCTACCTTTGTACCTTTGTTCCTCTCTACCACCATGACTCTGCACATGTGGGAGAAGAGCTGTGCTCCCTCTCACCAGTACACAGCTTCCAAGAGACTGTGACAGAAATGGCCCAGTGTAGGCCTATCGTTTTGATGAGGCAAAATGATATTTTGCTGCTCCAGCACTCTGGAAGTTGGTTAAAGAGGTAGTAGCCAAACCTTGATCTGATCAAGAGGTCCTGTTAGGAGAATGAGGAGGGAGCTTTAGAGCTAAACTCCTGAGGGTTTCTGCTGTCTCTGCTGAGAAGTTTGACTTGGGATTACAAGGTGTTGCTCTGCTTTTTCCTTCTAGGTGGAAATAGGGAGCACAGCAGAACAGGTATATGGACAACTCCTCCTAGAACTGGAGAACTGCATGGACATTTCCTATGATACAGTTCTCAAAACAGAGCTAATGTAACAGTGGAAAGTAATAAATGTAATATTATAAGCCTGAGGTTCTTGTGTAGATCTTGTCAAAACACCTGAATACCTGAATACCACCTGAATACCTAAAAATACCATCTTTATTATGGCAACCAACCATTAATGCACTTGCCTCAAACAAAATCTAATTGGGACCTCTCTAAACTGTAGCTAAACCCTGGCAGGTTTCTGTCTTGGGCTACCTCCTTGCTCTATTTTATTTTCTATGTTTCTCATGTTGATTACAGAGAGTAGCAGGGAAATCTGCTTTGCTCCTGTGGAAAAGAGGCCAAAGACCAGATCAGGTGGTTTAGTTGACAAGCCCAGTCCCCACCTCCACTGTGGAGACTCCTTGCTACAGAGTTTGGTTTTCCCTACCATGATCTCCAGACTTTCTCTACAAGGTCTCTATCTCCTGTTGAAGAAAAGGCTTGAATTGCTCTCTCCATGGGAAGATGAATGTGAAGTCACCTTCAGAGACTGGCTTGAGTATAACAAATGGTTTTATTTCTTGTTTAGTGGGTGACAAGGCATGACACGTAATGCACGGTACATTTCAATACACACATGCATTAGATCAATGAAAAAAACCTGGCCCAATTGAAATTTGCCACTGCATGGCTGAGAAATTTGGAGGTCTTTCCCCAACAGAGGGAAGTTTCACTTAATGCATAGATATTTGATGTCATATATTATGAGGAGGAAAAAAAGGATAGGTTTCTAAATAATTGAATGAAGTGAAGGGAAATTTAGGGCCAGAAACGCTTTTGTCCTTGAATGTTCTTTCATCGTATTCCAAATAGGAACTCTGTGTCATGGACCTGTGAATACGAAGACTGCTTTTAAATCTCTGCTTCTTGCATGACTGACACTTACAATTCAGTAACATCTTTCAAGGCATCCTTTGTGCACATCTATTTCAAAATAATGTATTGGACCTGTAATACCTTATTAGAATATTTTTGCTATAATTACACTTCCATATTCTGTGAGTAACATTTGATTGTTCCTTGTTTTAATATGACCTTATACCACAATAGTATAAATACAGTGAAAGTTACTGTCTGAAATGAAACAGCTTTTATTCCGGGTATTTTGTTACGTATTCATGGAGGGGACAGTTGATTGTAAAGGGAAAGTGGTTTGTTTTCTGGAAGTAAAATACAGAATTTGGAGCCTAGCAACGTTGCCTGGGGAACATTTAATAATATTGCCATGCCTGCCACATACCAGGGAAGTGAACTTCCCAATGGTGCTTAGAAACCTGGGATCACTCCTTACCCTCCTCTTGTTTGTTTGCTGTCTTTATCTCTTCGACCCTCATTTTAGTTAGAAAACCATATTGCTTCAATCTTTTTTACAAGTAATTTAAAATTGAGTGATAGCAGGAGAAGGGGAATATAACAACCCACTCTCAGGAGTGGAGTCTCTTCCGTTGCCAGTTCAGGGTAATTTCCATTCCATTTCCCCAGACAGCTTTATGAGGAAATGGGATGTTCTACTTCTATAGTTATCACTGGAGCAAAGGCAATGAAATACCCCCTTAAGAGGAGGTCAGCAGAGTCCAGTATCAAGAGCAGGAGGTTTCAATGGAGAAGAGAGGATGAGAAAATTGAAATAAAGGATAGATTTTGAACAACAATCCCTGTGCTTCATAGATATGACTGTCTTTCATCTAATGAAGGTACCTCATAGAGGGGAAAAAATTCAGTCATAAACACAGCAGATATCTTGTGCATGTGAAATAACACAAATTTCTTGCATTCCTCTGATCAGCTGTGGCCAGGAAAGGGAATGGTTATCATAACCTTCTACTGTCAATTTTTCTTCCAGAATTTATGGGACATTTTACATAGTCTGAGTGGTAGGTACACTGGGAGCAGCAGTTTGAACTGAAATATAGATGAAATCAAACTAGTATGGAATGTCCATTTGGAAGTGTTTGGTTATGTTTATTAAGAATGTAAAAGTTGATATGGGCAAAAAGGGGATGCTTTTCAAGCAATTTTTTTCTTTTAGGCATATGGACGCAGAAGTAACATCACAAAAAGTAGACAGATACATTTGTAGATGGTATTAAATAGCTACAAAACCCCTGCCCCTATTTAAAAAGGTCCATTTATGCAGTGGTCCCAGTCTGATTTCTAATTGTTATTTAAGCAGAAAATGCTGTACTTTCTCCTGCGATGGCAGCGAATTAGTGAACTGGAATGGTCTAGCTAAAATCAGAAACCAGGAGCTGAAAATATTCAGTATGATTGCAGTTTATTTCCTGTTATGAATGTACCACAGAGCCCTCAGACCATTATGTACTTTCATTGCTATTTTAACAGCAGCTCCTATATCTGGGTGCTATGTAGGGTCTGCTCCTACATACCTGCAGCTCTTCCAGAGCCACAGAATGGAAGCCTGATAAGAGGACATGCATTGCTTTGTATAATAAAAGGTACTTTCTTTGTCTGGCAAACCACTCCTTTTGTATGCACATCAACCAGATGGCCATTTCAGTTTGTCTCCGGCTGTGAATCAGACAATATGGCAGAATTAAGGGAAAAGCAAAACCTTCCCCTCTGCTCCTCCTCTCTGTATATAAAATTAGAAATCAACAACCTTCAGGGAGATTTCATTTTAATACTTCAGTCCTTCAGTGATTTAGTGACTTTTGACTTTCTCAGTCACCATGCATCACTCTCATTAAGGTGTGACTAGCTAAATGCTTAAGGACCATGAGAGAAGGAAAAGGGCTCAAAAATTAAGTAACAAAAGAGGCGTGAGAAGCAGTGGTTATTTTTAAAAAAGGGTGTAGATGTAATTTTGGTGATTTGATACTAACTACATTTTGCGTGGTGAGATTCCTGATGGTGGTTCATGGACAGTGACTGCAGTTCTCTTCTGTGTCATACAAGAGGTGTGGGGTCTTGTTGAAGGATTAAACACAGGAAGTTTTTCTCTGGTGGTCTACACAGTGGTGGCATTCTATCCTGCACTGGATGTCCTTCTACAAATTTTGGGCAGCCAATCATTACCTTGCAGAAGCTGCACAGACTTTGGGAGCGCAGTTTGTTTCAGGATCAGGAAGTGTAAGGCAGATCTCACACTGCTAACACTGCCCACACAGGTGGGGAATGTTACATGCTCTTCAGATATAAATGCAATGGTTTCAGCTGAAGAGGAAGAAACAAGATGAGGAAAGAGGGTGAACAGAAATCTCAGTAAAACTAAGTCTCAAAAAAGACTGAAGTCTACAACAGGAGCCTTAGAACCTTTGTTGTTGGACTTCCAGGGCAAAAAGGTCTTATGAGGTTTACAGAGACCTGCTGTACTCAACTTGTAGCTACTTATATAATTTAAAGCATCCTGACACTTCATTTTATTTGCACAAATGTGTAGGGTCAAATTTGACAATAACTAAAAACAGTCAAAAAGCCACTATGCCAGAAAAAAACATTCTAGTCCCTGGTAGAAGATGGCAGCTCTATATTAAATCCTATAATTTAACTGGGCTTAATTTTGCATTTTTCCAGAAATATTCAAGAATATACATGCTGATTTTGGCACATCTCTCAACACAAAATTATCTCTGAGTACCAGTAACTTTTGCTGTAATACCATGATAGCCATGTGCAGTTTTGAAAAGATACATTCCTCATTGAAGCATCTACCCATATTTTAGCAACTGCCAAAATTAAATCCATGGGTTGAGCCCTTGGTTTCCTATTTCGACATACTAGTAACAAAGAAATACAAAGGCATTGTATTTGTGCAAGTAATATTACATTCTCTTGGCTCATACTGATCTCCAAGAATGACCATTAACTTTTATGTAAAATTAGATCCCATGAAATAAAGAAACTGGGCACTCTCAGGATTCTTTCTACAGCTGGCAAGGATTCTTGTTGAATTTATTAAAACAATTTCAAATCCTGTTCTTAACATCTAGTTAGCAAACACTGAAACCACATTCAAGTGACATTTAACTGTGAGGGCAGTGGAGAAGAACAATTTTCCATGCATCCTTCTTGGCCAGTTTGAATTTATGACAACAAACAAGCATATTTCACGATTTCCTTAATGTTATTTATACCTGGTTTAACTTTTATAAAGACCATACAGTATTCCATTTCAAATGTACAAATTTTGCAAGAAATCGTGAGAGGAAAACTGCAGTAAAAAACATTTGAGAACATATAATAGCATCCACTCTTCACAGGAATAAGGGAATATATTATAAACAACTCATTTTCAAGTGAATTTGAGATGTTTTATACCTTCAATCATTTATCCTAAGGCTCTGGAAATCAGATTACCTTCAGGTGGCTGCTGTTGTAGTGAAGGTGGACATAACAACAGACAAAAAATGGAGACATTCTGGAGTTTTGAAACGATTCTAAGAATTCTTATGCATTAATGTTTGTTAAGGAAATGTTGTGAGGGCTAGCAGACATTTTAAAAATATTTAGTGAGAGATAGATTTTGCCTCAGAAGTGTCAACTTAAGACTGAAGGGAAAGTTAATAATTGTGGTTTTAGATGAATGAAGGTTCGGTTTCATCCAGGGTTATACGAAAAACCTACTGAACCTGGGTCTGAACTCTGGAAAATGAGATGTATACTACCAAAAAATATCAAACATATGTCTACTTTTAAAATCTCATGAATAATAAAATTGTGACTAAAATATTTCACATTTTATGGTAATGAGACAAAAATACTGGAAAAAAAGGGTGCATGAGAGTTAGTTAAGTACTTTTAACATTTATTTTTTAGTTGAGGAAAGAAAAAGTAGAAGAAGAGATCATTCAAGTACTTATGAATTTTCTCTCCTTGTCTCAGGACTTGTATTTTGAAATTGATGCACTTACACGAAAGGAGCTTTCTTTTCAACAGCACTTGATATCCATTTTCGTCTTTTCATTTTAAATCTTTCACTTTGAAAGCTTAAGTTTTATCTCTTCTTTACTGTGCCTAGGTCAAGTAGGACTTCCATTGTAGTCCAATTGCTGTGAGATCCTTGAAAAATCTGTGAAATTAGAATACCTCAGTGCAAATCTAAGATCTATGGGGAATAGCCTAATCTAGGAAGTTGAGAAGTCTGTACATCAGTGTTCCTGTCTGTAGAAATGAGTCAGTAATGTGTAACTTCTTTACAAATACTTTGAGATCTGAAGACTTTGAACATACTATATAATAACTAGGTTTAATTAACAGTTAGTAGTGAACTGTTGGTAGCAGTTATCTTGGAGGAAGACAGAAGATATTGCCTGATGTACAATATGGAATTAACTCCCCCAAGCAAATTCCTTCTTTATCCATGACATTTTTACCCAAACGTAGATGGGAAAAAAAAAAAAGAATGATATTCTGAAAAGCTTCTGATCAGATTGCTTTTTTTATCCAAGGAGTGGTAGAATTAAAATGCTATCTGGTAGTTGGTACTGTGCTTTACTGGGAGAAAGAACACATTTGCCAGCATAATATCTGCATTTTGATAGTCCTGCCATATAAATTTGGTGCGCTAAGTCTCAAACGGAAGCACAAGAATCTACATACCCATCTTTATCGTAATTATTACAAATAAAACCTGGGAAAACTGCTTGGTTTGCTTGAAAATTGAAAAATCCAAACTTAATGGGCAGTACATTTTTAGGAAGGGAGCTGTAAATCTCAGTTCTCTTATCAGGTCACTCGTAATCTTACTCTGAAGTCACTTCGAACCTATGGAATAAAATCCTGAAAGTCAACAAAAAAACGTAATTTTTCTTCTTTGAATTGGCATGCACTTTTTACAATAAATAATATTTATACCCCTATATAAACAGATTGCTCAAAATTAATGTCTTCCTACCTTTATCCAGTTATCTTCTCACGGTTTTAAACAGTCAGAAGTCATAACTTATGGTATATGAAGACTTGAGTGTTTTATATGTTATTTTTACTTCTGAACATGGCTTCCAAAGACGTATGCATAGCTTGCAGCGTGCATATATGCATACATACATATAAATATGTATATAAATATATAGACACACACATATATATATGTGTGTGTGTGAGCTCTCCCTAATAACCAGTGAGCCTCTGGAGACAAAGCCACCTCTTGTGCAGTTCTTAAGTGCATGAATAACCTTAACCACATGACTCATTCTGTTGAGTGGGATATCTCATGCATTTAAAGTTGCATACATGTTAAAGTGATTTGATGGATCAGGGCCAAGGCAAGTAGGGTCCATGGCAATGCAGGGCTAATGATGCTCTTATTGTAAGAATCATTATCCTTGGTTTTGCATGAATTTTAACAATGCAGAGTTTGTGATTTGTGGGAATTCTTTAAGGTTAATTTTAATTTGTTTGATTTCATTCCATTGTGCATGGCCCATTTTTATGCCTGTGTTTCCAAGGAAACAGTTGTAAAATGGAATTTGATATGATGTGTTATCAGGTTCCTTGTCAGCAAGTTTCAAGTGATAGTTATGAACCTGACAAATTAAGTTAAAAAAAAATTATGATTCGGGTATTAAGATAGAGCTACATGCACAATGTTTGTTGTCATCCAAATTATCTTTTAATGCTTTAATTTGTTTGGGGAGAGAAATTGTTCTGATCACTGCAAGGAGGTCATAGTATTGACAGCACATATACAATATACAGTGTCTGCAATGCTGAAATCAATGTTTAAGACTGCTGCTGTTTTGATTCCATTAATACAATCTCAAGAACAAGTACCTTGAGTTAAATCAGACTGACTCAAACTAAGAAGTCCTTTATATTCACTGATGGCTAAAAAAAAGGAAAACAAAATGCAATCAGGACTCATGTCTTATCTCTGAAAATCTAAGCAGGGGCTGTATATACAGTAAGTCTAAATGCTGTACTTTGGATGGTATTTACAATCTGTTAATTGCTGTGCAAGCACAAACACAAATGTTTATCCCAAAACATTTGTGCAAATGTATGTGTTTTACAGAGCAACAAACAAACTGGAGTTCTGTTCTTCAGCTTCTTTGTTATTCTTACCTTTCTTGATGACACTTGAAAGTCAAAATATTTCATGTATGCTTCATCATTCTATTGAGAATAGCTTATTTTTAAAGCAATCTCTATGGGCCAGTTACCTTGACTGAAGCCTGAGAAACTAGGCAAGACCCTGGAAAAAACAGAAAGACCTTTGCAAGTGATATTAAACCCATGGGTCTGAGGGAAGGAAAATAGGGGTTTGTCACTGGAGTGTATTCCAGCAGTGCTCCCTTTGTAAATAAGAAAGTTATTTGGCTTAGTTTTAATTAAATTAGTATTTGTCTTTCAGATACTTAATAGAAGTCGTGTGAGGACTTGCAGAACTCTTAAATCACATGTTTGTTGTCTTTTGTCTGAGCATCCTTGCAAGGCATGCGAGGAGCTGATACACTGTGTGTGTATTTTGACCTCTGGCATGGCCTGCCTTGAGGTGATGGACTCCCTGTTGGCAAGATGTGGGACCACACCAAAGCCCAACTGTGCTCTCACTGGCAGCTGCACTCGCTTTTCCATGAAACTCAGGGTGCTGGAGACAGCAATATGAGCATTTCTCCAGCATCATGACGTAGACAGGACATTCATTTGAATCCACAAAAGCAGAAGCATTCCTAGTTCCCTACATTTAGAGGTCAAGTGCAAAACCTCAACAGGTTTGGGGAAGGGGATGGGGGGTAGTTCCTCAATTAAAGACTTAGGAACAGGTCTGTGCAGAAAACTTTAGGCCAAGCAAGGACTCAAACTTGGTTTTCCTCAAAGGTAGGCTACTGTCTGAGATGAAGTAAAACAAAAAAAAATCTAAATGTTTATTATTGAAATGTGCATATCTTCACAGCCCAGAGAATTCTCTGTCATTTCTTGTTCCTGGTTTTATAAATTCAGGAGTGCATAACACCAAATCCTACCATTTTTAAACATGAGAAAGTTACTGTCTTGTCGTGATTCAGTGTTATTATCTCAAACTTTCATAAAGTGTGATCCTAAGGAGGTAGATGTTAATACCCAAAAATAAAAAAATACTTTCCTGCAAACTCATCTCAAGGGTTTGACGCTTCCAGAAATGTGGTATTTTTAATGTTCTTGAAGAGAGAGATTTCTGACCATGGGTAAGTGAGGTGCCAGAGGTGAGCTAACTTCAAACTTGGTCCTGCATGTAGAAATCACCACTCCTTTTACAGCTGTATGTGTGTGCATGTGTGTGCATATGGACATACACCCAAACACATACCCACACATATATTGTGCATTTTTTCTTTTTCTAAGCTTAAAACCAGTTTATACTTTTGCATTAAAAATTTGAAGTAAGTTCATTTAAAATCAAAGTATCTGGATTTGGTGAGGCAAGGGTGAAGTGTACACTCTCAGTCATAGAAGAAAGCCTTTTCATTAAAAATGACTGTAGTTATATTTGTCTCAGCCTTTTCCCTTTGGTAACAGTTTAAAAGAAAGAAAACGAAAACAATTCCTCTTGAAGACAATTGAACCTGACACAAAAGACTGTAAAAGCTTGAAAGATGGTCTGATGTGGAAATACATATTTTAACAATTTGTAAATTGTGCATTATATACTCAATGAATAATTGTGGTCTGTTTACCAAATATGAATATAGACAATTGTTAATGTACTATCATGTCAGTCTACGTGACAGAGGCATTATATTGTTGATACAAAAATGCACATTGAAGAAACAGAACTGAAGAAAGGAATACTTGCCGCTGTTTAAGCATTAATAAGAGCTGTTTTGATGTTGTTAGAGACTGGAAGAAATCTCATTCTGAGACAACTAAAACTTTTCATATTCCTTTCCCTAAATGTATATTATAAGAGTACAAAATGCATCCACATATGATGTGTTGTTATCTTGTCTGTCTCTTTTTCTAATTCTGTCCTTTGATGTAATTTAAAAATGGCTAGGGGAGTGTTTTGAAGGATTGCAAAAAAAAAAACCAAAGCAACAAACCTGCTCTCGTTTCCAAGACAAGTCTTGCTATGAAGTCTCAGGAATCAGTTTGGGTGACTTATTGCAAATCCTTTAAGAAAATAGGGATACACGGGCTACAATAACTCTATTTAAAATAGAAAATCTACTCTGTGTGTGTGTATGTGTGTGTGTGTGTCTGTGTGTGTGTGTGTGTGCAGGCAAACATGGCATTCAGGAGAGTGAAATGAAATGAGCCAGAAACTTCTCACATTTTCCTGGCATCTGTGGCGTGTCGCCATATGAGAACCATATGACTGCTGGCAGATTGGCATGTCAGCTCAAGCATGTACAACTTGACCTCACGGAGCTCTGTGTTTATCAGTTTATAACAGGAATATTGATACAATTTTAGCTGCAGTCTTTCTGTGCAAGGACACTTCATCCTTTCACAGTCCTAATTCTCCTTTGCTAAAATGACAGCACCTTGTTTTTGAAGTTGCTTTTCCACTTGGGGAAAAAAAAGCAAAGGCGGCAGAAGACAGCAGAAAGCTGTTCTGTGTGCCAGAATGATGTTTCATTCATTGTTTTGTTAACTGTGAAGTCCTTAGTGGAGTTTGTCACGGGATTGCCTGGCTGACTTGTGCTGTCTTTGTGGCTGAAAACCACAGAAGTATTAAAAACAGAGGTCAAGGCAAAAATCTGGAATGTTGTTAAAGCTCTAAGTAATTGCTGAAGTGTTTCTGCACAGAGTGGTTCCAGTATTTATTCACTCACAAGAAGGAGAAAAGAATTGTACATAAAAACGTGGATGAGCAGTTTTTCACCTCAAGTTTTTTGCCTTTTTTGCTTTCCTGATCTCCAAATGAGTGGAATGTAAGCATATATGTAGTTGCTGCATCACATATATATGCAATTAAATATTAGAATGGTGAACATGATATAAAATCTGAGACAAACAGCTCCCCATCCAGAAAGAGAAACTGGATATACATGCAGTCATAAATCTGAGTTTGCTGCAAAAATTCAGATGTTATACAAGCTTGTCTTGTCTTGTTTATGGCAGGTGAGAGTTGGTAACAGTGAAATTATGTAGGTAGAGTCAAACCATGACCTGGATCAGAGACAGAAATAAAAAGGACAGAGAGTACTCTTGATGATATGATTTCATTTAAACTGCCTTCGTCACCACCATTTCCCTCAAGAATAAGAGTATATCTTACATCCTCAAGGACTTAAACATACACTTGCACTATGACTTGTTCCACTTAACAGTGTGGAAAGATGATGTACTGAACATGCATCGCTTCACATTAGCCCCGCAACTGCACTCACGCCATCTTTCAGAAATAACGTTATTCATATCTGCTCAAGCTTCCTTGAAGGTTAAGCTTTAAACTGCTGTGATTTTCTAATTTTCTCTATACTGGCAACTTAATTAGAATCTCATCAGAGCAGATTCTAGGACTGACATTAAAACTTCCTCACCCACTGTCTTGACGAGAAACATTATAGAGACAAGTACTGTAATACTAGATTTTTGTAAGAACGGGCATGAAGGGTAGGTGGAAAAGCAGTGAAGAACACCATTAGAAAATTAATTAGATAACATCCTGAAGACAAAAAAGAAAATGTGCAGTAATTTTGCTTCTTCAATTTAAAAAAAAATAAGAGGAACAGAAAGAAAGTGAGATCTAAAATTTCACTTTCCCCAGAGACCGATGATGGGACATTACGCCAGTCAAAGAAACATCCTGCCACATGCAACTATGTGTCCCTATACAACTCTGTAGATCTCAAATACGCAATCTGTGGTGATCAAAATTGCCGTTTACCATGTCCTTGAGAAAATTTATCAGAAAGTCTAAAATATTTGGATGTATTTTCCAGAATTTCATTCAACAGTCTTTTCATGCTGATGGATTGGAAGAAAGACTAAAATAGAAATAAAAAAGGGAGGGAAAATGGCTCTGTTCTGCTGAAAATGGAGAGCTATTTATTTCTAGTTTGTTTTGGCAGGTGATGTTTGGCCAGCAAATCTAATATTGTGATAAAGCCAAACGTTTTTGAGTTTACCCATCTGTAACCTCCACACAAGCTACAAAATTTAAAAAATTCAAAGTTTCAAATCTTTTATGCATGATGAACTCTGATTTAGTTTTCATTATCATCTGTAGTCTGAATCTCTGCTGATAGCTTGAGAAAACTTGCCATATCAAATTACCACAAAAAGATGTCCAGCCTATGGAAATGAACAATGAGCAACATCTATTTGACAATTGTCTTTTCTGTTGGTTGAGATATACTCCATCAAAAGCACCACCATAGATCAATGATGACATCTAAAGAGGCAAAGTGCATATTCAGAAGAGACTATTAAAAATAAAATATGATCACAAATTCTCATAGATGTACCAGTTCATGAATTTATACACACATTTGCACTGTTGCTCACTCATATTCAGATGAACACATTGACGTTCATGGGTGGGGTAGACTCTCCACAAAATGTATATACAGGCTTGTGTTACTTTTCTTCTATTAGGACAAAAAAAAGATTTGTAGCCTCAGCCAGACTTATTATCTTTATTTTATATATAATTTATCATTTTGAATGGTAGCAAAAGTATTTAGAGAATAAGAATAATAAGTAAGAATTGAAAGTGTGCTTGTCATTCATGATGGTGATATGCGTGTTCAAAGAAAGGTAAATTCACTTCTGAGACTTGAGCTCATCTTAAGCCAAGGACACCAACAATTAAATTGTCATTATCTGGAGAAAATAACATAAATCTGCACAAAACAATTTAATAAATCTTATAGCCATTACGGTATAAACTTGAATAAATGGTAGATTTATACATGAACAAGCAAAGCCTCTCATCATTAAATAGCACTTAGTGTAAGTGGACCAGTCAAGCTGTTTGTGCCTTTTTGTTTCTTTTCAAAGAGTTGTAGTGGGGGGTGCCTAAGCGTATGATTCAGAAGGGATGGAAAATCATTTACTGCAGCATGTGGACAGGTTTGAGTGAGAGCAGATTTCCATGCAGGAATGAAATATGAGCCAGGGAAAACACCCCTTTTTGAACACACTCACAAGCCCTGATTACACGGTCCACAGCTGGAGCTAATCCAGATTCCTGTTTAATTAAATAGTAGCAGGCATTCTGCTGCCTTACATCAAAATGCACAAGGATGCAGGTGAAATGCAAAATGTGGCACCCACATATTTTCATTTCTCCTGAGAAAAGATAAGATTTACTTTACCTCTTTTTTAAAAAATCTATTCACTGTGCAGGACAAATTTTAAATGTGCAGGGTGAATTCTAACTGCATAGAGAAATGTTTGTGATAAAGTGATGGCTTGGTACTAACATACCAAATTTTGTTATTGAATAAACTCCCTATGAAATAACCTGTGCTATAATTTGTTGTGAGACCATCCTACTCTGTGTCTGCCTTATCAACCTGTTTCTGAAGGAGAATAATCCAAACTTTTTTTTCCTTTCATAGCAGTAAGAAAAAATCCTTCAGCTAAAGGATGTCTATATAAAAACCTGTCCCGTTATATACTGTGCCGTTTTAAAGCTGGGCATTTAGTGCAGTATCTATCATGTAGCATCTATGTATCTATATTCAACTTTTTCACAGGTGACAGTGGAAATTTCATCAGTCTGGGCAGTAGGAACTCATATATGGTGCAGGTCAAGTGAGATGTAACAGGCACCATCCAAAGGTATGATGAAAGCAAACAGGTGACAATTTTCTTACAAACTTAAAATAATATATATGTTCTATTTCTCCATAAAAGGATGGTCTTTTATGTGTTATTCTGTTAATCTATGACACAAGTACACTGATTTCATTGCATGCCAGAGGCTGTCTGATTTAAAAACCACAGATACTCTTGAGGAAACACAGAACAGGTATATTTGCTTTCATTGAAGAATACTTTTTTCCCAGTGTATCATCTCATGTAGGAAACAATAAAGATACATATTATGGGGTTCTGCATTTGTATAGCATCATATGGTAAACATGGATAACATCCTTGATGAAATAACAACAGCAACAACTACTACCCTCTTGGTTTTTTCCTATCAAGAAATATAAGTGTTGAGTTGGCTTTGTTATTTGGCTGAAGTCAACAGCAAAGAAAATTGTTGACCATAGACAGCAAAGAGGTTCTGGCTCCTTGAAGAGAAAGATGACTGTTGGGGTGGTGAGCAAAAAGTGGAGGTTAGAGAAGCAACATTTTCTCTCCAAACACAGCTGGCCTAGTCCTTAAAAAAATTTTTTTTTCTATAGTTTTCCTTAAAAGCATAAAATGGGAGCAATACATGAACCTGAAGATAGTTTAACAGTGATCAAAGTTTAATATCGTCTTTATTTAACTCCTTATTAACTAATGTAATGCCTTTCATAGATATTACTGAGCCAAAAATCAGCAGGATTAAGCAAATGTATAAAACATTTCTGGGCCTATTGAGACCATTCAGTCACATTACATTAGAATAAATTATTTTCTAACAGTATGAGTACTACTATCTTAAAGAAGAAAATATGCTGCCTGCCTGCTCATCTTGGCTAGCACATTACTTCCAGTGCAGGAGATGGCTTAATATGCATTTTTAAACCTTGCTGTGACATGTCAGAGGCCAATTAGATGGACTGTTGGTCTGATGTGGCATGGTTCTGATAGTTTTTAACTTTGAGTCTGTTTTAGCATTATCCTGATAATTTAGGCACATTCTTGAGCACAAAAAAATATACTCTTTGCTTCACATACCCTAGCTGCCCCTATCCCATTGCCCTCTGTGCCTTCTCTGGCAGTCTGAACACACCACCTTCCCCCAGAGTCCTTTTTTATGTTTCTCCGTAACTCTTGATGCATTTCAGCTCTGTGAAACAACTTAAAGACCAACCTAAAGGCTAAAGTATTAATTAATTTCCATCTTTTTCTGCACCTTAATTCCATAGGTTTTTTCCTGCAACTGTAGCAGGCTTGGCAGGGATGGAAAGGACGGCAATAAATGTATTCAAAGTCTCCTGACATCTAGAAAACAGAGCAACATTTCAGAGGAAGAATACGGCTGCTCGAAATTCTGCTTAATATATCTGTAAAATCTTTCCAAGGTAGGTACCTGTCCGGTTTCCAAATCCAGCCTTGATTTGCCTCTTTTTCTTCTCTGTTTTTTGACCCCAAGGTTTGTATCCCTCTTCACACACCTGGAAGAGAGCCCTCAGAAATGATGCTTTGCTTCAGGTTTCCTCTCCCAAGCAGCTCTTGGGGGCCAGGGTGCAGCTGGCCTCAGCTTGCACTACCCCACTGCTCCTGGCTCCCATTTCGCCCTCCCTGATGTTCCTGGCGATGGAGCTGTGTTGGAAACAGGCTTCTGGGCACTGTGCTCCGGGCAGTGTGTGCTAGGATACAAACCACAGGTAAATCATGTGCTCTATAAAACAAAGCATTTGGATCCAGGAGTAGAGGGACATCATCTTCATTTGCTTGCCAGCCACATCACAGCCTGTGCAATACATTTACTTTATGACATTTAAAAAGGGCAAGGATTTGCCATCACAGCTGCTTCATCTATGTGCATTTTGTGTGTGCTCCATACATGTGTAGTGTGCCTGCAGCCAGACCAGGACTCCCAAGAAACCCTACAGGGGTCCCATGCTGGGATCATCTCCCCTGAAAGATGGTGGGGTTTTTCTGCCATGGAGATGAAGATCACACCCCTTGTGCAGGAAGGCAGGAGAAGCAGAGATGCCCCAGACTGGTAAGGCTGCTCAGTTGTATATCCTGGCTCTGCTGGGGGAAGTCTGGAGCACCCTATCTGGTTCATGTTTTCTCATTACATCATGATTGTTTTAGATTTAGGTTTTTTCCTCGCTCTGCGTTTTTTTTTTTTTTCCTCTTCTTCTGACTATATTTGACCATCTTTGCCTCTCTCCATGTATTACTCCTACTTGTTTCTTTTTTTCCTGCAATGGTCTTATTTTTCCAGCTCTTTATAAGCACATTTCTGCCCAAAAGAGAGAACTGAATTTTTTAAGGAAAACAAGCTCTAATTTGAAACCTAGTTTTTTTGTTTTCAAAATGGAGTTTCCACTCGTCATGGCAATTTCCCTCCTCCCCCCAAATCCAGTATTAAAAATTATTAGAAACATTAGCCAGACAGGATTAAAAAGAAACATTTCAGTAAAATGTCATTTGGGTTTTGAATGACAGAGCAAGGCTGTGTGTACGATATACTATAAAAAGCCTTAAACACCAGTATATGATGCAAAAAAGTAATAGCTATTCTTTGTGAAGGTGCCATTTATCAGCATCTGAGGAGGTTATTTAAGTGAGTAGTTTAACAAACATGAACTAAAGTGTAATGTTTATCAGCTGTCCTGTTTAAATAACATAGAAGAAGATGGCTCTTAAAAATGAAATGAACATCAATCAATATACATTGCCAGTTTACATGAGAGGTTGTATATAGCCCTGCAGAAAAAATGCGTGTGAGGTGTGCTGCTGGGGGTCACCCCACCAGGCAAAGGAGAGAGGCCGAATCACACACCTTGGGCAGGCACAGACAAGCACTCTGTCATTTTAATAATGCTCTCATTGCAGAAATTTTCACCAGTTATGGCCGTGATGCTTAATTGCTCTCATTTATCTCCCTAATAAGTGATGTCAGTTAGTTAGAGCTGTTGAACATATACAACTGGCAAGTCAGTAAGTAAACCTGCTATCCACACCTACTGACGAAAGTGGGGGGGATAAGTGGGAGTAAGAAATGCAGCAAAGGCCTTAAAATTATACATAGTGAAATTTAGAGCAGCAAACCAGATATTTTATTGTCTTATTTCTATACTTGTCTGAGACCATCCACATTTATTGAGAAGTTAAAAGCTAAAAATACATACATCGAACCCCCAAATTCTCTGAGTATAAAAGCAAACCCATTTGTACTGCCAGCTTGAGAGTTTAAGGGGTGACAGCTTTTGCTTCTGCTGCATCTTCATAAAGGTAGAGATAGCTGCAAATCTGCACAGTGGATCCATCACTCTGTGCACAGGAAAAAAGAAGGGGCTTCCAGCTCCATATTTTCATTTGTAGCAAGGCTTTACTTTTGAATGATGTACATTAATGAAAGCAATAAAAAGAGAAAGGCAAACAAAAAGCTCCCTGAATGGCTTTACTTAAGTTGAGTGAACAAATAAAGGAAAAACCCAAATGCATTCTTAGCAGTGAGTCTGAGTTATCTCCATAGGGTACAAATCACTGCCATTTCCAAGTCTTTATCTCCCTTGCAGAGGTTACCACCTGCTGCATTTCCAGGAGGTCTGGATGGTGTTGCCATGGCCTGGCCAGGGGCCGTCAGCACTGCTGTGCTTAGGCAGGATGATCTGTGAGCATGCAGGAAATGTGTCCAATGTGGCTGGAGTTCTGTTTGTTTACTCGCTTGTTCTCCTATACTTCCAGGTGAGGAAACTTTCTCTGAAAGGAACCTGTTCTGACAGAGCTCAGCTTTTGGAGCCGGTCTGGAGTTTCTTCTCATCTCAGACAAAGAAAATGTGAGAGGGCTGTTAACATCCTTCTTAGAAAGTCTCTTTTCCCACTCTCAGGAATTAAATGGCTCGAGTTTGACAATTAAGAAAAGTTGCTTAGTCTCTTTTAACCTTTGTATCTACAAGGGCAGAGAGCAGCAGGACTTTACAAGTCTGAGCATGCTAAAAGTGGTCATGCAAGATGATGGGAGTCTTGGGGCGTCCTGTGCTGCTTCATGCAGGAAATTAGGTGATTATTGGAAATCAACTTCCTGGGAATTGCTAGGAAAGCATAAAGGGAGTGAGGGAGGCAGAGCGTGAGCAGAGAAAAGCCGAGGGGCTTCTGCAGGGCCAGAATTAGGTAAGTGCCTACGTGAGAAAATGAGAGCTAGAGCAGGGGAGGATCAATGACCTGCAACAAAGCCGGTCTCCTCAGGCTGCTCCTTTCTCAGAACATTTTGTTTCTCTTTCTATTATTCTATCTTTTTCCAAACTGGGGAAAATTATTTTTAAAAAAGCTTCCTGTTTATGGCATGGCTTTAGATTTTTTTTTTAAGGTCTTGCACCTCTATCTGGAGCACTTAAACTGCCTGTGGGCAGATAGCTTGCCACTGCAGCGCCGAGAGACTTCCTCAGCAGAGTTCACAACTGCGGCTAACAGCTTGGGTGGTTCTACTAAAAATACATTACACCTGGAGATACTTGATGACTCTTTTCCCAGAGCTGATGAAAATTACTGTTACTTCTTTGAAGGGAATTTTCAGGAAGTGTTAAACGTATCTATAATGAGAGGAGTTGGCTTTAAATGTAATATTCACCACAGCTTTGAACTGTTGGTAAATCCAGTTTGCTTCCTACAATATCCCCACATTTCTTTATGGAAATAACTTCACACAGTAGGAATCTGTGAGAAAGAAGGTGATATGGGTCATGAAATTATACCAGATTTTAATTTCTACTGTATGAAATTCATAGCGTGCAGGATCCCAAACAGCAGCTACCAAGTTAGATTGTATTCTTAATATAGACTCTCAAACCCTTTTATGATTAAACGTTGACTTTTCCTACATGAAAGCACAAAAGGTTGATGCTGTGTGGGAAGTTCAAGGTACCCAGATTACAGGGTGTAAAAATAAGGAGAAAAAGGATTTTTTTCTCCATTTTAGAGTCCTTTTAAAATGTTGGAAAAATGTTCCAGGCCATTTCAAAACCAGTGTTTTTGAAATGTTGTTAGCATGATGAACTGTTAAAAAAATTATGGGATAAAACCTTTGTTTTCACTGCTGTTAAAGAAAATTTTAAACCAAGAACTAATTTTTACAAACTCACAAACTCAAATTTATGTTTAAAAATGCTGAAGAAAAATACTTGTTTGCTCCTGTATATCTTTACAGTATTTTAATATTCCTAAATGAACAATTTAGTAAAAATAATGCAACTTCACAAATGTTTGAATTTGATTGACACAAATTCAAACGAATTCTTACGAATTTGAATTTGTAAGAATTTCACACAGCTGTCTGCAGTAGGGACAGGCACTTGGTCTGTGAAGGGTTAGGGATTTACTAGGACCAGAAGACTGCAGTAAAAGTAGGAAATAGAGACAGGAAAGAAAAAAAACCCTACTGCACGAGTCAGAAAATAGTGAAAAATGGAAATGCCAAGAAGATAGATTTTGGTCATTGACCACCTCCCTAGGAAGCCTGTTCCAATGTCTGACCACCCTCTCAGAAAAGAAATCCTTCCAGTGTCCAGTCTGAATCTCCCCATGTGCAGCTTTCAACCATTCCCACATGTTCTGTCACTGGGTACAGGGAGAAGGGATCCACACCCTGCTCTTCACTTCCCCTCCTCTGGAAGCTGGAGAGAGCCATGAGGTCACCCCTTGGCCTCCTTTTTCCTCCAAAGTAGACAAACCCAAAGTCTCAGCTGCTCCTCACAACCTTTCAACCCTCACATCAGCTTTGTTGACCTCCTCTGGAGTCATTCAAGGACCTTCGCATCCTCTGTAAATCATGGGGCCCAGAACTCCAGAGAGTATTCAAGGTTTCTCATGTCTGTGCCTTTTGGGGTTTTTTTCTACTCCATGTGTGCATAATATAACGTAATAAAGGAGAGAATTTTTAATAAGCTGTGAACTAAGTACAGCCTTGAACAAATGAAATTTCAAGGTGTGTTTTAAACTAAAGGTCCCTTTAGAATGCAAGACGGGTTTTTTCCTGAGTTTTGGTGAAGTTGTTCTTGATGCCTAAGTAAATATCCTGTGGCAATATTAGCATAACCAAGGAGGATATTATTTGAATCAAAATATAGATATATACAAAATGATATGATTCAAAGAAAGCTGCTTTGGGTGTTATCAGGGTAATGATGTTGTAAAACATTATTCCTGACTGGTAACCTTATCTTTCACACCCTTTGCAAGATATCTAAGATACCATATTAAGAGAGTTTTAAAAATAAATAATTTCTTCTACTTCCTGAAGTGAAGGGCTTTTCATCAGAGCATAAATTCAGTAGAAAAAAACCAAAACCCTTTGCAATTTTTCTGCAAAATTAAACACTGCTATCTGAACCATTGAGAGAAATATATTTACATATTTCAGGCTAAAGATCTTTTGTAAATGTTTAGTTACCACATTCAAACCTTTCAACACTTCCCCCGAAATCACATTATTCTTATGAAGATACAACAAGAAGTCAAAGAATAAAATGTAAAAAGCTCCACTTCAGTAATATGAAGGTTGTGAAATGAGCTGACAGCATCCAGGAAGCTCAAAGTTACTGCTGACAGCCTGTCCTTAACTCATGCTGTGTGAAAAAAGCAAATGGCATTAATGCATATTAGCCGAGCCCAAAGTTTGAACCCCTCAACCCATCCCCTCCTTCTCTGTTTGAGTTATGGGAGCTGCTGTTTCGAGGTCTGATTTTCAAACTTGGCTTCAGTGCTGCTGTTATAAGGCATGCATGGCACTCACACACAACACAAATCTTTGCTCAAAAGCTCTGCTCTGTCCAGGCACGTGCCGGTGCAGCAGCCAGAACGCAAGACGTTAGTTACAAATATCGATGTGTTTCTGCAGGTTTGAAGACTTCACCAAAGGCACGACAGCTTGCTGTACACATCTTCAGAAAACATTTGTTTGACACGCTTTCTACCTTTTACCCCTGCTGTAGTTTATTGGCCTTGTATGCATTTCTAACTTGTGATGCTCAATAAGGATAAATTTAACAAGTTCACCATGTATGTTTATAACCTCTGTGGAAAGAAGAGATGACCCATCTGTGAAATCCCTTTCTTTCTAGGAGCTGGTTGACACCTGAACAGAGAACTTCTTCCTACACTGGCTCCATTCCCAAAGTCACCTCTGGTGGTGCTTGGGGGAAATAACTGCATTCCAACATGCTATGTAGCCAGTAAAAAGGAAGCAGGACAGACTCTCACTCATGACTTGGGAATTTTAGTGTAGAAACAGGTTCCTTGAGAATTGAGTAAAGCAGTTGTTACTAGTCCACAGCCTAAGAAATCTCTCTTGCCCTTCCTAATATACCAAGAACATTTTCAGCTAAAAAGAAACACTTTCTCAAACTGTTTAAATCCTGCTATACCTTTTTAAAATAGAGTTTAAGACTAGAAAAGATGGAAAAAATTCATTATCTATCTTCTAGAATTTCCTTTTCCCAAATTAGTGATGAAAAATTCAGTACCTCTAATCCATAAATCTGAAGGATTCCACATACTTCAATATAAGCCAGGTGTCTGCAGGATCCTGAACATTACTTTCTTTGAATGTTCCTTGTTCTTGGTGTTGCTCCCAAGTTACTGTGCACTGGTATTGCTATGGACTTGTGTTGCAGATTAATCTGAACAGTTTCCATAAGAGTGAGCTTTGACAATGTTCACTTGTTCTTGTGGGATAACATGTCATGACCCCTATTTGTGGAACCTTCCTGCCCATACTTGACAATGTATCCTTAATAAACCTGAGCTCAAACCACTAGTGGAAGGTTCTGGTAGCAGAATAATAATAATAATAATAATAATAATAATAATAATAATAATAATAATATATATTTTTTAAAAAACCTACCCACCAGCCTCCAGACTAGAGAAGGTACTTAAAAAAATTAGAACATCTGAGATAAAAAGGTGTAGAGAACATGACAGTCTGTCAGTAGAAGTCTGAGCTGATAAAGCCAGCAGTTTGTTGAAATGTAACGGCCTTCCACTAAAATGCTAAGAGAGTAACAAGGCACCCATGCAAGGAAAAAAAAAAAAATAAGCTGAATGAACATTTTAATTAACTCGTGTGCAATTTTAATTAAAAACATAATGTGTCAAGAAAATGAATAATGCCTTGGGGCAATAAAATAGCTAGATTTTCTGTTCAGTCTTCTGCTTCATATCTTTTATGGAAGAAGGATATTATTGTTAAAATGAAAAAAAAATGCTCCTTCCAGCCTCCTGCCCCCTCTCCATACACATCTAACAAGAACACTTAATGTTACAAAACCCAAATGTGTGGACAAAAGGAACAGAATTAAATTAGAGCATGGTACAAGATATTCTGTGCTACCATCATCGCATCACGTTGGTTGTGTCACTCTTTTGGCTTTTAAGAGAAAGACTTTGACCTTCAATTTCAAAGTCAATGTTTTGGTCTTAATGAAATATGCTCAGAAAATGTCAATGCCCATTTTTTTTTGTGTGTGAAAACTTGAATTATTTTACTATTATCAGGCCTCGATTACATAGTGGTACAGATGAAGCCATTTTAAGCCATTGGGATTTTATAACCTGAGATACCAGTAATCAGGACTTTTTAAATGTGAAAAAATACGGCTCTCAAATATTAGAAAGGAAAAGAAATAAAAATAAAGCAAGGGGGAAAAAAAGTTGAGGAAAGTTAACTTTCCTCAAATGGAAAATGTATAATGTCCAAACCTATTTATTTCTTTTCTTTGCTCAGATACCACTCACTGAAAGAGATTTGAAATTCTAGCAGCTATAGCATAGCCTGGGGCAAAGGCAGGGTCAAAAGCACCATCATGTAACACATTTTAAAGGCTGTCAGAGAGGTTTCTTCAGTCTCTGTGTCCTCAGCAGTCCCAGAGTCACCAGTTTGCTGCAGGGACTTGCTACCTGGTCATACCTTTTCTGTGGCTCGCATCATTTTGACTGTAAATCACATGTAAACTGTGAGAAGGCTGTTTGCCTTAATGTGCTCTGAACGCATAGGAAGCTTTGTGTCCTGGGCCACATCCAGTCTGCAGCACGTTTTGCACAACTCTTCTCTCATGGGCTTCCATGGGAAGTCCTGATGCCCACAATCTCCTCTAACCCACCCTGTGTGTGCTCAAGACCATCACAGGAAAGAATTTTTTCCTTATATCTAATAAAAACCTATCCTCTGTCTGTTTAGAGCCATTTCATGTTATCACTACATGCTCTTGTAAAATGCTCCTCTCCAGCTGTAGACCCTTCATGAACTGGCAGGTGCTGGAAGATCTCCTCAAAGCCTCTTCTTCTCCAGGCTGAACAGCCACAACTCTCTCAGCCTGTCCTTATAAGAGGGGTGTTCCATCCCTCTGCTCATCTTCATGGCCTTGCTCTGAGCTTGCTCCAACAGGTCCACACCCTTCTTATGTTGGTTGCCCCAGAACTAGTCAGAGTACCCCAAGTGGGTACCGAGAGCAAGTTCCAAGAGCAGAATAGAGGGGGTTAATCACCTCCCTCGATATGCTAGTCATGTGTAGGTGTTTTTAAGGTGTGTTTTAATTATAATTTTCCTGCTTTGATTTTGATTCGTAATGAGTTCAATTAATTTCCCCAAGTCAAGTCTATTTTTCCCATGACAAGAAACAGTGAGTTATGTCTCCCTGCCCCTACCTCAAGTCATGGGCCTTTTGTTATATTTTCTCTCACCTGTCCAGCTGAGGAGGGGAGTGACAGAGCACCTTTGGTGGTTACCTGGCATCCAGCCAGAGTTAAACCACCAGATCATGCTTCTTTTGATGCAGCCCAGAAAAGTTCAAGGACAAACAGATGAAGTTTGATTCCTCCCCAGGGCAGAGGGTGGTGGGAGGCTCATCTGAGCCTGGTGCCCACCCAGCAGAAGCACCTCTGCCTCTGGAGCTGCAGTGGCGTCAGCTGCACCCTCAAGCATCAGCACATCACCACAGCTCACAGACCAAACTCAAAAGAGCCAAGCCAAGCTGTAGTTTTCAATCACCCAGAAAATAGTGGAGGGCTTGCTGTAGAAGCATGCAGGGCTCAGAAATTTAACAAACAGGAGGTAAAAATGAGCCTCCAAACAGGAGCCTCTACCTCTGAGGTCACTGCATTTAGAGTGTGTGTATATGTCCATATTTGCACAAAACACTGAAATTCCTGAGTGCAATGTTGTAATGTTTGTTTTCCAGAGCCTGAGGGGAATACCTAAATTGATTTTAACTGTACAGAGGATTCCTTTGCAAGAATGTTTCTTTTAATGCTTCTCAGACCTGTTACTTGTCTTTTCCCCTTTTTGCTTCCCACCAAAATTTAGGTTTTAGCACAGCTAATAAATAAAAAGCATAATTCCAGGTTGCATACACTATTGCTGAACAAATGCATTTTAACAATATTTCTGCCTGCCAGTTATGCTTGCTTCTCATAAATGAGCTTGCTTTGTCATGGCAGGAGCGCCCACCATAAGAGTTAATTTATGCAGATTCTGGATAATATTCAAGTTTAATTCTCTTTTTACCCTTTCTTTTTCCCCCAGTCATTCACTTGATTCTAAGACTGTCATTCACTGAAGGAAGAGTAAAGCAGCATTTGATTTAGGAGAGCAATCACAGTTCATGTTTCAAATCCTGAATATTCACAATAAGCTGAGACAAATTATTACAGAATTATTCATCAAATTGCTTTGAATAACAAATAAATGTTGTGGAATTACAGTCTGTGCAGACTTTCACAAAAAAGCAAATACAGTAAAATGATTTAAATACTTTCTTTAGTGCTAACTAGGGTTTCACTTACTATATTCTTGGATTCTATAAGCTGCAAGTTCCTTTGTAACATATCCCAATGATTTCAAGGGGATGATCAGTACTGGCTCAATTTGCAATATAAAAACATTTGCCATGAAAGTGTCCAACAATAGAAAAGAAAAATAATTTGACAGCTTTGCCCAGTATCTTTGTTTCTGGCCATAGGCTAGAAGACCTGAAAAGACATATTTACTCTCATGAGCCATAAAGCAAATTTTTTCACTTGGGTCTTGAGTCTGTTTATAAACTCGCACAGGGAGTTCTGTGCTAAGTGGCTGGAGTTTGACCACTTAATATTGAATTCTCTGTGCTCTTGGCCAGCCTTAGAGGACTGTGAAAACCATGCCCTTAGGTGAGCTGGGATGTCTGGTCTGTGTATATAAAAGACTGCTACCTCTGATAACAGCAGCTACAGGGATTTGTACAGCCTGAACTAGGCAGGCAGGGACTGAGCAGAGGCTCCAGAAGGCTAATTCCAGATAATGGCTGACAGTTATTTTCTCTAAATTCCTACTTAAATTACTTTGGTTAAAAACTATTAAAACCATTTATTTGTATTTTGCTTAGCAAGGATTTGTTTGCATCAAAACTGGAGCCAAAATTCAGTTGGTTACATTTGTTTTGGTAGAAGTCCACATGGGGACACTGCTGCAATAAATCTGCCTGATTTTGAGACAGACCAGGATTGAAGTGATATAAAAGCACAGATAGTTGCAAAATCAGAATTTTTCACTGACCTCTTAAAGAGGTAAAGGTATTTACAATTAGTCTGCAGCACAATGAAACACAGTGGTCTTGTAGGTTTCAGCAGCAAGCTCTGTCCATCCCTCCTAAATTTCCCTGTATTGCAAATACACATTGTCAAGAGAAAAAAAAAACAACAAAACTTTTCAAAAATTCAGAGGAGTGAGGTTGGCATTGATCATTAATTTTGTCTGTTGCAGATGCAAAGATAATTAATGTAATTTAGCATATCTTGAGTGAGGTAAACTAATGTGCATACAGATATAAACAACAATTCCAATCTTTTAAAGAGTGAAAATCTGGTGCTTATTAGAACAGTTCATAATCATTCCTATTTCAAGTTCTGCATGAGAATGTGCTGTAATGAGGAATTTAAAATTTTCTAATTAGACATGATTTTATAAAACAGACAGATAATTAAAATGGTGAGGATTACACAGAGAAGGATGAGAAAACACTGTAAAACAGACAGAAAGGAAGAAAAAGGGTATAAATAAGGAAAAAACTCACAAAGCATCACTGATGTATCAAATTTATCCTGCAAAATTTGTAGTGTAGTGCAATTTTAGGTTTCATGGCGCAAAAAGCTACTATCAAACATTTTTTATAAGGTTATGCTAGCATAGGTAGATTCATACTGACAATTTTATTTGATTAAAGGATGCTTACTAAGCCTTGGAGTTTATTTTCCTAAGTTTTAGCACTCTAGAACAGGAAATTGAGGTCTATAGACCATTGCTGCGAAAACTGATCAAAACACATAGATAATAGTTTTTAGCTGTAAAGCCATTTCAGAGCTATTTACCCTGATTTGTATTCTGTGAGAGATTGGAACCAATGGAAAATATTTTCTATATAATTAAAAGAAGGAGGGTGATGTTCTTCTCCTAAGATATGTGAGGGGGGAAGCATTTGACTCTTCCTGAGCAGTCCTTTCCCTTCCACCACCCAGGGTGGGTGCCAGGTGGGAGGCTGAAGGCTTGTTTATTCCCCAGCGATGCACAAAAACCACTCTACAGAACAGTCTGTTTGAGGATGAAGGTGACAGAAGACAACTAACCCTTGTCAGCAGGTTTCATTTGCACCCCAAGGGAAGAGTGGTCCTATTTCTTTTTTTTTAAGGCATTCAGGAAGATGAGTTCATTTTGCCTTTGCAGAGTTAACAGAGACATTTTTAAAGGCTTGGGAATGAAGCCTTAACTGGGACACTCATTTTGTTTTATGTTGTCACTGAACCAGCTGAATTTCCACAATGGTTTAAGCAATTTCCAGATTGTAAGAGGGGATGCCACACACTAGATAGATACTGAGCAAGCGCATCTCCAAAGAGTTGCTGCATTTCCAAATGCTCCATACCAGTGGGAGAAATTCGAGGAAGTACATATGTTGCTTCTAGCTTCCACAATATTTTGGGTGTGACTGACTAGACTCATATGTTCCCCTATTTCACCAGCAGATAAGTATTGGACTCAGAAACAATTCCACCCTATCAATATGAAAGTGATGTGTGAAGCCAAGAATGTTATTACTTAAGATCTTGCCAACTACCCTTGATCAATAGATGAAGGTCAACTCACTCAAACATAAAACTATTTCTGATCAACCAGTTCTAGCTGCATAGCTGGGAAATTGTTTTTTACTTAGGAGCTAATCTGCCAATATAAAAGTGCAATATTCCTTTTACTGATAAATAAATATCCATCAATGTTGCAAGTGATAATGTTTATTTTGTGAGGATTTATCGTCTTGACTAAATCTATGAATGAGAGCAAACAGAAAACATTCAAAACTCATCCCAATGTGTACTTGCTGAGTAAAGATATCTTAGTATGATGTTTTTATGCACTTGTTCAGCAAAAAAATAACTGATATAACTGATATGTTGTGGCAGATAAAATCTATCTTTCTTCTTTCTCTTGCAAAGAAAGATAAAAAAGCTTGCTTTGAAAGAGACATCTGAAATTTATCTAAAAAAGAAAATAATAGCTAAACTATAACCTCTTGAAGGAAACTAAAATGATATGGGGGAAAAGATACTTTCCTTTTTCATACTGTAGCAGATAAAAAGTAGAGAATTTTGACATTACAATAGTTTTACTTTTGACAAGGATGTAGAATTTAATGAAGCAAACTCACCAGCAGCATTTTCCCCCATCTGCAAGCTAGTACTGACTTGCCATTGTCTTTCCTCTCTTCTTTCCTCATCTCTACACTGAAAGGATGTCTCCAGCTTCTGGCACTTTTCTCTTAAGCTTCAACAATAGAATCCCTATAAGGATCTGGTACTGATGCTGGTTAAAGTGTAAGCATTGGCAAAAGGCCACAGGTTTCTACAGTTCCTATGGGTGCGAAGTTCAAAGGATTGATGTACGTGTTCAAAGGATTATCTCATTTTCAGTGGTCAGATCTTTTAGACTGTCTTAGCTGTGTGTGTGACCGCACCAAAATCCATCATGGTACCATCAGTTTCTGCTCCAGCATGATCGTATCAGGGATGATTTCTCATGTCCTCTGTCTTCCTCAGAGAACGAAAACGAAGTTTCAAAGAAAAAAGTTGGCTCATCAGCTCTGTTTCTCTACTTGGCTCTGCAAATTCTGCAGCAGAGAAGATGGGCGTGTCCACACCATTGTCCTGTTAGAGTTGGTTTTGTGCCTTCACACTTCATTTGAGGTCAATCACACATGAATGCTGGTGAACAGTGAGTCTTGCACACTCCTCATGGTTAGATGCAGGATTAGTTTGAACCAAAGTAGCTCCATACAGACAAAAAAGAATGACTTTTAGCAAATAATCAAAGTCCAATTTTTTTCTGACAGCTTGGTAATGGGGGAGCTTTGGCTTTGAGGGCACAGAGCTGGAAACAGCATTATGCACGTTTATGATATGTGGTTTTGATAAAAACTCAGATAAGAAAATTGTTCCTTTACATAACCTTCATGACCTTCAAGTTTGTCAAAAGTGTTGGAATTTATGGACATTGAAATTTTCTGAGGCACTGAGGTAAGGTGATACTTGCCCTGGCTCAGCAGGTTTTAATACGAACTAACCTGAGGTGTGGCAGAGTGGTCCAACAATGCCATATCTCGTTCTGTTGTAACAGGTGGATTCTCATATTTGATTTCTCTATTAAAAGAGTCTTTGTGCCTCAAAGGGCAGAACAGATGTGTATCACGTGTATCTGCTTCCTCTCCTTGCTGCTGAGCTGTACCTACAATGGTCTTTTAGCATCCAGGCCAGGTTTCAGTGGCTTCCTATAAAAGCAAGTGCCAGAGACTATCCTGAGAGCCCTAGTTAAATGCTCTCCAACTTGCAAAACAAACATTAGTGGCTTTAATCCCTAGAACTCAGAGATGCCTCACTCGAACAGGAACCATCCAGCTTGACTTCTACATGCAGATGTGCAGGGCTGACAATGACAAAATCCTCTCTCTATCAAGAGGTGAAAAATATTTCTATATCCAATTGATACTAGAAGCTACATCTGGCTGCTCAGGGATTTTTGACTGATGGACCAAGGAAGAAAACTGCCTGAGACAGAAAATGGAAGGTAGAAGAGGCAATCAGAGGTGTCTGATAAACTGCAGTTCTCATAACTTTATGGTTTATTATATTAAACAGTGTGTTTATGTGGTAGGAAGAGCACAAAAATATCATCTCTCAATAAAGCATTGCTCTGCAATACTTTATTTGAGAATTTCATCAGGGCCAGTGAGACCTAAATAAACCCCAAGATGCAAACAGCTCATTTGTGGCTTGCACTTTAATGTTACAATAGCATGTGCTTTTGATGGATTTATTTTATTAAAAAAAGGTGAGTGAATTCTTGTTTCTTCTCATCCAAATGTCAAAGATTCATGAATTAAGCTTTGTTCAAGGTGAACAATAATTTCAAAATTGTTTTTCTCCTTAGTGAACGTCTGATCTGTTCCTGTCAAAATGCCTTCTTAAGATGTCTCTTCCTGCTTTTTCCCAGGAGATAGTTTAAATTGGAGTATGCTTTGAAAGGTTTTCATCCTGGAGCTTTAGAAGGTAAGACCTGATTATTGAATATCCTTGGAGAATGTGTAACCTCCACATGGAAAAAAAGAAGGAAAAAAATAGCAAAAATCCTCTGATGGAAATAATTTGTAAGTAGAGAGACTGGCAAGGATTATCTAAGAAAGAAAAATGTTGAGTCTTGGACATTGAAAGTCATAATTTCACACTGTAGGCAAAAAAGGACTCTGTTTTTTAGCGGAACAGAGAAGCTGGCTTTCACCACTGCTGTAATCCCCAGCTACAGAGGCGTGAAATGTTTACTTAGAAAGTGCAATTTTTCGCAAATGACAATGTAAAAACATTCATACCTATGGGAAAACCCCATTTCCATACATGTGTGAAAGTATCTAAACATCATGAATTCTATCCACTGGGTCTGTTGCAGGAAGAAATATCTCCTGGACTGACCTCTTCCTCTGCATCTTACTGGGGACTTTGTCCCCATGGGTGAGTTCTGAAGTGAATCCCTGTTGCTTCTGCTCCCATCAGGAGCTTCTGATCTTGTGTATCATCTCACCACAGTAAAGCCCTTCTCCTTCCCAGTTCCATCTACCCTGGAATGGATGAATACCAGGATGAATTTCTCCATCCCTAATTCAAAAAAGTACTAAGTGTAGGCAAAACAATCATAAAAGGCAAAGACTAATTCAAGTTTGGTAAAACCAGTGTCCTACTCATCTGTTTGCTTGAGACCTTTGGAGATCAATGACAACCCAACCAGCCTTGGATTATCCATTCAGAGCCACACCTCACCTGATAATTGAGTTAAACAACTAGTTATTCCTATAGCCAGAATGCATGAAGGGGATGATAAGGGAAGACTGATTTATGATCCCTTGGTATCTGAAAGGTGTAGCATTCTATTTAACAAATCGTATTCCTCCAGATTGGAAAACATCATAAACACATTGGAAAGCCTTCAGACAGACCCATCCACCGCATGTATTTTTTTAACATTTTAATTTAGCTATCTGTTTTGGATTACATAAATAATAAAAAAAAGTGAATTCTGTATTTTCTTTCTAAAATAAATCAATTCTGCTACACTGGAATTACCGATTAGATTGAGCATTAGGGAATGTATAAACCTGCATCTTTAACAGACATGACAACATTTCTCAATGAGAATCAAGCAGTTTGCAGTGACCTTCATGTTGATCAGTGGGGGGTCAGTACTGGCATTAAATCATTTTGATTCACAGATGAGATCAACATATTCATATTTGTTTGCCAAATGTGTATTTTAATTTAAGCTTCCTCTGATTGATGCATGTAATTTATGCTGCTTAGAACTAAGGCATCATATTTTTCTTTTTTCCTAACTAACCGGGGGAGACTTTCTTGGAAACAGATAAAGGAAAGAGTCCAGTAATTTGTAGCAATGTGACTACAGCCACACATGTTCTAGAATTAATGTTCTTCATTAGGGTAAGGAGTATCAGCTGTATATATACATCAGGATTTTAATTAACTTGGTCCCCACAACAGGACACATGATTCAAACTGTTTTTCCTTTATTTAGTGTTAGATAAAAAAACCCAAAACCAACATGATGTAAAGTTAAAACAGAAAAACAACAAAAAAACCAACCCCATGCACATGCAACAATAAGAAACAAAATCTAAGCGTTTTAGTCAAGGTCAAGAATATTTCTATAAGTGAGAGTAAATCCTCAGGAGTAACTTGGCACTGTTGGCTCACAGAGCAGTGCTCTGACTGAGAGGTTTCCAGTTCTACCTACCCTGTGGAGACCAGTCTCACACAAGGGTAGTGACACATTCATGGGATTGTTTAAATCTTTTTTATATGTTTTTGGGATGGACACACTTTCATTTGCAAGTGACTTGTAAAGGGCTACATAGACTGCAATTGCCGTACTCCGACAGATGGGTTGCCTTATAAGTGAGCCCTGAACACACTGTCCAGGGAAAAATGCATCTTACACTGCAAGTGATTGGTTCACATTTACCCTGAGCTCTGTGTAACCAAACTGATGACTGGAGTTGCAGCTGTGTTGGACAGAGACACCTTTCAATGACAAGGTTGCTCAAGGCTCCTTCCAGCCTGGCCTTGAACACTTCCAGGGACAAAGCATCCACAACTTCTTTGGGCAATCTCTTTCAGTGCCTCACCACCCTCACAGTAAATAATTTCTTCCTAACATCTAGTGTAAACCTACCCTTGTTCAGTTTAAAGCCATTAACCTTTGTTTAGTCCCAGGCAGGTTTGCAGCTGTGTGTGTATTCAAGAGAGAGAAACAGATAAACTCACATTCAGTCCCATACACATTTCTCCAGAGCGCAGATGTTGTTGGTTAGAGGGGGAAATGCAGGGAGAAGCCTCTTGCTCACTGAATGCAAAGATTTGCATTTGAGGCTCACTGGTCTCAGATCAGGTCCAGGGAAGGAGCTGCAAAGATGATCTTTATCCTTTCAATAGAAATTGTTATTATGCTAGATGATTCTTGTGCCAGGCACTAACATGGAATTAGCTTAATTTACAGAATTTGCGTAATATTGTCGGCTGGGAGCCAAGGCAAGGTAATCTGAACTGTTGCACCTTTTATGATTTGTAAAAGAGCCCATGTTTGAACACAAATATCAGAACTGCTGTGGCTGTGATCCTCACCTCTGACAAGGATTGCATTGCAACAGTGAGACACAGTTTATTTAACTGAAGAAATTCAAAAGACGTGGACAAAGTGTTCACGCAGCAAAATCTTTTGGAGCTAACTTTGTCATAATTCTTGCCTTCTGACACAAATTCAAGCTGAAGTCTGACTTTTGATTACATACCTCCTACCCCGTCTATTTTAGATATCCAAGATATAATTCTGAGTGACTAATATCCTAAATTCTTTATACAATCAACAGAAGAGCTATATTTCTGGAAAGAGGTAGACTTAATGCTAAAATTAGGACAGATTCCCATAGGTCTGAACACTGGAAAATAGATACACTGCATAGGAATGTGAAGGATCCTAACACGCTGACAAAATATCCTAGAGAGCTTGGCAAAGAGTCTTAAAGAATATAATCCTGATAAAAGAACACTGGTCTTTGTTTGCTATTTTCCAGTAAGTCTTTTTTATTTGTGTCTAGTACCTTAAACTGTCCTGTTAACCAGAGTAATAGAAAATATGTCTGTTATCAGTCTGGAGACACTGGAGCCAGCTGATGCTTTAAATCTTTGCATTTCTGATAAGATAAATTGCATATTTAAAGGACAACAAATTACACACCATTATGTTTCACTATGTTACAGTGATTTAGAATATCAGTTCAGATTACTCACTTTTTAAATAATTATGAATTTTGCTATTATAGCACACATTTTCAGTTGATAATAAAAGAAAAGCTATTTATTTTGAGTTTAACACAAAGATGTTTGAAGCTTCTCTGAGAACGCAACACTCTTCATTTTATTCTAGGGGAATAATGTTATTGTTTTGATGGCAAGAAGAAATTGAACTGGGTGGTTACGTCTGTTATATAATAAATCAAGATGTTACAGTAAACCTACAGTTCATCTAGAGATTTATGCCTGGAAGCAGATCTGGCAGTCAAAATCCAGCTCGCATGGCCCCTTTGTTTATGAAAATCACAGGTCATCAAAAACCTGCCTATTATCAAAGCCGTTTATCAGCTGATTATTCCCATAGCATTATTTCCTGCATCATTCTGTCCACAAAAATTTGGAAATATTGTCAAATATTTCTTACAAAAAAAAAGAAGCTCACGCTGTCTCTGCGGGTTGATCGGATGAGCTCTCTCTCCGTATATCGGAAAGCTGACTACTTTCCAACAACTTGATTTCACAAATGGAGAAACAGCATCTGTTTTCCTGCAGCTCCACATATGGCTCTCGCTGTTGCGGCGCGGAGCCGAAGCAGGTAGTCCCCAGGAGCAGAGCCCTCCGGAGCCCTGCAGCCCCCCGGGACCCGCCACCACCGCTCGGCCGCAGGGGACACGGCTTCCCCAGGCTCCTGGAAGCCTCTTCTTCGTCAGCAAGTGCGAAACATCCCTCCCAAGTCAGCCTGTGGGGAGGAATACTCAGACGTGTATTTAGGACTCCTGCGCTTGTCGGTTTGGCGTGGTGGTTTCAGTGTATCTACTCCAAGGCGTGGTTGCTCAAGGACTTTAGAAAATGTCTGGCTGTCATCAATGGAGCATGAGGGGACTTGAAATAATTTGCAGGCTGAGGGGTGTGTGCATGTGGAGAAAGGAAACAGGGGCAGCCCTGCTAGAATTGAGATAAAATGCATGTACTGTTTCTGCACAGCACATGATTATTTTTGGCTCTGCAATATATCTAGCAGCTCTTCATGGTCCATTCAGGAGTTTGAAGCTGAGGTCAAATAAAAATATCAAGGTTTTTTTTTTTGGCCTTTTTTTTTTTTTTTCCTTTTCATGGGCTTTGTGTGCTTGTGAAGGTCAAGGAACTGGCAGAGTCCAAAAGTGAATTTCTGAATACATCCGCAGTCCAGGTATATTTCAGACAGATGCTCTCATTCTCAGACTGCCCTGCCAGTGACCTTAACCCTGATTTGGAAGGACAACTCAATCTACTATAAAGAGGAAAGGTGATTTAGTCTCCAGCCATGCTGACAGTCTTGAACCTCTCTGAACACAGTTTGTCATTTGTGCTGAAACATCAAGTCATTTGGTTATTTGAACTATCTCCCACTAGTGATTAAGCTGAGACTAATTACTAGTCTTTCCCTCTAAAATCTGGCTCAGAATAATCCCAGTGATGAAATTTTTCGCTATTTTCCATCTCCATAAGAAAATGTAATGTACAACTATCTATTTAATCATCTATCTGTTGTTTTCAACCATTGAAGGCCAGACACAAGAAAAGACAATTTTCTGTGACCATTTTTGGAGACTGCATTATATCAGATTAGAACTTAATAAAAATCTGATTTGTTCAAAACTATCATTCCTTTCTTCAAAGCATTTATCCACATCTTTAAACCCACCAACTGATCCCCAAAATCTTAAAAGCAATTTGGGTCAAATCTAACATCTTTAAATAACTGTAAACCCTCTGATGAGGTGGCACCCCAGCACATGGCATAAAAAAATCGCCATGGTCCAGGAGAAATGCTGATACATGGCAGCAGCAAGGCATCTTTAAAGGAGAATAGCACAAGATTGGAAGCCAGATGCAGTCCACCTTTGGGGAAGGAGGAAGTAAACGAAACCCATGGTTATAGTCCTTGCAGGAAAAGGTCTGCCAGAAGCACTTCAGGAATGACCTCAGACAGACAGGGCCAACAAGTGGGTCTGGAGAAGGTGAAGGCAGTCAAGTAAGAGAAAAAGAATGAGTGAATATGAAGAGAAAGTGGAAAGGAAAGGAAAGACAGTAAACCATAGAGAGGAAAACAGAGGAATTAAAGCCAGTGGGATCATGGATGTAGGGGAAAGATAGTGTCAAATGTGCTATGTGGAAAATCAGACAACTCCTCTGATCTCTTACATCAGCTGAAGGAAAACAAATTTCAACATGATTTTGTTTGATGCAGGGAAAAGAAACAACCTGTTACTGAAATCTGTGACAGGCTACAGCATAATTCCACTCTTCTGTGTCAGGAAAGAGCTGCTAGTGTTTAACCAGTCAGGGCAGACATCAGACTGTGAGGGACAGGGAGAAAGAGAAATGCCAGCAAGGCTGCTGTTTCGCAGGAGGGTAAAACTCTTCATTTTCGGTAAGGCGGGAAACTGAGAGAAACCAGATCTTACCATAGTTCCAAGGCAAAAAGACAGATGTATTGCTTTGCTTAACTTCTTGTGGCTTTAATCATGCCTTATCTTAGTTAGATGTGTGCTGTGAAGCAAATGATCTCTGCATTCTCTGCAGAACTGGGACAGGTGAAGAGTCCACTGTTCCCTGAACTCAGAGGGAATGACAAATTTGGGTTTTAGGGGGTTGCACTGTCTCGTATTTAGGCAGTGGCAGAGTTTTCCTATCAGTGTGTAGATATCTGGGAACCTCATTTGGAAAAATACCAGGACCTAGGCTGAAACTGAAAGGCCAGAAGGGAAGCAGAGCCCTGGTGTGTTCTGTGCCTGCCACAGACAGGCACTGTGGCGAGCAAGCCATGGGTGTCTGCTTTGCATGGCTGCTGAATGTCTTCTAATGAACTGAAATACTGACTCGTGGAAAACTATGTTGGAGCCATTTAATAGTTACCTTCAGCACTTGGAGAGTCAATGCACTGTACAGTAAGTACAGAAATCTGGTGCTTTCCAGAAAATTTGCAGAATAGCACAAATGATCATTGTACAGTTGCACTCTAAGTGCCAAAGTTTCTGTTTGTTTAAAAACCTCCATTGTCAACATATTATTAAAGATATGTTTTTATTTGCTTTGTGGTAGAGGTGGCAAACAGAAACCATTATTTCTGTCTAAACCATTATCCTCTTTGAAAAGAAAATATCCAGGTCCAGTCAAATATTAACAACAGCTTATAGAAAAAACGGTGCCATATAAACAATGTAAAAACAGGCAATGCAATAATTTTAAAAATCTGATTCCTCTTTCAACACCGAGGTCTGTGTTTTTAGGTTGATTCAGGCTTCCATGTAGCACTCATTTCACTTAGTGAAATGCCATGGATGTATTTGAAAAGAGCAAAATTTCTCCCTTAGAGAGCAGTAAATTTTCAAAGTGTTTGCAGTTTGTTCTTTGCAGATGGATGAAAATAGGAGGGAATCCACCTCAGAAATTATTAGAATACTGTCATAGTATCATTCATCTTGGCAAAAGTTGACTGAGCAGATGATGAAGATCCACTTAACTTGGACTCAATCAAAGGTTTTGCTATTTTCATTTCACAGGCCAGATGTAGCTCATCACCAGTTGGAGCTGATTTCAGAAGAGGTGTTAGAGTTTGCTGGTCCAAGAGACGATCTGATCCAGGCATCAAAGGGAGCCACGAGAGAAGCGCGCACTCTCCCCGCCGCCTGCGATTGTCTGCTCCTGACAGCCCCACGCTGCCTCCCCAGAGCAAGGGCTCCTTCCCTCCCCACCCCAGTGCCCGTCCTGCTGGCAGACAGCTAAAGAGCACAGACTTGGTGCCTGCACAAACGTGAGAAGGAATTGCTAATAAACACAATCTTGTGCACTGGGAAAATCAGGAGCCAGCTTCCCGCTGTGTGTTCGCTTGACTCATCCGCACCCATACACTGAGCGAGGAGGTAGCTACGTCCTCTCACTTCTCCTTTGTGCCTTTTAAACTTTTTCACTCTTTTGTGGGGAACACGTTCTACCTTATCTGTGCAGTATCTGTTGCCTGGTCTTTCTGACCTGTGCCAGAAGTTTTGCTAGTCTAAAATGATTGAAATGCTTTATTGTGATGCCCACGGCATTCAAGATGCAAAAGGTTGATCAATATCCCAGCAAAATGTAAAAAGTGTGCAAAAATTTTTCTTATCCTTTCTGAAGTCCTAAAAAAGTGTGCCTGAAACATTATTTATGCCTACTCTCTCCTATTTCTATCATTGATTCTAATCAGAGTTTGGTACATTTCTTGAAAACAAAAGCCCTTGCAAGCAGTGATAAATAGATAATGTCAATTACTGTGCTACTTGTGCAGTAGAGCTTTTTTTTTTAAGACTGCGATTCAGCTTCATACAGAGGGTCCACCTGAGACACTGTGAACTTCAGAACCTAACCATAATTTCTCTGGGGTTTACATTTATCCTGATGCTTCACACAGGGTGACTTTTATCTCTCTCATAGATTTTCTGTGAGTGGGTCATGGGAGTCTCAGACCTGTTTATAAAACATTTATAAGATGTTTATAAAAAACACTAGGTACTTAAATATTTCTATCTGATAATGTTTTGACTATCTTAAGTCTCTGACTGAATAATCTAAAAAAGGCTCTAACCAGCAAAGCAGGAAAACTTCATTAGGATGTTACAGTCAAAGCAGTTGAAAGAATTGTTTGGGTTTTCCAGCATATTTCCAGCACAGATTTATGCTGGAGTCAAAAACGGTAGTCCAGTTGCAGACTTTACAAGGTCAAAACTTTTCCTGGTTATGAAAACAGACTTTCTAATTGTTTCTTACAATGTTCTGTTCCAATAAAGACTACTCAAATCCACCTACTCCATGTATGTGAATGGATGAACCAATTGAAATTCCCATTGTAACAATATATCATGGAATATTAGAATAGTAAATATATGTATCAGTGTTAGAAAAGATGGGCTGTCAGTTTTGTGCTTCTCCTTTCACATTTCTTCATTTTCTTCCTTATCATCATGCCAATGACAGCAACCAAAAAAAATTTCAAAAAATGAAAAAACCAAGCCACCATTGCCCCAGCAATCACCATTTGGAACACTTTCATAAATGTTCTTTTCAAGACATGCCCTACTCCATGAAATAGATGCCTGAAATCATGCATACTTCAACGTATTTCCTTTCACATTCCTTCTGGACGTGTATTTATATGCCAACTCGTCTTCATAAATTTCAGACTGGCCTTATAATAGCACAAATTAATGATGCCACTAGAAAAGAACTCAGCTGCTTTCAAAGGAGCAATAATCATGTCAGAGGTGCAGTTGGCATGAAGATGATTGAGTTGCACCTCTTCTCTGAGATATTTTGAGGGATGAATCATCCCTTACATAACATATAGCAATGGACAAATTTTCCACGTTACTCTGATACCTCATGCCATCACATTTAATTGTGTAACAGTCAGTCACTGCTGCATAAATTTGCTTCCTCAATGATTTGTTGTAAGACCATGGTAGATGTGTTTTCGGTAAGCTGATCTGAGATTTCAGCAGACACACGTCTGACACTGCTCTGGACTGCAGGAACTGCAGGAAAGTGATACACCTTTCTGGAGACAAACTCTCCTGACTTTTTGATGTGAGCTAGTTGGAGCTCCTCTCTTGAACATTAACTACTCCATTGTGAACAATTAAATGGTAAAATTATTGACAATATAAAGTCATTTTACTCTAAATATAAGCTCCTTATTACACATTTTGCCTAACAGACTTTTTCATATACTCTTATATAAAAATTTTGCTTTACTGCTTGTGACATTTTCCAGGCTATGCCTTGCATCTCTCTTTAAGAGAAGTTTAGATTAATCATTCATCTAATATTGTGAGCTAAATACACCCACCAAAAGCCAAATGCTCTTTCTGTACCACAGTGCAGATACAGCATTGCTGATATGACACAGACTATTATCAGACTTTCAAGTTGGTCTGCTAGAGCATTCTTTGGCTTACTGAGTATTATAATAAGCCAGAGTTCACTTTACACAATGAATATTTTTACTGAAATTTTTCATTGTGGAATCTGGTGAAGAATGAAAATACACAGAAGAAGTTTAAAATCAATAGTTGCATATTAATTAGCAATTATTCAGGTGGGTTCCATTCCTGGAAAGGCCACAAATATTGGCCTTCCTCAGAGAAATGTTTTTAACAGGAAACTCTTGATCTGGCACGGTGCATGAGGCTGCTGTTTCACACAGTGCTTCACAGAGTATGGAATAGTTATCAACCACCCACTCTTCAGAGCTGATAATGTCTCACATCAGCTTAGCATGCGACACCCCAATATGCCAGGGAGTTGCCATGTGTGTTTATATTTACATTGAACTACATTACTGAGGCCAATTCATTCTGTTTAAGTTTAGACTGGTAATTGAAGTGACCAAGTTAGCAATCTAGGTGCCCTACAATTTAGGCTGATTGAGTTTTATGCTGATGCATTAAGATCCACACCCTTGAACTATGTCTCTCTCTCCTTCCACTGAGCCTAGCTTACCTCTGTGAGGTGCCAAAAGCTACATGGGATAACTTAAATTAAAATTTAAGGAAATTCTGAAAAAAAAGTTAAGCTAAAAGGAGAATGTTAACAATTGAAATACCAGATCAAATCTCCTCTGATGAGGAGGACACTTGATTGGACTTTACTAACTAATTTCAAAATCTTCAACAGATACCACGTTCTTTTTACCAGAGGTATGGGGATGCACAGACACATTATCTAACTTGTTCCACCCCATAGACACCTCCATGAGCGGTCACAGATGTTACCTAGTCCCGGTAAATATTTACTCTGGGATATTGATTTTAACATAAGCCTTTACTGAACGAGTTCTGCACAGAGTTCAAGAACTCTGTGAAGCAGAAGTTCTGCTTATCTAACCCACAGCAATGCTGGGGAAGGGAAAAATCTACAAAACATTTACACAAGATTTTATCAAACATAAATGTCCCGGATTGAGACAAATTCAGAGGAGGAAATATCCCCTGATGGAAAGCAGGCCGGAGGTACCTGTGTACCCCTCCCCCACCAGGTTCGGGAAAGAAAATGTCCCCAGAGGAAAGTGAAGGGAAAAAAAAATATTTATTTAACAAAACAACAAAACACACAGGAAAAGGACAATANAAAAAAAAAAAAAAAATCTTAAAAAAAGAAGAAGAAGAAGAAGAAGAAGAAAAATCCCGTCTCTCATCTCTCGAAAGGAGCAGCTCTGAGAGCCGGCAGGGACCAACCAAAAGAAAAAAAAAGTGCCTCCCCCCTGTCTCTCTGTAACCTTGAAGTACAAAAAACCCAGAACTGTCTGGGCTGGGTGTTTTTTTCTCCTCTCCCCTCTCAGGCTCCGTTTAAAGACAAAGAAAGGCATAAAATTCATTTTTCTGGGCATGGGCAGATGATATAGGATAAACTATCAAAGGATAAACTCCAAGACAAAAGTCACTCCAAGACACTAAGTTGTTCAGTGTACATGGGATCATAAGTGAAATCTTTTGTATATCTCTCTGGATAAGCAGAGAGAACCAAAGGTGACTGCTGGTTACAAAAGACACCTGACAGTAACTCAATAAATAATAACAAATAAAAGGCAAGTAAGTAAACACCTTCTTTGCTTTTAAGTTATTTCCAAAGTAATAGACAATTGCCTCAGCTGCCCACGTTCCTTTGGTAGCTTGCCCACAAAAAACAATTTGAGAACAGTTACTGCAAATGAGTGGACAATATTTTGCTAAAAACTATTACTTGAAGATATAATCACACTTCTTCAAATGACCAAAATGAGTTTACGTTCTCTGTTTAAATAACCTGGCATTAATTTCCCTGCTTTTCCTTTTTTCTGAGTGTCCTTCTAGGGCAGTCTGGTCCCAGCTGATGGAAAGATCATGTATTCCCATACCTCTGTGAATAAAACTAAACTATTTTGTTTTATTGATGCAATAAATTAGAACAGGATTCTGTATTTTCCCTGTAATGCTTTTGCCTCTGTAGTGAGGTAGTGAAACTCAGTAACTTTCTATTTTTATGTCTTAGTGGATGTTACTGCATGCAGAAAACTTCCTAACTTCTAAATATTACAGATTTGCTGGCTTTTAGTGCATTTCTTGACAATGTAATCAATTTTTCACCCAGTTTTCTTTTTAGAAAGAAATGACAACTTTTTAAAGGAAAAAAATAAAAAAAGAAAAGCCAACTTGATTTAAGGTCTGGATTCACACACAATTTTCTTTGGGGTAAGGATGAGGAAAGACACAGAGCCTGAGTGACAGCTACATTATCAGAGGTGTGAAATGGGCTCCTCTTGCTAGACTCTCCCAACCTAACTGTTAACCTCCCATTGCACAGAGATTCAAACTTGTATGTAAACAAAGCATGGGTTATTTGTTTCATGTATTCTCTCTTTTTGGACAATCTATTTCTTTGCGTTGGAATTTATTTTTGATCTTTATAGTCTGTCAGTTTAACCAATATATTGAAAGAAATTTGTAATATTCTCTTTGCATAGATTTACCAAAACTTCAGGTGCTTTATTTACTTTGTTAACAAATATTCTCTTACTAAATCCAGATACACAGCACTGTGCCAACTGCTAAGAAGAAAATGAACTCTGTCCCAGATGAAACCAGAGCATTCAATAAAAAGAACAAAACATTATGTTCTTTGGCAATGCAGGCTCCTCACATGGCCTGCAAGACATGGAATATTTCTATCCCCGGTTTGTGGAAACTTGCACAAACTGGAAGCTGACATTCAGGATCTGATACAAGGGGCTCAGTGTTTATAATATTAATCAGGTTTTGAACATTCCATGCTGATTTTAGGGCCTTAAACTAGAATTTATTCCTTTGGCAACCCATCGGCTGCATTTATTTAAACAAAAATGTATAAAAAATTGTTATTCAAGAATTGGAAAGAATTGCTTCAATTTCTCTTTCCAAAGAAAATTTGCATTGAATCTATAATGTGAGCCTTATTCAAATGAGCTGGTTTTATTTCCACGGAGAAATAAAATTTTATATGAATATTTGTCACATAGTAGGTATTTTCCCCACTGTGGTGGGTTGACTTTGGCTGGAGATCAGGTGCCCACCAAGCTGCTCTATCATCTCGGCTGGACGAAGGTGGGGAGAAAAAAGATGGAAAGTTTGTGAGTCATGATAAGGACAGGGAGATTGCTCAGCAATTACCATCATGGGCAAAACAGACTAGGGGAAAATTAATTTATTACCATGTAAGGGTAATGAGAAATAAAAACCAAACCTTCAAACACCTTCCCCCCACCCCTCCCTTCTTACCAGGCTTAACTTCACTCCTGATTTCTCTGCCTCCTCCCCCTCAGCGACACAGGGGGATGGGGAATGGCAGCTGCAGTTAGTTTATCACACATTGTCTCTACTCCTGCCTCCTCACTCTCTGCTCCTGCTCCAGCATGGCATTACTCCCATGGGAGACAGTCCTCCCTAAACTTCTTCAACGTGAGTCCTTCCCATAGGCTCTTCACAAACTGCTCCAGTGTGGGTCCTTCACGGGGTCACAAGTCCTGCCAGCAAACCTGCTCCAGCATGGGCTCTTCACCTCAGAGCCACAGGTCCTGACAGGAACCTGCTCCAGTGAGGGCTTCCCATGGGGTCACAGCCAGCTCTGGGTACATCTGCTTGCTCCATTGTGAGTCCTCTGCGAGCTGTAGGTGGACCTCTGCTCCCCCATGGACCTCCATGTGTTGTGGGGGCATGCCCTGCCTCACCATGGTCTGCCCCATGGGCTGCAGGGGAATCTCAGCTCCAGCACCTGGAGAACCTCCTGCCTCTCCTTCTGCACTGACCTGGGGGTCTGTAGAGATGTTACTCTCACATAATCTCCCTCCTCCCTCCAGCTGCTCCTACTAGACGGTTTTCTTTTTCCCTTTCTTGAACAAGTTATCCCAGAGGTGCTACCACTATCACTGATTGTCCCAGCCTTGGCCAGCTGCAGGTCCATCTTGGAGCCATCTGGCATTGGCTCCACTGGACATGAGGGAACCTTCTAGCAACTTCTCACAGAAATCACCCCAGTAGCTCCCCCTGCTACCAAAACTTTGCCATGCAAATCCCGTATGCCCCCAAAATTTCAAAATAAAACTGCTGTTATATAAGGCTTACAGAAGTCAAAAATCACTCAGTTGTTTGGGTGGTTTTTTTAAATTGAAGGCTAGAACTCAGTACAGCATTGAGTTTTTTGAATTAGGTTTTGTTAGAGATGTGACTAACAGCTCAGTAGTTAGCTGCTTTTAATCATATTATTCTCACAACTTGTGTTCAGCATTGCCTAGAGCCACAGAAAGCTGCTCAGTATTGTAGAGATTCTAGTAAACAAAAATCAGGGTAAAATAAATTATTTCAAATGAATATAAAATAACTCTACACCGTGTAGCATCTAAAAAAAAGGAAATGGGCAAGGGTAAACTCCTCCCTACCCTCGACCTCCTGGTCTGCAAATTAGAGAGAGAAAGGCGTGCAACATTGCAATGGGCACCACTGGTGGACAGAAGTGGACGTGATTTACAGAAGCAAAGGTAAATGGAGGTGGAGGGGAATGTGGTAGCAGGAAAGATGAGGAAGCCAGGTCCCAGCTGCTGTGTAACCATGGGCAACTACATGGACTCACAGGGAATTTCAAAGGTGCCAGCACAACAGTCTTTGGGGTCTGCCAAAGAGCCAGATGCTGGTGCAGAGTGAATATTTTAGACTGTTTGCCATACTGTTTTCAGAATTCTACCTGATCGTCTTCCCATCTCCTTTGGAAAACTCAGTGGTATGTTAATTATTAACTTCATAAAAGAAAAAATATCCACAGTAAGCTTAATATGTTTGCAGAACTTTTGCTTAAATGCAAGACAAAATAAAAGGACACTGTTACAGTGTGTTAAAATTCATGGGCGATGTATAACATTCATGGCCTCTTTGATTAAAAATGAAATTCCTTCTTTCTGTAACACCCAGGGATTTTCATTAAAGCAAAATGAAGATCTTAACTGCAGCTACTAAAAGCAGCAGCTGGCGCTGAAACTGGTAGAGCTATATGGCCTGTGACTTGTTCTTTCCCTACTTTTCACCTCTAGTGAGGCAACACATATCTTCCCCATCTTTCTTCCTTCTGAAAACCCTCTGACCGCTGGAGAAATTTGAGATTCCTGTAATAATTCGTGGTTAAGTTATTCCAATGAGAAGGGTAAACTGAAGGTATAGATTTGAAATTGGTAGATGCCTGTCTGTTGATTAGATATAACTGTGTTTTTATTTCCATCTCTCCTCCAGAGGATATAAAAGCAGTCACCTGTCAACCCAATCCAGCAATGAAATTCAGCAGCCTATTGTCCCAATCACTGCTTTCAATCACTCTAAACGGTCTCCAGAGACAATCATTATTATAGGACATGTTCCTAAGAGTAGATAAATGGAGCTCAACCTGCCAGCCTGCATAGGGAAAGATGGACAGTCTTGGCCAAAAATATGAAAGGGCCTGGAGCTTTATTGACATTTACATCAAAAATAGTTAGCAATGAAAGCAGCTGTTGTGGAGAGCTTTCACCACAACGTGTTTGGAATATGCTGTGAATTGAAATACAGACCTCCTGACAAGCAATTTACCTTCTGTCATTCTCCATGTGCTTGCAGCATTACCGGGTACTTGCTGTGATAGCCCACTTAAAGCTGCACATGTGTACAGTTTGGATGAAAGATTAACTGCAATTTGAGGCAGGAAGTAACGAATTGTGGAGTGTCATTCATAATGGCCGACATTGTCATCTGCAGGGTGACACCACAGCAAGAAGGTGCCTCTGTTGTGATGAGCTTATAGATTCAGATGTCACTCATCCTAATGAAGATCTGCCTACAGTTCTAATAAGCAGAGTGTGAGACAGCTCAGGATTACAAGCATTAATCTGCCTTGTTTGCTGACATTAACATGATGACTAAAATGCCATTATGCAAGAAATTCTTTCGAAAGCTATTAAAAAGGGGCTATCTTAAAAGGAGTATTACAGCCCAGAACAAAATATGTGCTGGGAGTTAATTTGCATGTTTACTCTTTTTATTTTCTATGCTGTCTTGATTTTTTTTTCTTCTCTGAATAACTTAAGCTGCACAAAAGTTTTTGGTATTTCATGAGCATAGTACCACTTACTGTAGCTGAAATACAACCCACATGCTGGTTTCCCCTAATGCAAAATGTAAATCCATTAACCCCTGGTGCTGATGGCAGATTATGTTGAATCCAAATAACAATGCAATAAATATTTAGCCAATATCTTGTGAAAATAAAAAACCCCAATCATACCAAGCACATTTAAAAGGGGGACTTATGATAATATTTAATTTAAATAATTGACCTAATATATAAGTAGATTGGATTTTCTTTTCAGGCACAGAAATAAGCCATTTCAAACTGATGTGGTGCTCTTGACTATGGGGGTCAATGGAGAACTGCCAAGGTTGATTTTTCCAAAGACATCAAGACTCTTACAAGTCATTATCAACTGGAATTGAAATAAATCTGTGTGTAAATCTCTGTTTAAAGAAGGCTAGAAGAAGGATATTAAGGATTTTGATCTTTATCCCTGCAGAAGCGGATGACATACATAAAAATGGATGTATGCCTGTCTTCTCAACTAAGTTTAAATGAAAACTGTATTCACCAGCAAAATCCAGACAGCAATCTAGTATATGCAGATATGGCATAAGATATTTTCTTTCTGGCTGCACCTAAGAGACCCAGGGGACAGGTTTTAAAGGACAGTGACGCAGATGGGCAATCTCTTTTTGCTTGTGGATGCTTCAGCATGTTTTTTCTTTACATCTAGTTGTTGAAACCAACTTGAAAATTCTTAATTTTTAATTTTTATGTAAGATACATTTAACAGAACGTAGATATTTTTGCTGTCTGTATGTGGAGCAAATGACACTCAGCAGTAGGAGATTTGGAATGGGGATAGGTTAGTAAAAGATCTTCTAAAAAGGTTAATCGAAATCTAGCGGCAGCTGTTACCTTTGTAATATGCTGGTGGAGGATAAGGTGAAAGATTTATCGTGACGTGTTTGTCCATGTATCAATGGATACAGGTGAAGCAATTTTTAAAACAAGGAGGATCTGGAAGACATGCCAAGGAAAATATGGAATGCATCTTCTCAGTCTTTTGTGAAATGGACAACACTAAACACTCATATCAGCCAGAGTTTGGCACGAGAAGAGTGGAAAGTAAATCCATGTTATGTTGGGCACACTGTAGACTGCTTCTAACATGAGCTGGGACTAGGGAGCCTTATTGCAATTCTGTAAGCTGGTGACTGAAAACTACATTCAACAGCATGGATTTTCATTTTCTCTTTGCACCAGGGTTCTTTTTGCTAATGAGTCACAACAGCCTTGGAAAGGTCCTCTTGTTACACTATTCTAAGCACATCTAAACTGGAAAATAAAATCACTTAAGAGTGCATTTATTCCATAGAAGATCCAGCTCCCTTTGGGAGGTAAAAGAATTTTCTGTTTAAGGTGAAGGATAAACTGCACATTTGTGTCAGGTTTATATTTCTTGGCCTACAGGTCAAGTCTTGTGTAGCATCTAAAAATGACAGAGGCCTTCAGGTGGGGAAAGAACTGGACTCCAAATGCAGTAAGTGGGATGAGTCAGAAGACTTGGAGAGGGGTTTAAAGGGGACACAGCTCAAAGCAAGGACCTGAGATAAGTCATGGTGCAGTATTTTAAGCCCAGAGAAGTAAGGGAACCCCACAGATGGAAATAACCCTGAGCATCAGGTTACAGAGGTCTCTAGAAAGCAGGGATCTGCTCTCTTTCAAACAGTCAAACTGAACATCGGTTTATTAAATGACAAGATCTGGAGAAGATGGCACTTCCCTTCTCCACTATTTCTAGGGCAGAGTAGAAGCTGGCAAGTGTGAGGTTCAGGTCCATCACATTTCCCATATTTGCTGTATTCCTAAATTCCCCCTCAGACCTCTTGTTGGTCAGGATTTCTGGTGTGAACTCCAGTCATATTGTGCGTGCTTGGGATTTTTCTTAGCAGGTGAGAACACCATTTCAAATGAGAGGGTTGTGCTGAATGGGCTGAGCTGCCAAGCACAAAGCTCCCCTGTGCCAGGGATTGGCAGGAGGGCAGTGGAGAGAGCCTGGGGGGACAGGGGCTGGCCCTTGTTTGCCCCTCATAGTTTAGGTGGGCTACACTCTGAAGGGTCTGAAACACAGGGCTGCACTCACGCAGAGGCATCCAGTGCTGCTCCTTGTCTTCTCTATACCTGTGCACTGTGATTCCCCTGGCAGCACTGCCAGGCAGCCCCCACTGGCTGTTTCAGCTGGGTGGGACTTCTGGTTCAGCCAGCACTAAGTCCCTGACATATTTCTGACTAGAGATATGCTCAGTCCCGAGGGGAACGTACCTAGGAGAGCAGCTGCTTGCTGCTCATCCTACCCCCTGCACCAGCTGCACATCTCCAGAGCACCAGATGCACACAGGATGTCTCATGGTGTCTATGCAGTGATCTGAATATTTTCAGTACTGAACCATTTTCCTGTTCTATTTGAAGAAGACTACTATTCATTTCTTAAGCCTGTGTCGGGCTGATGAGGACAGGACACAACCACAATTTCAAATGCCCCTGAGAGAATCTCCCTCACTGTGCAAAACAACAGTGCTCCTTCATGGTGGTTACTTGCCTGTTCAATGTCCTAGAGGTGAGAGTGAAATGCCAGTTGTAAGGGCACTTCTAGACCTTTTGAAAATTATCTCACAGAATTTTCATGGTTGGAAGGGACCTCTGGAGATCATCTCATCCAAGTCCCCTGCCAAGGCAGGGTCACCCAGAGCAGGTGACACAGGAATGTCACCAAGTGGGATTGGAATGCCTCCGGAGAGACACGACCATATCTCCGCAACGTCCCTGGGCAGCCTGTCCCAGAGCTCTGCCACCCTCAGTGTAAATAAGTTCTTCCTACTGAAATGCAACTTCTCTTGATTTAGTTTATGGCCATTGCTCCTTGTCCTGTCACTGGGCACCACTGAAGAGAGTCTGGCACCCTCCTCTTCACACCTGCCTTTGAGACATTTATATGCAGTGATGAGATCCCCTCTCAGTCTTTTTCTCTCTAGACTAAACAAGGCCTTCTCCCTCAGTCTTCCCTCACAAGAGAGATGCTCCAGACCCCTAACCACCTTTGTGGCCCTCCCCATTTAATCTCAATCATGTGGCTATGAGAGTTAATCCAGCCCATGGAAACCCTGCTTAGGCTGCCTGCAAACCGATGTGGGTGTCTGCCCACACCAGGGTCCTGCTCCTGTGCACAGGGGAGGTGCTCTGAAGCACACTGTGTGTTTTGTCCAGTCTCTGTACACTGGCAGCCTTTAGGGGTAGGGGTGTGATGTGTGTGCGGAAAGAGGCTCTGGGATAGCAAGGTAGACAAGACAAAACCTCCTGAATCTCACCCGGACAGAGCCTGCTCACTCTGGGAAAACTGCCTGGGTGTCACAGAGGCTTGCTGAGTCCAGGCTGTTGGAGTCAGAAAAAGCTTGGGAACTTTTCCTGCTCCTCTGAGTGTTTGTTTTACCCTCAGAGCTCCTCAAAAAAGGCTTGGCCTGCGAACCAAGCTCGTGGGAGCATTTGCCCACACTTCTGGATGAGCTGAGAGCACCAAAGAAATGAGGAGATGTTTGTTTAGTGTACCACAGAATGTGTAGTTGTAGTTTTAAGGTTTTGCTATATATATTACTAGGGGACCAAGATGGAGATTTTAGGTGTCGGTCCCTTGTCCTTCTCCTTCTTCTCTCTTCTCCTTCTCTTCCTTTTTCCCTCTGACATGAGTTCCTGTGACTTGTTAATTGGTAGATAGAATTTAGTGTAGAGGAGACATGTCAATAAGGTTGATATTAACTGGTTTTGGGAACAAAATAAGATACATAAAGTTTTCTAACTGGTTGATAATAGATTTAAAAGCTACCTGCTTTGGGTAGCCATTGCCATTCTGCCCTCGTGTTCCTGGAGGTCACAGCACAGTCCGTGCCTCTGAAACTTTGATAAGAACAAGAAATAAACAAGCTCTGAAACAGCAGAAAGAAGCTTCATCTCATCTTTTCGGGACATGGGACACTGAAACAAGGAACACAGCCAGGCCAGAAGTCAGGGTCCAGGGAAGAACACCTCCCCCCTGACACAGGCTGGCTCTGGGGGTCTACCTACACCCCTTCCCCAAATAACAGGCACAGTCCAAATCCAACGGAATCACGGGATCTCAATTCAGCGTGAATAGTGTTTATAGATTCAAAAGATACAAATATTTTCAGAACCACGTGTTGGAACTTTTTTTCTAGTTTATCACATATTTGTAATCAAAAAGGCTTTTGAAATGTGTACACACTTAACATTTGTTTGTTTGTGTTTCCAGGGAACAAAAAGAAACATTTCAACATTCCAAAAACAGCTGAGATTTGGGATGAACTGTTTGTTTTCTGGGAAGAAGTGAGTGACATATTTTTATTTACTGATAGAATCTAGCAATCCAGAAATGTCCACAAGTTTTAGGTTTAGAAGAACTGAGTCTGCAAGAACAGTATTCTCACCACACTTTTAATTCTGGACTCTGAGAGCAAAAACATAGCTGATTTATTAGACACTTATAGAAATGTGAGTTAATTATTGGCAGCTAACTACAGATTTTGGTGGCATAAATTTTCCTCAGAAAAAGATCAGACTGACTGAATAGGCGTGAACAGGTTAATAATATCCAAATTATTGATTACTTTCTGTATTTAAAATAAGAGAGTGGAATTTCTAAAAGGCAAAGAAAAATGATAGCTGAAAGTGTGAGGAGAATTTGAAGGAGAGATTAAAAAAAACTGAGCAGGAGATTTTTTTTTTTGAAAAAAGCAGATAAAACACCAAAGTTTATGTTTTTGTACAGACCCATAGTATTTTTAACTGAGAGTTTAATCTGTTTCAAATTGATTCACTGAATAAAAATATTGTCTATTCTAAGCAAATCCTGATCCAGTTTTCACAGAGCTTGGCAAAATTTCCCTCAGATTACTTGTGTCTTTAATTAGGCCTTGTGCTGGGAAGAAACTGACTGTGACTTTAGGGGTCAAGACGGAGGATCTTATTTTTAAGAGAGAGTAATAGTGGGTCATTGAACTGCTGTGTAAGTGTTCAAAAGGCAGGAGTATTTGACTGCCTATTAAGTTTCTACTTGGATCTATGAGTAAATCAGAAAATTTCAATGAACCTGGATGGAAAATCATTAAAATTTGCTGCAAGGTTAAGGGAGGGAGGTTTAACCAGATGACCTCCAGGAGTCACTTCCAACCTCAACCATTCTGTGAGTCTCAGTCTTAGATGTAACCAAGAAAATTCTCCTGGTGAGCAGACTGATCTGACAGAAATTCTGCAAGAGCCTTCTTGAATTTTTTCACATCAGAGAAAAGTACTGGCCTTAATAAAGGCAGGGAAGAAAACCAAAACTTAAGGTTTGAAAATTGCTTATTTTCCCATAAGTATTAGGAGGACCAGCCAAATGAATGCACTGGAGGATTTTTTTTTGTCATTTCAGACTGCATTAACTTTCAGCCAGAGCTATGTTGGATTATTTCTAGCTCAGAAGCTGGACCTACTTTTGCCTCCTCTAACACTGTCATTAAACAGTAACACTATCTGGCAGCAACAAACAGCACAAAATAAGTCTAAGATTATCCAACAGCACACACAGCTGAGAACATTCAAAACCAGCTGGCAAATGTTTGGAGTTACTCCAGATTCTCATAGTTGTCTTCCTTAATGCAGGCAAAGGTAACAAATGTGTGAGAGGGGCCAAAGATCTCTGGTTTGCTCCCATGCTGTTCTTTCACCATCAACTCAGAATATTCTGTGATTCTGTGACACTGATTATTGGCTTAGCTTTGCTAACAAGGACACACAGCAATTTTCTTTCCTTAAACCCTTGAATTTTGTTGAATTTCAGCAAATGGTAGAATGAAGTTTTAAAAAACCAACATCCATGAGCACAGTGTGTGACAGAAAGGAAATGTTCTTCCTACATATCAAAACCTTGCAAACTGGTTGTGTATGACTTTTCTTCATTCTGCTCAAAGGACCACACAAAACCGTTCCTCCAAACCTGAAGTCTTATTGCCATGAGAAAAATCCAGACTTAGAAAAACAAGTCCTTAAGCAAAGGACTTGTCTCTTTCATGCAGCTCTTGCAGGAGAAGGAAAGACTTCAGACAGCCATTGCCTGACACTAAAATCTGTTTCTCTGCCTCGTGGTAAATCTGTGTTTGATACACAGACATGGATGCCCCCATGCTTCCCTCTCTTGAGACTGCTTGTTGCTTGGAGCTGCAGTTCAAACCAGCAAATGGAAGAAAAGCTGGATTGCCCCAAACACACAAGTAGTGGCAGTCCCTGCTCTGCACTACGCCTGGCAGCAGCTGGCTCCTCCATGTGACACTGGTAAAAGAAAAATTGTGAATGTTGTATTGTTATGTATTTCTACTATTTCTAGTTGTCTTCAAAGGGGAGACATGCTTTTGAGGACAGCTCCTTCTCCCCCATATCCCCAGCCTTACCAAGTTCCTCCCAAAGACTTGGGAGTTGCAGGAATCACATACCCAGTGAATAATCGAGGTTATCAGTTATTGTGATCTTCTGCCCTTTGGCCAGTATATTTTCTATGTGAGTAGCTAGATGAGAACATAATTTTCTGGCTAAGTTTAGCAGTGAAATGTTAGAAAGTGTAGGTGAAGTCCTGCAGCTCTTGGTGTCACAGCTCTAAAGAGCAGAGTTAAAATCTTCCCTGGTCAGGGAGGTCTTACTGCTCTGGAATGAAGTGTTCTGTTTAGCATGGCCACAGGGCCTTTGTGGAGACCATCTGTGGCCCTTTGACTTTGTCCTCCTTTGAGGACAACTAGGACAGAAGCTGCTGGTTTCTAGTACAGGTAACACTCCACTAGGAGTCATGTGGCAAAAAAAGGGAGCTCTTCTTATTTTGGTAAGTGTCTTCTCTGGACTCTAAATGTGATCAAGAGCCTTATCATCTCCACTGGCAAGGGCTCTGAGAGGAGCTGTGCATTGCAAGACAGAGGAAAATACCTGCTATTGCTTAATATTCATAGTACAGCAGGACCCAGGAGCCTCAGTCAGCCTCAGGTCTCCCTTGCGTTAACCTTCATTCAAACACTCCTGGTCCTTTATCCTATTTATCTGTTAAAAGGTCTCCTCTTCCATTCTTAGCTTTTTCCAACTTTGTTTGATTTTTTTTGTTTTTTACTTTCTTTCTCAGGGGCTTGCCACCTCTTTCTTTGTCTTGTTTCTGGAAATCAGTAGAGAAAACAGAAAAAATATTTTGTGTAATGTGTTTCCTGGATTTTATGTGGTGACTAAGTTACAAAGAACACCCCCTGCTAGGGAGAATTTCCTTTGAGATCTTCATTTCTTGTAATAGGAACAGTCTGAATGAGCAGTAATTTTCGTTTCTTTTTAAAGGCATTTTCTGAATAAACAATTTTAGTTTTGCTTGACTCCCTTATGACTTTGAGAGTATTGGTTGCAAAAGTTACCCTCTGAACTAATTAATAACTTACTACTCTGTTTTGCAAACTTATCTTTATTCTGACGTTGTAACTTGGCTATCTCCATGGACAGCTGAGGCCTACTTCATTCCAGGTATAAATTGCCCCAAGTCTGAGTAAGGAACTGGAGGAGACAAAGAGGCAAGGAGAGAGGGCTAGTTATAAATTTGGCTGAGACATCCAAGGAAACATCATTTACAGGCTTTCATTCCAATGTACTTATGTGCAGACTGAGAAAAACCTGAGTGCAGTGGAACCAGCCAGTTCCACTGTGCTCTAATTTGATTATTGCTATAAATTGTCAAGTCTTGAGGAAGAAAACTGTAAATTAAGCACTGTTGAAGAAAGAGCTGACAGTCTGTACTGTCCATTACAGAGTCATGGCTGGGGGGCTGCAGATCCTCGTTTGCACTCAGTGAGACAGGGATGACAATGCAGCACCTCGTTCCATACCTGGCCCCTCCTGCTCTGGGGTCAGAGTTTGCTGCTGTTTTATGAGTTGAGCAAACAGATTGAGCAGCAGCTCTGGATGGCAGGGAGCCACCAGAGACCCACTCTCTGCAAGAAGTGAACCAGTAAGATGTGGAGGGCTGGGAAAACCCATGAGATGAATCCACACAAAGACAGAATTCCCAGCTGCATCATTCTCCTCCCCTTCAATCTCATCTTGTCTGACTACCACATCCCCTTCGATCCAGGCCCCTGGTGTTTTAGACCAGGCTGGGTCTCTCCTGTATCATGAGGCAGAGCCTGGATCCGGGCACAAATGACTAATGACAGCAAAGGGGGTGGGGCAGGAGCTGGGTTCCAAAGTTAAGCCCTGAGATAAGGGAAGTCGTGGTCATTTAAGCAAACAAACCTTGGACGAGTAAGGAGAGTTCAGGGGAGAACAAATGAATGAATAAATAAACAGATAAAGGGCCTGTGTGAAGTTTTAAATAGAGTCGGCTGCTCCAGAAAAACAGGAAGCCTTTAAAATATGAGAAGAAAGAGGCATTTGTTTTCCGTATGCAGGGAAAAAAAGCCTTGACAGTTTTATTTCCACTCCCGGTGCACATGAGTGTAGGAGCAGGTTTCTGCTCTAACGAGGCCAGGTAGACATGGTTCCAGCTTGTAGCTTGAGCAAGTCCCTGTGGATGAAGGGTAGAGTTATGTGTGTGTTAAGATGAAGACTGAATCAAGCCTCAGTACTTCTGATATCATTCCATTTTCTCTCCTTGCCCCTTGCTTATTATTTTTTCTTAATTAACTTTTCTTGAACTGATACTTTTAAGCAGCAGGACTGGCTATAAATAGCTCTGAGTGATCAGTTTGAAGGAGTAGAGAAAAAGAGAGGAATCTGCAGTTATTTGCTTTTGCATTTCACTGGCCTCTTTCAAGTTCAAGTTCAATAATTTTTCCAAGTGTCTCATTCATATAATAGAAGAGAGTCCTCACATAAAGATATTTTAAATATCTTCTTGATATAGACTTGATACAGACATATAGATATGCCATTTCTGATATGAAATGACATAATTTTCTACTTGCTTATTTTTTCACAAGAAGAGCAAATAAAACTTAAATTGTAAAGTGTGTTGCATTAAGAGAGCCCTAAGAATCTCTTTAACAATATTTGCAAGTGTTTCCTTGTGAAGAAAAGTTTATGAAATGTGTTTAAATATTTATGGAATGTTAAAAATGAGGCATTAATTGGCAAACAACTTAATTAAAATGCTTTCTCGAGTAATTAGGAGCAAATACCTTCTTCTCTGTTTTGCATACCATTTGTCTTATTCTCTGTTTGATAAAGCCTGCCTGTCAGTCAAACTTTGCTGCAGGTAATTTTTTAGCTCTGTGGGGAAAATCTTCAAAAATTACATCTGAATTTAAAATATTTTTATTATCATTTTTGTCTAACAAATTCTCCTTTTTACTTCATCTCCTATATGTCCCAGTAAAGCAGCATCCTGGGAATTTAGGGCCTGAAGATGAAATTCTGCATCAAGGCATTACTGAGTTTCCAAAAATGCTCTCCTGAGAACAAACTGAATCAATCTAGAATCAACAAACAGTGCAGTTAATTAATGAGTACACCATAAGGGAGCTTTTTTAAACAATGTTGACTGCTGCTGCCTCAGGACCAATAGCACCAGAAGTTATTGCTGGTTTCAAAGAAGTGATTCTGAGGGTTCCCCCAAGGCACCTTTTGCTTACATTAGCTATTTACTACAACTTTTCCTCTTATTTGCACCCTAGGGAAAGTATACTTATTTGCTAAATTACTTTTTAAGTGATGCTTCTTCATGCCAGTAGCCTGAGGTATATGAGGGAAGATGCTACAGCATAAATAATAGCAGAAACTGATCTGCTTTAAAGCAAAGTGCAAAGAAAACCTCTGAGCTGGACACCACCCAAGCAGTGCTTCCAAGCCAAGATGAACCTGGAGGGCTGGGGAGAGCCCCAGGGACCAGCTGCACACCCAGCCAGATGTGTGTCACCAGGGTCACAAAGCCACAGAAGTCCCCAGAGGGAGAAGCCCCGCAGAGCACTTTGGAGCATCCAGATGGAATAATGGAGAAAATCCCCCAGATTTCCAGACACTACAAACCAGAGAAGCTGAATCAGTTCTAGGAGAGTGATGCAAGTTTGCACAAGATGAAATCATGGCTAGCAGATTGTCTCCAACAATAACCAAAATGAAGGGAATATTCCAGCTACAGCCTTCCATATAAAAAAAATCCAAACAACAAAATATTAAAAATGGAACTGCATTTTTTTGAGGTCACACTGCTATATTATGGCGATGCAGTGATAACATTTCTTGTGCAACTTTTGGAATTTCCCTTTCAGGCCATTCTGTAGGAGGAGAAAAAAAATATCTAAAGTAGGAGGCTGTGTTTACAAAACACCCTTCAGAACATAAGCTGGGTAGATCATCATGTTCTTGCAAAATTATGTTTTCTTATCACAGCTATGTGATAAGAGTTTAAAATTGTTATTAAGTAGGGTCAAACTATCATTGGCCTGGGAAAAAGTTGTATTTGTGTGCAACCAGTTTCAGACATTGGATGAATTGCTGAAACTCCTTTTTAAAGATGCTGGCTGGCAATTGTCCTTACCCCAGCCATGCTTGAAGCCCTTATAAATGTAACAGCATCTGTCATTAACACAATTTAAAGTGTCCCATGAAATCATTGTGTGGAAATATTAATCTAAATCTGAATGGAAGCATTATATATTAATAAGTCCAGGAGACTGTACCAGCATTGGTTATAGCAATAATCAGTTGGTATTACTGATGGGATGTTGCTGGAAGGTATTTCCAGCCTTTTCAGGCTTTTAGTAACATTTACTGGCAAATTACCATTATCATAAATATTTCAGTGGGGATTCATTGATGTAATGTAATCCCTAAAAGTTAGGAATGACTGAAGTTCAGGTTTGTTCCTGCTATAGAATTTTGGCCAGATTTTTGTAGAACCAAGTGTCATCATGAGCAGGATGGGGTGAAGATGGAGAAACCTTCGTGTTTCTGAAGGGCTTGCTTTGCAAAGGTTTCAGGCAGACTGGAAAAGAAAGGATCCTACAAAATGCAGCCTTTGTTCCCAGAGAAGAAACAGTGAAATCTGTGCCAGGAGGGCAAGTGCAATCCAAACCCAGGAAGTTAAACTCAGTCATTTAATTCTCTTATGTTTATGTCTGGTTTTGTTAATTTCCTGTAAATTTGAAGGGACTTTGCAGCACAGGCACCATGACAGGGTTTGACCCGAGCAACAACCATCTGCTGGAAGGGAAAGACCTCTTGCCACAGAGGCTCAAGCACATGGCACATGAGCCTTGTGCAGCTGGCAGCTGAACATGGGGAGGCTGTTTCTTTGGAGCTCCTCCTAGCATTGCCACTATTTATTTATTATTAGGGTTCCACTTGCCCCAAGTGAGCGTGGCTGTGAGCTACACACCAGAGAGGCTTCATCCTGGGACTATGACCAGATTTGGGATGTGAAGTGGCCCCAGACTCTAAACTCAGTAGTGCTGCAGCAGATTTGGCTGCAGGGAAAGGCTGGCAAAGTTGCCATTTCCTTGATGCTGTTTTGGAGTTAATTCTGCTTACTTCAGACTGCAGTCACTTTGGTCTTGACATCAGGGAGCAACTTTTAATTGTATTTTTGATGCTAATAGTTTGTGTCTGATTAAAAACATAAACCATATCCATAGATTACTTAAATATGAAAGAAAAATGGATTAAAATGAATAATGAGGTGGAAGCTGAATTATTTCTATTAAAAACAAGCAGGAAAACCACATCAGATTTGTACTGTTACTAGTGAAGGTTCTGATTTAGCAGGGTCAGAGCACCTTTATGAAGCAAATTGTACATGCTGTTTTATATTTCTCAGTAATAAATGTTGTTCCTCCCCCCAAAACTCGAATATAGATGTTTATTACACATAAAGGACATGACATTAGATTAGGAGTGTTCATACCAAGCCTTTTTATAAACAACATTTTCTGTACCAAATAGAAACAAAAGCAATTCACATTTGGTATGGATGCATTGAATACTACCTCAGTAAAAAAAACCACTGGGTCATCTCTATATATATTTCTTTCTTGATGTTTAGTTAAAATTCACCTATATAGATATATAGGTAGCAAAAATTGGAGACATCTGCAAAAGTTAGAGGGTTCCTGGTTATCTTATGTAATATCATAGTAATATGAGCCACTAAAATCCTGAGACTGTTTTATTTTCCTTGCAAAAATGATTGTTAGTATCTGCTTTTTTTGTGTGTGTGTCCTTGTATCCTTTTTGTTTATGTCCTATGCATAAAGTACAGTACTGCCTGACTATGATGATGACCAAAACCCAGGACTGAGCTAACAAAAGATGATTCTTATTTCTACAGACTAAGTATTGCAACAACAACAACAATGTATTTTCATCTCATGGATATAATTTCGTAGAATTAAGTCTAGGCAGTGGAACTCTGACAATATGAATCAAGATGGTGTGGTGAAGAAAATGTTCTCTAATGATCTGTACGTACATTATACATTTAGTTTTTTATGTGGAGCAGCCAACCACCAGTGCAAGGCATTGGGCTTGATCCTTCAGTGTGGATGGGAAGGAGTCAACTATATTCAGTTCAATTATCAAATTACTCAAAAGTCCTAGTATGTGAAGAAGACTGTTAGCTACATTCTTTCTAGCATCACCTGCTCTCCTGTATTTAAAACTCAGCTTTCCCATCCCATCTCTAGCCTTCTGTGGTGAATACAATATACTCATGGTCCCAAATCCTTGCCTCCTCTCTACTGGAAGTGGGAGCCTGTCACCTCCTTTATCATGGCTACAATAAGTTGAGTTTTGTCGTGGGTGGGAGTGGGAGCTTCAGGCAAAGTTTATTAGAGAAACCCAGCCATTGGGCCATAAGGTGCAGAGTGGACACCCTTGCTTTCTAAATTCCTTCTCAGAGAGGAGCCTGGGGAGAGCTGGATCCAATTTTAGCCCCAAACTTTGCCAACCATTTAAGTAACCACGTCCTGCAGGATTAAAGATGGCAAATCTTTAGAAAAGAAAAACCTAGACTTCTGAATTTGTAGGCCAGGTATCCAAAAGTTAGGTAAGATGCTGGATCCAGTTCCAGAATCTATATGGATTGATAGTAACTCACAACTTTTGGAGTGCCAAATGGTTTGGATATTGACTGAAAACCAACTCTGGGTACTCTATAACTTTAGAAGTGCTGACTCAGTATGAACTGATTCAACCAGTTCAAAATCTCCAAAATTTTTTGAGAGTTGTCTTTGTACAGCAGGTTTTTTGACAGATCAAGTACTGTCTATGCATGCAGCTTGCAAAATCAGGCATCATCTAACCTCCCCCAGCTGCCACAGACCTTCATAAAATATATGGACAGAACGAAATCTGTATTCTGACTTATTTGACACTTCTTGTGGATCAAGCTTGTATTAAGAGTTGATTCTATCAAAACGATGGATGTTGTGAAGGAATGTGCAGTCTCTGACCTGCTCATGTCTAGAAAAAAATATTTTCACTTTTTCTGATGTCAGCTTGTCTGAATTAGTGGAAGATGATGTCTACTTTAGGCTGTTGGGTGAACTATCATATTTTTATTACCAGTATAAGTGAATATGAGTATTGACACACAGCTCATCTCTAACTATGAAATTCCTGAAAAACCTGAGCTACCAAGCATCAAGATATTTCTGAAATATGTATCATTGTCTGTATTGTGGAAGGGAGATTTACAATGCTAGATCTGTAGGGGATATTGTGTCAACAGGGTGCGGGACTGGTAATTTCCATGTATCTGCTGTATTCAGAGTCTGGGTGATGCAGTTGCTGTGTAAGCATTTCCTTTTTTTTTTTCTCCCTTGTACAACACCAGAATGCTTAAGCATTATAACTGCAAGAGTTTGAAATGCTGTTTGCAAGTCAAACTGTTTCAAAGTAGCCCTGAGGGGAAGGAAAACAAATATTCCCTTAACCTTCATTCTAATTATATCAGTCATTAAAATACAGGGAACAAAGAACAGTGTTTATTAAAATTCCCTTCTGTTGATAGCTCCTCTTTATAGTGTGGTTCACACCAGCAGATGTTTAGAGGAAGCATCTTTGTGGAAGGGAGGAATAGTATGCTTATGAATTGAGATCACCTAACCAAATATTTTAAAATATTCTGATACTCCCTATGATCTTTTATAGTATATGCAGAGGAGTTATTTTAAGTATGTATTTTGAGTACAGTTATCCCTGTGGTTGTCCAGCTTTGCACAGTCCATTAAGTGTAAAATCCTGATGAAATAAGAATGTCTGATACTTGTTGATTAAGATCCAGGACTGGCATTGTATGCTCTGTAGATAAGCAGAGAGAGCAGAAATGACCATTTTCAATTGAAGACCTAATTTCCCTTCGCTATGAGAACTCTTGATTATGTAATCATAAATTAATTAGGTTAATTCTGAGGTTATTAATACAACTGGCATCTACTTCAAACAACAAAGCTATCTGCTTTTATAGGGGCATTGGAGAGGTACAGAGTTCTGCTTCAGATAACTTACTTTCCTCATAGGTCTTTTTTTCTTCCCTTCAGAGCATCAGTGCCCCTATCCTGAGTTTGTGACCAAGGTGACCATTCCACTGTGTTCAAAATACTCATACTCTGCCTTGGAATGTTTGGTCTCAAGTTGTCTGGTGATCAATAGAGAAGAACAGAAGAACAGGAGTACGCTGGTTTTTAGCCAAAATTTCAAGCTGAGTAAATATTTTTCTACAATTTACGTAGCTTTTTGTGATGATGACTAGAACAGGTCGATGATGTCAATTCTTTTTTTACAGAAATTAGATCTGGAAACATTTATTGGATTCATCTTTCTATTTTTACTTCCTAAATGATAATAGCTTTTTTATAATTAGGAGTTTTAAAAATCCTTAAACTTCAGCATTTATCTTAGGGGTAGTTTCTGTTTTCTTTCATTTTTGCATTCATAATCTACAGAAATTAAAATTGACTGTCATAAAGCATTAAAACCTGCTTAAATATTTTTCAGCAGTATGTTTGTCTGTAAAAATGGAAGTTTAGTATGGTGTATGCTACTGGTCTGATATAGAGAGTAACAGTCCATTTTTCTTTCTTGGTGTTCACGCCACAAGGCCTCCAAGTCACTTACAGGATGATCCTGGTATAAGCAAAATGAAGTAGTCAGGGCAATCAGCATGGGACTGAGGGGCTCCAGCTCTCAGAGAGGTGCTGCATTGCACTCTGCTGCACAACACTTGTCTACCTTTATAGGGAAATACATGTTGCTTTTGATGGACATGATGATGATAGCATATGCTATTGATGCGATCCTCTGAAGTTAGGGAATTCTAACATGTAAACCAGGTTACCGAGGCTTGTATGAAATTCAGGTCACACCTGACACAAGAAAGACAAAGGAGACGACTTCTGGGAAGCTTCATATCCCAACAGTAAAAGAGAGAGCAAGAACAAGCTCCTTAAGTTGAGTTACCAAGGCTCCATGGCATGCAAGTGTCAGCTGGTATCCTGAACTCTGTCATGTTTCGTGGCTGTGAGGATGAAGACCATTTGGAGTGAAAAGAGCACAACAAGAGCAGCGAGCATAGGGCTGATGGTATGAAAACAAACTGTTCAGGGAGCAAGTGGGAAGCAATGGGGGCCAAGCACCTTAGTCCCACTTCAAGCATGTCTAGTGCTCCAACAGCAGAAGGCAGCTGTAACAGGAGTGGATTCAGAGGCAGCTCAGAGCTACTGCAGTGACATGTAGATTCCTTATCACTGGGGTATAGGCTGTGACTGCCAGAGCATTTCTGGCACGGTTGAAAAATCTTCTTAATTTTATAGAAAGTTTAAGTTATTTCCTCAATTGTGCCTATGATATAGGTAAGGATTGAGATGCTGAGCTACCAGGCAGAGGTATATTGAGAGAGAAGTGACCGGAAACTAGTTTCAGTAGCTAACCCTACAGAGTTCTTCAGTAAATTTAACTAATCTCATTTAAGAGAACAGTATTGACTCATTTCTCTTTTTTTTTCTCCTTCACCTGTACCTGTTTTCCTTTGATAAAAGAAAAACAAAAACTGAGTCTATATTTCTATTTTAAAGATAAAACCAGCAGATCAGGTAATACTAGTATTTTTGCTATCAGTTGTGTATGCCCAGGGGACTTGCTTCCAAAGACTCTTTCATTGCCTTACAAGAGAGAATTCTCAATCCTCCATGAGTAAGGCCACCAGGCAAACCTGCTGATTTGCAGCTGTTCTGCTGGACTTTGTGTCTTCTGCCTCTACAATCTGTCCCTTACCTTCTTCTGTAAAAGGAAAAGCAAAGGAAAGAATTTGCTTCTGGCAGATTTCTATTTTACTGAACTGCACAATTAGTATATAATACATGGAACCACACAAGTATCTTCCCACTTTCTATAATCCATAGAAAGAGCTCCTAGTTTCCAAAAGTCAAAGTCTGAGTGAGTAGAAAAAGGGGAAAGCCTTACAGGAGCATCCAAAACTAAGGAGAAAGTGTCATGAATACAAAATCCCTCAGGTTATCAACATATACAACCTGCCTTCCAGAACAGGTTCCCACAGCTTGTTGAATCACAAGTAAAGAATATTTGTTATAAGATAAATTTAAGATAAGTCTTAGATTATCGCAGCATTGACACAGACAGCAGTACTCTCAGTCCTAGATGGAGCAGAATAAACATCTTTACTCTGCACATTGCAATAGAGACTTACAGAGTGATTTGACCTTTCCAGTTGAGGGGGCTAATTCCTTAAAGGTAGATTTTCATGGATACTTTCTTACTGATGAAAAAACCCAAAAACTCAAAAAGGAAATTTAGAAATCCTAAAGAAGTTGTAACTAATGTTTTTCCCTGAGGCTGTCATGCAAATAAGGTTTTCAGTGGGCTGCTGTTTTATGTGAAACTAAATATGTAAGGGTCACAAACCAGTGGTTCAGATTTGGTTCTGTGACACAGAATGAAGGATGAAGCATTTAAATGAGGGATATTGCTTTCTGTTTACACTCGTATCAGAAAAACCAAGAGAGGGGTTTGCTCCTTGCTAGATCTTATGAAAGCAAAATGCAGGAAGTCGTGAACAGTCTGCTTTTATTTCTGAAATGCACATTCTCTTTCATTTTGCTTTGAGCCTTACATAAAAAAACCCCCCACTTCCACTGTTAAAAATCAACATCAAAATAATCCAGTATTGCCTGTATTTTGGAAAATGAATATGACCTAATTAAAAATATAGAGGTAAAAGCACCAGTTGCATTCACTAATTGCCAGCAGGCAATGTTATTGCGTGTAGAAAATTGACTAGTATATCCAATATAAATTATTGATGCACTCATATTGACTTATTCTGACTCTGATGGATAGAAAATGTGACACTATTGTAATGTGCATATTGTATTAATAACATAACTAATCAAAGATAATTTTTAACAAACTATGACATAAGGCCCTAAATTATTGATGGAGAACAGTTTAGAGATGGTTAGTGCATTAGTTGAATGTGCTCATTTCACTGACCATTTGGTCTGGTCCCATCTGCCACAAGTTAGTTTCCTCAGCTCTCTAGTACCCATTCAGGTGCATTTGGAGCAGCTGGGATATTAGCTCTCCACGGAGAAATAAGATCTCACCATGACTCGCCAATGCTCCCTGCAGTTCCATGCTCCCCAGCAGCCTCTTCAACAATAGGACAAGGCCCTTCTCAGTTCCAGGTCTAATAATTTAATCCCATAAAACAATGTAACTTAGTCCCTCAGAGAGTCCAACCTTATTAATAAAAAATGCAGGCATACAATTTACATTGTTATAGCAACATTCCTCAATATTGCTTTTTTTTTTTCATTCTGTCAAAAGCTGCTTAATAAAGAAAAGACTTATTCAAGGAACTAATGTGGCCATTTGAGGTAATTGGCCTAGGATTACGGCATGAAAATTAGGAAAAAGTGGAGGCAGTGGTAGCAGGAATGTGAGAATTAGAGGAGTTTCTGTATTAAAGGAGATTGTTTCTTTAATTCTCTACTTTGTGGAATAGTTAACAAGAAGAAGAAGAACAACAACAACAAACAAAAAAACAACCCCAGAGCATGGATTTCAAAACAATAAATGCTCGCTTTTTATCCATTTACAGTTAAATGTGGTAGTATCAAATAGGCCATATACTGTTAGGATCATTTAGCAATCTGCTGGACAGGGAACCAGGACAATTCGTATTGTGACTCAAAGCACTAAAACAAGTGACTTTTATTTAAGTGGTACAAATCAGCCATTGTGTATCATGCAGTATTTGCAGACTGTGTCCATTTCCACAGATGTTTTAAGTTAAAAGTTGCTCTTTGTTTTTGACCCTGAAATAACATCTCATGAGGAATGTCAAGAAGAATCAAATAGTTGGAAGCCTAAAGAAAATACTACCTGATGGCAGGAATCTTTTGAAAGAAAATATTTTCCATACTAACCTTCACCAGGGGCGGTGGGAATTGATGCTCATTAGCAGCAACTTAGTAAACCTTCCAGAACTCTTTCCACTCTGCTGATTTTCTGCTGTGTAATGACTTTGAGAATGTCTACATTTTCTGAGATCAATTTTTAGACTAGTTCTCTTTATGACAGAAGATTTTCAATGCTTTATGACAGAAGATTTGCAATGTGGTCTTCTAGGCTGAATCAGCTGGCCCACCTAAGCCAGCACTCTGTAATGCTTACAATGCCTCTCTGCCTTAGCTAAGACCCTGAGTGCTAAATGGGCTTCAGCAATTGCTAGCAGCAATCAAGGCGTGAGTCAGAGGATGAAGTCAGCCCCTGAATGAACAAAAAGATATGTCAGAGCACTATTTGATTAATGTTGCCAAAAATGTCCTTATTTCTGATTTTCCATAATCAGAGAGCATACAACTTTACTTGTTTATCCTTTAGGTATCCTGCAATTTACTGTCCCCACTGAAACAGAATGAGGTAAGTCTGAAAAAGCAGGGAAATTTCAGGAAGTATTCTCATAGAAAACCACTGTTTACTGTAATAACACAGACTCAGGAGACAGTGAGAAAAATATATCTGGATTCTTCATGTGGTTCCCAAAAATCAAGGCAGTGTTTCTGTCTCTATCCTCATGTCACTTTCCTCTTCTCTCTCTAAAAAGAAGTAGGAAAGACTTCTCCAGAACTAGGGTTTTGGTCGTAGTCACAGGTGATTATTAAGGGCAATGGAGAAATATCACTTCCCTGCTCTGGTATGACTTATCTTATGTGACTAACATAAACAAAGGAAGCTGTGATGAAGTTTCTAGCTTTCCAGATCTGGTGGCACACACTGAGGATTTCTGTGGTTCTCCAGCTCAGTCATGGGGGAATTCTCGGGAACTTCCAAGAACCCAAGCTAGTCTATTTCCCTTTTACCAATGAAAACACCACATTTGGTTCCCCATCCTTGCCAGACGTGACTAACCCTCAGGACTCAAAAAAGCATTTCTGAAGAACTGTTTTCTCCAAAGGATTTCAGACATATAAAAAGAGAGGAGCTTGTTTGTTGGTTTTTTTTTTTTCCCCTATCTTTTTAAATCATACAAGGAGACTGTGTCCCGTGAGACAGCAGTACCATCAAATTTTAGCTCAATATAGTGTTCTCACAGTTTGAACATGGCTATGATACCAGTATGTGATTTTTAGGAAACATGGCACAAAGTACAGAAGGGACAAAAACGTGTTTTCCTACTGCTGCTGGCAAAAGGAGTACTTATTTTGGTATTCTAACTGCTAGAGAGCATATGATCTCCAACTGTTTCTTCCAGAAGAATTAAAAATTGTCAAGTGGCATTCTGCCTTCTTTCTGCATTTCATGGAAACAGCTGGCTAAACTTCTGTGCTCCCTCACCCTTCTGCTGGAGCCTGGTTTTTAGTCACCGGCTTGCTTTTTTGGCCATCTATTTAAACATTGTTTACACCTTATTAATCTAGGCAGAGTAAGACATTCTGCAAGGTTTTGAAATGAAGCACAAAAATTGTGCAGTAGATTTATCAAAACCCACTTGAACAAAGACTGAGATCTGACACTCCTGGTGTAATTCAATATCCATATTGAATCCCTGTACAATTTAACCTCAGAAAAATTTCACAAATTCACAGCATGAATAGTCTAATTTGTGAAAATAAGCCATAAAAGAAGTAAATTTTTTCCTGATCTATATATTTTATAAGAAAATTGGTTGTTTCCATGTCAGAGAAAACTGCTTCTGTCTGTCTGCATGCTTAAACCCTCACTGAGGAATGGACTTAGCTTTGCATCGAGGACAGAAGGCAGAAGTTTAGGTTGTACCATGCAACATCTCAGAGACTGCAGTGTTACAGGTCATAAAACATCATGAACAAAAAGGTAAACTTTTTTAGGTAGGTGATGTCTCACCTATGTAGAGCAAACAATGCAGAGTTAAAGATATCCCAGGGTAGGATTTATTTGCCCACAAAGACTGTCCAAATTAAGGTACCAGAACCTAATTAGAGGCAATGGCCAAAGTGCTCTGCCGTGCCTGTATGGGGAATAAGGACTGTCAAAATTTCACTGGTGGTCTCAACTGCCCTTCCCACTGATACAGTGGTGGCAAAACCATCTTGCCCATCAGCATCCCATTGCTTAAGGATGGTACATTAAGAATGTATGACTAAAAATCTGATGTGGTTTTATATGGAGATTTCTAAGCCTCTCTAACATGTTTTCTGGAGGGACATGTGTTTCACTGGCTATAGTTATATTATAATGAGTCTGTGCTTAAGCCCAGAGCATATGGACACATGCCCAGGCTGTGGCACGGGCATTCCATGAGTTCCAGTGATTGTGGAGAGAAAGCCTGATTCACCTCCCCCTGCAGAGAGAAGCCATGTCCCTCCTGCCTGCAGCATGAAGGGGCTTTGTGCACTTGTCCCAGCCACCAGCCTGTACACACAGTGCCTTACAGTGACTGCACCTTGCTGAATCCGGGCAGCGAAGCTGGGCTGGGGTCACTGAAAAAGCCAATGCCATGGGTAGTAAGGAATGAAGAGGGGCAGCAGGCAGCCCAGGGTGGTTGCAGGGAGGTGGGAAGTGTGCTGTGCCCTTGGTGTTGCTCTGGTCCAAGCTCTGCTGAGAAATGCAGTCACTGCCCCTGATTCTGTCACATGTGACACGTCACACTAAGGCTACTTGGTGAACACTGGACATACAAGTCAGAGCATTAATAGCAGGGGAAAATACCCTGTTTCCTCTTTTTAAATTGATAAACTTGGTGCTTTTTCCTGCTAAGTAGCATACAATTGTTTCATCTTTTACTTCAAAAGCTTTTCAAAATACGAAAGTGCTACCTGTTTTATTTGGTCAACAGAGATGCAAAATTACAAGAAAGTCAAGATTTTGTTTGTGTACTATGCCCAGTTTACTCATTGAGAAAGGTGATGCATAGCTATAGAGCATTTCTCTGAAGAATGTTTTCTTTGGCACTGCTTCATGAAATATATTGAAACAAGAATATATCTACAATTAATGCAATCTCATATTACTGATTTGTTCTAATAAAATTAAACTCCTCACAAGACTGCCCCAGAACTATATAATGATTTGAAGTGCTAATGCTTGCACTGGGATGTTTACATTAGCAAATAAATCTGGGAAAATAAATGTATCCATTTGTCTGCCTTGCAGGGATATTCCTGAGGAGGCAGCTGCACGCTGTTTGGTTTCATGGTGTTGGTTTGTTTTTAACCAGCTTGGCTTTCTTTTCAGCCATGCTGCAGGACAGGGAGGCTCCATTTCAGTGGTAAAAATGTTTCTTTTTAGCCAGAAAAATAAACATGTCAACTCCACCAGAGAATTTGTAAGACTACACAGTGCAGCTCTGTTTACAGTGGGATGGACTACAGCAGTTGAGAGTTGGTGCTCTCAACCTCCCTTCTGAGTCCCACCCTGAAAACACCCTGTAAGACCTAGGTGGGTTTTGGTGTGGTAGCCTTGTTAAAACCACTAAAAACCCATTTGCGAAGTTTGTTTCCCAAAAATATTAAACATGAGATCATCAAGTGGATATAAATTCTTTGTAGATAGCTGAAATTAACTGCTCAAATAAATCCTGCACTAATCTAAATATAACTGAGAAAATCAACACTCAAAATAAACAAATAAAAACATTGGGAAGTCTTAAGCAGATGATGAGATACATTCAGCAGATAAATTATGTATCCTATTTAAGGACCAAGCTTCAGTCTTTAGTGGGGAACAAGAAGAAAAATATCAGAAATCTCTCATATTAGGTAGAAATATAAACTCATTTTTTAATTGAGATCATGTATATGCAATTCAACAAATTTGATGGTTAGCATCAAGAATCCCTCTTTTAGGAAAAGTTTCACTGACCAATCAAATGCAGCAAATGAAGAAAACAAGAGCTGTAGGCAGCTGAGGATGTTGTATCTGACTTTCTTTTGATACCGGCTAAGGTGACTGAAACCATTTGGGTCCCAGAAAGGAGACTAATAATAAATCCTACTTTCAAGTTATTGTTTGACCAATTCCACATGAGGGAAAACCTTGGGAATGAGATTCCACAGCTGCAAAAACATATATAACTGCTATACATCTCACCTTTTGACTCTGCCAAGTGACATACCTTTTTTTCCTTTATTAGTCTTCAAAAATGGGTGAAATAAGTAGAAAAAAAGACAAACAAATTCTTATTTTTCACTTGGAAATTGGATACTGCCTCTGTTCTTTGCTTCCATTACTTCATATGAAGATGCACCTATGAAAAACTGTTACATTTTTTAAAGTTTATCTAGGCTAGCAGGTGCTCCATCTAATATTTATTTCAAATTTTAAGATGCTTTGAAGAGAGAGTGATATTAAACCCCTTCTAAAACAACTTTCTCAGCTCCTATGATGGTGAAAAGAAAGAGGCATTTCTAGACAGCCACCTTAGATATAGAATCTAACTTTTGGTGGCTTAGGTTAAATGAGATAAATCCCATCCCCACCAAAGCTGTGCTGCTCATTGCAGATAAATAAATACTCTGTCTAAAACCTCCACTGTGAAGAGAAATTGGTCTTTGGAATATATAGACATCTTTACTGTTTCTTCTTACAAATATTGTAATTGTACCTGCCAACCTGGGAGATATGTATCTACATATAAATAAATATATATATTTCCCACTTTGTGTCTAACTGCCATTACTGCTAGTGGGAGATGAACATGGTTATTGGGAGCAGAATATACCTGAGTTTCAAGTGCCTGAATTATTTTTACTTTGTATGGAAATATGATTAGTTGTAATGAGAATTCAGGATTCAATGTAGGTGAAGTAGCTTAATGGTAAAAATTTAGTGCAGTTTTACAATCTGATTAACTTAAAATACCTCAACTTATAGCTTTTTCAAGCAGACATAATGGACCTTATTCAATAAGTTTGCTTAATCAGGTGTTACTTTCAGAGAAATATTACCATTCTTCTAAAAATAAAAGATTCTGTTTCTATGTGTTACTATTGGGTTTGTTCCTCTTCTTCCTATGAAAGGAATTTCTGATACAGCCCTGAAATTATTTTATTAATATTTTTATTTCACTGAAATCAAAATGGCCTATAGAACTATCTCCCCTGTGTTCAGACTTTCATATATATGTTATCATAGTAGTAACGCAGAGATATTTTAGCTTTCATAAACATGATTTGGCAAAAATAACATAATTAACAAACCATGACTTTGTAGGAACCAGGAAAGACGCAATGTTGAGGGCTGAGGCTCTGAAAAATGGGCCTCCTAAACCTGCTTTGTCACTAATTCATCACATTGTTTCAAGCAGCTTGTCACTTCTCTGCCTCAGGGCTTTTACCTTTAAAATCCAGGCAGCAATACCCATATTTCAGGACAAGCCTTGAGCGTGGCCAGTTACCTCCTTGGAAAAGCTGCGTGAAAAAGCTTAGCTGGTGTCGATGCTCCAGTGCACTGTCTGTGCCTTTCCCTGTGTGAAGGGCACAGTCCCTGTTTTGGGTGCAGAACTGAGATGAAGTTTGTGAAAATGGCCTCGGAATGTCTTCGTAAGGGCACACACTGGGCTCACTTTGCTCCTTTGGGAGTGCCGCACCCCAAGCATAGCAAGGCACAGGCAGAGTTGGGAACACTCCATCTTGAGATTGTAATAATTCAAAGCTTTTCCTAGGTGCAGCTTTATATCCAAAATGGGATTAAGGAATCTCAAGTAAAAAACGTAGTCTCGGGAAGACCACTCAGGGTTTTGTTGTTTGGGTGTTTTTTTTTTTATTTTACACATATTGTGCATATGTACACACATACATTTGAAACACCTAATAAAGAAAGCATCCTTCCTTGTTTCTATGTTTAAATGTGAAGACAAATTCAATATCTGCCATGTTACCAATGTAGGCAGGTATGAGGAACCAGCAAAGTGTCTCCCACATGTGATGCCTTGTGGTGTGTTGTGTTCAGCTGCATACTTACCTATCTGGGTGACCTCAAGCTACCTAAACAGTAATTTTCCAGTCTAAACCAGCTGAACCTGAACACAGCACTTCCTCTCGTCTGCAAAACATTGTTTAGGAAGTTGTAATGTGCTGTCCTTTGGAAACATTCATCTTTCCACTGAGTATACAGGGGTCTAAATGACCATTTTAGTTTAAAATTAACATTAAGGAATAAGTTACAGCAGCACTGAGAAAACAAAACCAGTTTTCAGGTTAGTCAAAAATATTTAAAATGTGAAAATTATGTGCAAGTTGTAAATATACAGAGTAGTTCTAAATATATAATTTATTTTCTGCCCCATAAAAAACAAGGCTGTTAATGTGATGAAATAGGTATGGTTAGTTTTGAATGCCTGGTTTTTTGATAGAAAACAGATATTGCTGGTGCTGGCATAAAACAGAGATTTCTGATAAAAGGATATATCATTTGAGAAAACCACGACCATTGAACACACTGATATCCTGTGCAGAAGTACTAGGCCAAACAAATGACTAATATGTCAGGAATGACAGAAATCTGTCATCTCACTCTATCAGTATCTCACCACTTTTTTTTAGTGCTGCTATTTAGTATCAAATAGAAAGCCTATGGAATGTAGAAGATTAAAACAAAAAAAAGGAATTAAAAGAATAAAATTATTCAGAAAACATCAGGACAGGGCAAAATTGTAGTGAAATTTCTACTCATTTTTTCAAACTGTGATAGAGTTCCTTACAAAAAAACCCCAAAAAACATGTAACTGAAAAAAAAAAGTGAAACATGATAACCCTACCCATCTTCTGCGTTAACTGTACAAGAGATTGAATTCTGTAGTCCACACTCCAAGTTTTGTTGGGATAAGTAGGAAACATCACATCTTGACATCCCTTGCCAAGCAGTACTTTTTACTGATGAATACAGGAGGTTGGTTGTGCCATTTCAGTCTGTCAATTCTCAGATTATGGATCAGAAAGAAAATCTCATCTGGGACTGAAATGATAAAACCAATGATATCCAACACAGAGTGAAGAAGTTTGAAAAAAGCTAAGAAGAAAGTATTGTGGTGAGTGCTTTAACTGCAGCAAGTGCCAAATGGCAATGTGACTGAAATAGTTCAGAGATCATTCCATGATTCTTGGTGCTAGGGCTAGTTCTGATTGTGATCCAGAAGGTCATGTCTCATTCATTCAGAAGTCACCAGAGCTGTTCTGCCCTCATTGGCAATGTTGCTGTTACCCTCACCTTTTAATTTCCTTCACTTTCATATGCGTTTTCCTTTGTCTCATTGTGACATACATTGAGAATTCACTTTTATTCTTGCAAATGGTTGTCATAAAAATTATGGTTTGCGGAGCATTTGGGTGATATTCAGAGTAATAATATACAGAATACTGTTATATTATTATTGTCCATTTTGGAGTCTGCCATAGCCTGTGAAGCTTCATGCACGTTCAGAAAAAGTCACTTCCCTATTGTCCCTGTGCCATACACAGATATAGATGTGTATATGTTTTCGAAAACTAGAGCTTTTAGTGATTGGCTCAGCTAACACCATCCTTAACAAGCTTGTTTTAGTCTATTACTTCAAATTAATTTTTTAAGACTAGAGCATTAGAGAGGATGTCTGCTGGGGCTACAGTTGGAAAGACAAGTCTGAGGACTAGTTTATGAAATAAAAACAGCACATAAGGGAAGAAAACTGCCTAAAGGAAACATACTGCTGCTAGAAGCAGGCAAGAGGTGGGAAGCAACCTTGTTAAAAAAAGCAAAAACAAACAAACAACAAAAAAAAACCAAACCAAAACAAAAAAACTGGGAAAAAAATGTTCAGATCCTCTTGAATATCCCAAACTGAAACGGAGGTTTTGCCAATTTTAACCTATTCCACATATTATTTTTCATGTTTGACGTCTGAGAATTGCTGGTAAGAAACTCTCAAAACTTGCAAATGTTTTAGGGCTTGCATCCTGCCTGCTAACAGATATACATTGGGGAGGTGAGGCACAGAGGGTGCTGCTGTTGTCTCTTTTGTAGTTGCACCCTTTCATTTGATAAATCCGATATGGCACATGGCAGGAAAATATAATTTTGAGTACAGCTTGGTGCAGCAATTAAACTTTGCAAGTCAAATTCCAAGTTCCCAGAACATTCCCCGAAGCAGAGAAGCTCAATTTGTAAGATAGAAAAGAATAAGAAAGCAGATGAGACAACCAGGAGATCCTCATAAACACTCTGAGACTGTTTGTGCTGGTTCCTTTTCTTCCTTTTCCTTTTTTCCTTTTCCTTTTTTTCCTTTTCCTTTTCTTTTTCCTTTAGGATTTTTTGACTTTAAAATTCTCACCTTTTAGTTAATATCTACAAAGTAAATTATTATTTCTAAAAGAAAATGGCTTTGGTGGCTCAGAGTTCTGGAGCTTAATGGAAACACTGTTCAATATCATGAGGTTGTTGGGGTTTTTTAACTCTGTTGGGCACATTGCTGGTAGTTCACCAGGATTTGTTTTGATCTGAAATCTCCAAATTTCAAATTTACACCTCCATCCTTATGCTAAATTTTTTTCTATCTTTAATAAGTTTCCCAATAATTTAGCTAATACAGATCATGCACGTCATTCTTACCAGGTCAAAACCACTAATTAAGTCTGAACAATCATTAATATGCCCCTCCTGGGTAACTCTATTCTGGAGCAAAATACAGGCAGTTTGAATTTATATTGTCAAAAATTAGATATGAAATCAGATGCCACCAAAATGACCAAAATCGGGTAAGATTCCTATTTTATACTGACAAAGAGACTCTCCTAGAAAAACAAAACCAGTGAAGCTACAGCCATCCTGCAATGTGTAACCCTCTGTGGGAGAATCAGACAGTCAGAGGAATTCCATATCAGCTCTGTAGGTTTGTGCATACATGCTTGCATGTAGAGTTACCTTAAACCTGTCCTGTTCTCTCTCCCAAAGGTAAAATGGGAATAAGTTGAACAGTTTGCAGTCAATTGAATGATATTTACATTTAACTCCTTCTCTACAACGTGCTGTTTTCAAAGCAGAACAGAAATATTACTTTCCTAAACATATTTAAGAAAACAATTGCTGAAAATTGCCACTATATCAATATTTTAATTATGTTTAACAGCATAATTGCTACTAAACATCCTCTTTCCTCACACCCCCCTCAAAAAGAAGTACATTTGAGGATACAAAATGTCACTGAAACCCTGAGAACAAAAATATTTCAAACTGCTCTGTTGCTAGCATAGTATGGCTATAGCAAAACACATACTAGTGAGTTGGAATCATATCATCCTGAGCATCTGCACTACTCCTCCTTGGAGAGTGCATACTAATCATCTCTCTTCATGGTCAGTAACCACATAAGGACAACACCAGACGATGCCAGTGGTTTTGGTCCTGTAGCATTTATATGCTTTCCTGCAAAGATAGTCATGCCAGATAATATTCGTCAACCTTGTCTTTGGTCTTCTCTCTTGATTGAGGCAGATGTTTATTTTCCATCTGCACTATATGTCAGTGCAACTGCAGCTTTCATCTGGCAAAGGGTGCCTGTAATATTATGAGGCCATCGCATAAGCTGCTGGAAAGATTACTCTTGTGAATAAAATCAGTTTATGGCTAAAAACATTTATTCTTCATTTTGATAAGCCCTTAACAAATGAAAATTTGCTTCCTTACACTTTTGCCAAGCATAGGACCATGTTTATTTCTAGCTATATGGGTCACGAAGGATTCCCAGCTGTTAGATAGAGTCAGTTGTGCATTGCTGCACTCAACAACATCTGTTTCACAAAAACAGTATCCAGCTTTTAGCGCTCAAATGGAGGTTATACCATATGCCAGCAGACCACTTAGTTTTTACCTTGGGAACCAACTTTACACTAGTCAAGGTAACAGAGGAAGTACTGAGTATTTAAATGCTACCAGGCTTCAGTCACATCTTCATGTGCTCTTGTCATTTCCAACTATATATAGTAAAATTAGTTCCAAGCATATACCGCAAGCTGTTCCTCTGTTTAATTATTAACTGGAAGAAAGTTTGTTTGCAAAACAGTTGAAATGTTTTTTGTGATAGACTCTGATGTTGAAAGTGCTGCCATAAGATGCTTCTGCAAATACAGAACCTTGTTAAAATGTCAAATAATATCAGCTATCAACAAAGGCAGATCAGGCTGAATACCCTTTAACTACTGAGCAGGATGTTAAAAAGCCATACTACCGTGGAACTCTTCAGAGCCTCGCAAACCATTCAAAATGTCTGGCTGTGTTATACTACCAGGATGTTTTCGATTATGATTTATGTTGTGCTACCAACTGTCTGCTTTCCTCTCATTTGGTTTTAATCACTTAATGACTCTCTAGAAATAAAGTTTTAAAAATATGTATTTTTGACAGTAACAGATAAATTAGGTTAAAGGAAATGCTTCTGATGGGTAAATGACTCTCTCAGGAGAATACCAAATAATTTTATGCCCTTAATGGTAGCAGGAGGCCAGTTGTTCCTGGTAAAAATTGCATAGCATTGTATTGCATTAAGTGATATAGTAAAGCAGATTTGTTTGCCGATGATTCATTTCTATTATAAACGTTTTGTGGCAAAATACATTCCTTCATGCCCAGTAAGGTGTTTTCAATAGCACATGGATTTAATTTGGTATGTACTCCAGACTAGCTACAATACTCCCATTATAATTGATTCTACTAAACTGTGTCACTGAAAATGTGAATTATGACAGTGAGGTGAATGAGTTAGATTCTGTTAACACAGACAATATTTTCTTGTATGTAATTCAGTTGACTGCAGTGGCATTATTCTTTACTGAAATAATGCAAAATGCCAGTCATGGTGCTGCAGACTAGTTTGCTCCAAGTCCCATCCTTAGCTTGAAAAACTGAAGAATGAGTCAAGATGCACTAAGAAACTGCTTATAACCATCCCTCCTCCAAAAGTAAGTAACAGATTCACATCACCAAATGGGTCCTGTCCTGACAACTTTCAGAAGAGTAGTAAGAAATTCACTTGGTCCATTGTAACTCTTCTGTGAGCATCACATGTACACAGTGCAAGTTGTATCTGGCTTAGGCTTGTCTCCTTATTTGCCTTCTGAGCTTTGCTATGGACACGCCCCAAACTCCTCTGGTTCTTTTCTACTGTTCATGCTTTTATCTTGGATGAACATGATGCGGTGTTGACATGCTGGTATGGAGTTTACTTGCTGATATGGAGTTTACATCATATGCAGCAGGTATAGACAGAAAAACAACCACCTCCAATAACAGATGCTCTAAGTTCAATACTATAGACAATGCCAGAGCCTGACAAATCCAGGATTTTGGGAAATGTGTCAATAAACCTACAAAAGAAAAAACAAAGTTCTAAGTATGCCAAGTCATAAATTATACTAAGAATTCAGGGGGGTTGTTCCCAAAAGGGACACCAACAAAAAAAAGAAATTCCATGGCAGATCACAACCTTGGAGGCTGCAGATTTATGAACAGGATGATATGACCTCATGGTTTAATTTTCATATCCTTTTACAAAAAACACATATTGATGCTTCAGAGAAATAGGGTTGGAAGGAAAGTAAGACTGCCTATTTTTAAAATTCAGGCTAAATACTAGATTGAAAATCTTTCCAGATAGCTAGGTCCAAAGTGGTTTAGCAAAATGAAAGTCAGAGAAGTGACATCCATTTATACTGCATTAGGACTTGGCCTCTAACCTACAGGTTCTTTGCTGTTTTGTTGTTTTTTTTTTATTTTGCTCACTGTGATCAGATATGGAACTGAGCTACTCCTGGAAAAACATTTACTTAAATCATGGGCAGAAAATTGAGTTTCCAAACCTATTTTCTGTTTCCAAACCTTTAAGAAATCATCCAACTAAGAATAATTTACTCAAAGGACAGTATGAAACACTTCATGCATTATAAAACCCCAACAAATCCTTGAAATTATCCTATTCATTTATGATGGAAAAAATCCTCTTTCCTTATATTTTGGGTATTCTTTTTCCTATCTTCATCAACATTAAGTTCTTCGGGACATGGATGCCCTTCTGTAAGTGTGTATCATGCCTGTGTTTGGCTAATTCTATATTGCAAATAGTAACAGTTTAGTTTATTCTTCCCTCGAGGGCTAAAATTATTGAGGCTTTGGGTTTCCCATTTTTGTCACCAGTAATTGTCTGAATAGTTACACCCTTCGCAAATTAAAACAAGGGTTTTATTTTAAAATAAAGTGACCTTTGCAGAAATAAATGGTACACGATCGCACTTTAGAGGTTTGCACCTTAGAATGCACCTTATTTTCCAAAGAATATGGGAAGGGCTAGTGCTTCTGGTTGTAAGTGTTCAGAAATGTATAAATTGATGGAAAATTTTCCATTCTATTCATTATTGTTTGGCAGACAGCTCAGTTTTAAAGTGTAGACCCTTTCTCCACTTGGGAAACAAGAGGATTCATGGGGATGAAAATAATATGGAGACATTTAGAGTACTGTGAATATTGCTTTTTCCAAATGAAACAAAAGCAAAAATTGTTCACTTCGCAACCCATGACCTTATCACAGATTTTTTTGCAGTATTTCTGACCAATCATGATGAACTTATAAGAGTAACTCTGTACAGACAGTATACAGAGGTGCTCCTGCCCCCATTGATTAGACAGGAAAGCTGTCGAGTTCATTAGACTAATTTCTAACATTGAAACTTTGCTCTTTCCTCCTAGTGAATCATTGCTGGGAACAACTCTCTGCGCCCCTTTTCAGACCCTTCATTTCAACAGCACATCTGTACAGCCTTGCTCTCCATGAGAAGAATTTCATGGGCACTTTGAAAGCCCATCTTTGGCCTGAACCGTCTGTGCTGCTGCTGCTGCAAAGCCACAGTGTCTTCACAGCCACTGGCTATAAAGAGACACTCTTCGTTTGTCATCAGTAGACACAAAATGTCCATGTGCAATCTGTGAGTCTCACTGAATCCTTAGTCCTATTTCTCAGAGTCCAGCCTGCTTCCCACAGCCTCAGCAGGTTGGCAAGTGGGCAGCAGGTGTGTATCCTATGCAGGGCAGACGAGTCAGACAGATTCTTGCTCAACCTTTTGGTGCTTCCACTGTCCCATTCTACACTCTTTATACATTTCATCTGCAAAATTAATGATGACTGGCACTGTTTGTTTCCGACTCCCCATTAACTCTTTGCCATCTAGTCTTTTTATTATGATTTTGTACTTCTGCTTCATGAACCTTTCCACTCTCCCCCATTTAAAACACTACACTGGTTTTATTTAAGCTCTCCCTAAGCCTACAAGTTTGGTAAGCTATCCTGAACAAAATATATTAAAAAAACAAGCTGGTTTTCCAGGTGGGTTTTCCCAAGCTCTCACAGCTCCCATTCAAGTAAAGTTTTTACAGTTACATCTGTGCAAACAGTGAAAACAAATACAGTGTAATGGCATGGAGCTGAAGGAAGTTAAGTGCACCTCTCCACCTGCCAAGGCCCAGATGTGGGAAATAACACAGCACAAAGACCCCAAATACTGGGATACAGCAAAATTATTGCTACAGAAGGCTTTGGTACTATGTTAGTTTAATTTCTTGAAGCATAATCTTTTCTGCAACCATTGTTTTCCCATTCCTGCTGCAAGCAATTTTAGCACCAAGCATGAGGTAAGATTTATAACATCTCTAAAACCAGAAATGAGCAAAATGTTTGTCTGCAAAGAAGAATGTCCATCATTAAGAGAGACCATAAGGAGAGATGTTTGCATCTATTACCAGAGATAGGCAGGACATAACTTACAGCAGGATTTACTGCCTTAACAGAGCGAAAGGAAAGCCTGTTTTCTGAAATTTCTGAGATTTTCTAATCTCCCTCCAGTCCCCCAAATGAGGCCAGTAACAGTCACTCTTAATCTTTTTCTCTTCATAAAAACCTCTTCTTTATTCTTACTAAGTGATCCCATGAGGCACATAAAGGCAGTGTTGTTTCTTCAAGATGTTTCTCAAATAGAGAAATCCCCAGTTAGTTCTAGATACTTGTATCTACCAGACAGGCACAAACTGATAAAAGGCTGGAATGCTTCTGGGATGTACTGGACTCTGTACATCTCTTCATACTGGGTCAGGCCACTGGTTATTCTATCCAGTACATGTTCTTTAATAATATATGGCAATGCTAGAGCATGCATATCACAACCCTCCCTTCAAACATACTCCAATTTTGTGCAGTCTTGTATACTTTATGGGCTGGATGTGCCAGCCACATCTTTCCATTTAAACAGCCCTATTTTTACACCCATGTACAGAGTCTATGACATCCTTGAAATGAGCTCTACAACTTAATTACCAAGTCAAAAAATCATGTATTGTTGTTTCGCTACCTGGTTATGCTCTTTTTCCTAAAACAGAGAGGCAACTACTTCTGGTTCTCAGTTGTTCATCTCTGTATTTGTGACTTCACAGACTTGCCCTCAAACTTTCCTCTTCCAGATTAGGAGGAGTTGAGTCCATTTAATTCCTGTTCATGAAGGAAGCCTTTCTCTGTTCTGATCACCATTTTCATACTCTTCTTCTGCTGTATCCTTCCTGATATGGAAGGAACCAGAACAGCATGCAGAACTCATGGGACACACAGGGATTCATGATGGCATAATGATTTTTCTGGTTTGTTTTTGACTCCTTTCCTAACAGTTTCTAACAATCTATCTGGGAATTTTTAATTGTCTCTGACTTCTAATACACACAATGAGTGAAGAACTCTTTGCTGAGCAGTAATGAAGAACTCTTTGCTGAGCAGTAACAGCTAAATTAAAGCATCTCACTGTGTAGTTTACAATTGTTTTCCCCTATGTGCATTATTTGATGCTTATGGATATTGAGTTTCCTATATTATTCTTAGTGATTCAGTACTGTGAGATCCTTTTGTAATCTCTTGTAGACATTTACTACCAACTGCAACTTTGTCATGCATCTTTCCAGATTATTTATAATTCAAATAGAAGAGGCTCCAGCCTCTTCTTCAGCCTCCAGACTCTAGAAGAGGCTCCATGCAAGACTCTCATGGCATTCACTCATCATGATACTTGATACTTCTTTCTACAACTTGTTCCCTGTATAGAAAAGTTCCTGTATAAGAACATGTGTGTGCTCTTCTAGAGCAGCCATCAAAACAGATAATCCACCCAGATTTTCTCCTATGGTGTTATGATTTTGACAGTTCTATTCATATTTGAGTAATTTCTCAGCCCTCAAAAGTTGTTTCACGCAATTTCTTCTCTGTTATGACACATTCTTGTTATTGCTTTTATACTTTTATCAAACTATTTTCAATATTTTCTTTTGCTATCTTTATTAGTGTTTACATTCACAATACTAGAATTTATGCTTTAATTTTTTTCCCTTTTCTGGACCTTTGGCCAGATTCTTTTCCAGACCTTCAGGATGACTTATGTCTTTGTACACATAGGTTTGTTTCTAAGTTAACAACTATAATTAATATAAAGAATAATTCATAATGGCAGGGAATCTGTAGAGCAATAGGAAAGTAATTGACTTATAAAATGATAAAATTGCAGCTGTAAGTAATACAAGAAAGAATACCATACCGTATTACCATATTACTGTATTACCATACACAGGTACCGTAATTCACAACTTCCTTTTAGGTGCTACCAACATCTGGATGAATGGAAAAGAGCAAATGAAAATATAAAAATGCCTTGTATTTACCTTTTGACAACACAGGCAGTTCACATCTGCCAAATTAGGATTGGTAATAAGGTCATATACCCTTGGATTTCCATAGGAAAAGTTTTGTTTGATTTTTTCCCAAATATTTACTATATTTTAAGTATTATCAAGAGGAAATAATTTGTTAGTATAGAAGGAGTGAAATCCTGTGCTTAATAGAAATGAATTAAAATCCTAGATTCATTTTTTTTGTTAGCTTACAGTAGTTGGAAGAATTGGACACAAAGAGTGTTTAGATTTCAAGGTTTTGTTTTCTGTCATGTTACTTTTTAAAAAGAGATATTTATCAAGTTGCAATGTAGGTTTCAATCATCTCTGTCAGTGAAGGATAATGAAAGTGAGGAAACATGAAGAGAAAATGGTGGGGAAAACATAGCAAATACCTTCACACAGACACCGATGTCTCTGAGTTACTTGACTCTTCAATTTGCCCCAAAAGCTGACTTACTATAGTATTTTTCTGTGTTTGTTCCTAACCACATATGTGAACCTTTTGTTCTTCTCATGTGACTTAATTTTCATATATGATAGAACAGTGTTGTAATTTATCAGCAAGAGATTAATATTCGCATAGGATCATATTCCACAAATAATAAAGTGATACAAGAAAGATCATTTAATAGTGTACCACTAAATGTGCACAAAATATGGCCTTATATTAGTGAGTACTGTGGAACCAGGCAAGTGTTCTCCATTTGTATATAGCTCTGTATTTATCGATCTTTGTTTGAAAAAGCAGAATGATTTAGAGAAAAGAATTGTGTACCTAAAATCTTGTGGCTTTGTCAGTGACTTTCCTCAATGACAATTTCTCAGCTGCTCTGATGGGAGATATTACTGCTGCCTGCAAACCTTGACTTGTGCAAGTCCTTAAATCTCAGTGGGTAGAGATCAGCAATAATTTTATCACTTGTTTTCTTGGCAGTTTTGGAGGATGTTGATCCTCCCACTACCAAAAGACTCAAAACTAATGATATTTTATTTATCTACACTTTCACTGGAAAGTTTGAGACTGAGTTTTCCTTTCAGTCCCCATATTGCTGTTGTCATCTAAATGGGCTTCTAAAGACCTGTTTAGTTGGTGAACACTTTTTGTTTGGGTTTTATTTCTTTGTGTTCTCCTGAGTCCAATTTCCCTGAGCAATAATGTAATAAAAAATATGGTCTGACTTTCTTAGCATAGAAAAAATTTGGACATCTGCAGTAACTCATGGGATTGTTCTTCTTGGTTTCTTCAGTGGTCAAGAGAAAAGGAGAATGTATCTGACCTGTCTTTGACATCTGCTTTATGATGGGATGGATCACGCCTTGAAAGAGCATGTCTGTTGCTAACAAAGTGGTCAAATAACTCATACATAGAGTCTCCTCTGCGGATATCTATACGGTCTCATTAATCCCACACAGTGTGGGCTGCCACTTTTTCAAAGTTGAAAAGTTTCTATTGTTGTAAAATTTCGGAGTTGTAATATTTCAAGACAAATGAACCCTGGGCAGCATTAAAAGCAGTGTAGCCGGCAAGTCTAAGGAGGTGATTCTCCCACTCTATTCTGCTTTTGTGATGCCCCACCTGAACTGCTGAGCACAGTTCCACTGCCCCCAACGTAAGAAGGACACAGAAATGTTGGGGCAAGTCCAGAGGAGGGCCACAAAGTTGCTAAGAGGACTGGAGCACCTCCCTTACAAAGATGGGCTGTGGAAGTTGGGGCTGTTCAGCCTGGAGAAGAGAAGGTTGCATGGAGGCCTCATTGCAACCCTTCGGTATCTGAAGAGGCCTACAGGGAAGCCAGAGAGGGACTCTTCATCAGGAGCTGCAGTGATAGCACAAGGAGCAATGGGTACAAATTGAAAGAGGGGAAATTTAGGTTAGATATTAGGAAGAAGTTTCTCGCTGTGGAGGTGGTTAGGCACTGGAACAGGTTTCCCAGAGAGGCTGTGTGTGCCCCAATCCCAGCAGTATTCAAAGTCAGGGTGGATACAGCCTTAAGCAACCTGGTCTAGTGTGAGGTGTCCCTACACATGGCAGGGGGGGACTAGACAATCCTTAAAGTCCAATCCAACCACTTAACATTCTATGTTTATATAATTCTATGATTAACAAAAGCAGTTGAAGGAGAAAGTAAGAGTATTTGAAAATCTATTCTTATACCTCCAGCTCACTGATTTGAATGCAGACTGAGAGTGCTCATAACAGCTGTTCAGTGACCTATGTGACATGCTTTGAGTCTTCAGATTTAGGTTTTGCAAAGTCCTAAAAATAACTTTCTTTTCGCCATCCACCTGCTACGTTGCCACTGCCTGCATGCTTGAGGTGTTTGCTCAGGCATGTTAAACATGCTTTTTTTGTACCTCCTTGAAAACAAGCTCTTTAGGTAATTATTATGTCAAATGCAAGAATAAGGAGAAGAATACAGATTTATCTGGTCATGACAGAAAACTCTATTGTCTAGAGCCATTACCAAACAGTAAAGTACCAGTAAGGATAGTAGGAGACAGGAACTTCCTAAATACAGAATTACACTTCAGCTCACCACCGTCCTGATATCATTTTCCAATGTCAACTAAGACCTTTGTTCTAATTTTGAAAATAATTCATGGTTTAACCCCAAGTTGCATCAAATTTGCATCTATGAATCCTGCTGACAGCTGAGCTCTTTGGAGACTACATTGACCACAAAGCTAAGAGTGAAGCAGGGGACACAGTGTTCCCTCTTCAGGGCATCTAGCTAAAGAGCAATGTCTCAGAGAAAAACAGCACTAGGAAATGTTCAAAAAGCCATGGGAAAGCCTTTCAGCCTCAGAAACTAAAATACACAATTTGAATACCTTTCACTTTCTCCATGCCAAATTCTTATCTGAGAAAGCCATACCCCAACAAAGTTTTGGTCTTAGATGCTTTGGAGATTCCCTGAATACCTCTTTGCACTTTGCTACTGCAAATGCCTCCATATAGTACCAGGACTTCTGTGAGTGGTATAAAACTGAAACATACAGAAGAGAGAGTGCTGTGCTTCCCAGGACTACAGCCATTGAGAGGGCAAGTGGTACCATTGTACCAGGACCTGTAGCTTGAAGAAAACGTGAGTGAAAGTGAAGGCAAGTGCCAGAGAAGTTAGTCAGATTTTTTTTTCCCCTCATGCCAAGGCACATGCCAGTCCCTTGTGCTTTTGGTTGTTTGGGGAAGACAGTAGTCTTGTTGCCTCATGAAGAGGTTTACATCATACTCTGTTTAATTTCCAGGGGATGTCACTATGTGCCTGGCAGGATTAGAAGCCAGTAAAAGGATTAAAAATGCAACTTCCCTTAAAACATTAATGCAAAATCTGTATCTACATAGTTGAAAGCCTGAATTACTTAGACTTTTTGAAGATTATATAACTATATATTTTCCTTATACAATACTATTTCAAGATTTCCTGAAAAGGCTGGCTATCCAGAGCCCACCACACAGAAACTTTAATATATTAATAGTATTCGTTTGTGTAACTGAGAAACAAAGCTGTGGAGTGTTATTCAATCAAGTGATATTAGACAAGTCAAAAAACACTTGCAGTACCATTTTCAGATGCTTGGATTGTAAGTGTTCATAATGCAATGACATTGCCACTAAATCCCTGGTACATATTCATACCACTCTCATACAGACAATCTGGGGACCCCGTGGGGGTTCAAGGGCTCTTTTCTGTAGGCAGTGAGACTTCACAGGTACTTAGATTTGTTTTGCTGTCTTGAGACTGCAACTGATTACTAAAGAAAAGAAAAAGGTCTCCTAAATCCCCCATTATTGGTGTTATGCCATTCACCAAAGGTTCCCAGCTCTTTCATTAGTGCAGAGACACATGAGCAGTGAATGTGGAGTTGTAACAGCTGCAGGGGTAGATTTCACAGAGCAAAAGTAGGAAGGAGGAGGTGGCTGGTGAAGGAAACTCCAGAAATCAATGTAATAAAAATGTTTCCAACCATAACCTTAAAATAATAACTATGCTGTTCATCAGGCATTACAGCCAATAGCTCACGCTCTGTCCCATTGCATCATACACTTGCATCCCACTGGTAATGACTTGTTCTTTGAATTGCAATTAACCTATTTAAGACCAATTAAGAAACAGATCTTGAATAGGCCTGCAGTATTACAGCTCAGTACTCACAGAAGATGACAATGATGTTTTAATTAAATATGGGAGCAAAAGGTCTCAAACTGAAGCTTACAGCTAACTAAGCAGCAGTCATTTGGTTACTGAACAGGCAAGGAGCTTTATGGTCTCCTTCCACATGGTTCAGCCTCCATAGCTCTCAAGTTTGCTTAAGGCTAAATAGCTTTCCTAATCTATTATTGCACAGAAGAAGTCCCTCCCGCCCCCATTTTCCAGATCACAGTTTGGTATGTTTTAACAGACGATGATAATCCCTTGGTTTTTGCAGGGCAAGAGTATTGCTGATAAAGTGATTTCATTTAGGCAAATTAACTCTGTTAGTTACATGAAAGATTGAACACTGTTATCTTATGCTGGTATGTGCAAAGTCTCATAAGTGCAAAATACACATTAAGGGCCAATTTTGCATGAAAAACTCCTGATAGTATAAGAGCTGGTTAATATTTCTGAATTATTAAGTCTGACAGCATAATCATGCTTTTTTGTTGTTTAGGCTGTTGATACCAGATGTTTAATGCACAATAAAATGTAATAGTGTAATAGGAGGCGTTTTAAGGAAGTGCAATTTTGGAAAATGAAGAAACTACTTGGGGTAATTTAAAGCTCAAAAACAGATGCTGGAATTTGGAGCTGTTTTAGTTTTACATAAAGTGGAAGCCTTCCTTTAGAAACCTGTAGATACTCCCAGTAATTTGCTTTTCTCTCCTGGCATTGCTGTGGCCAGCTTAGGCTGGGAAGTCAGGTCAAAATGTTGAAGTGCTGGTTCTCACTCTTACACAGTGCTCAACGCCGTGCCTTGGCTGTGGTCACCGAAAATGTGACACTGTGACAGGCTGATTGTTCTGCATCTGCTGGTTGTTTAGCACACAAAGACCACAGGACTGAATGAAAATCTTGGCTTCAGTGTTCTTCCTGGTGTAGTGTTGGATTCTAAGAAAGTTTTGCAGGTGTTTTCAGGGACAGCAGATTAAAATTTGGATGTGTTACCAAATTGGTTATACAAGTTGGCTGAATTTAGACCACATGATGCTTTCATTAACTATTATAAATTGAGTTTATTAAAAATATTGCACAAGAACACTGATAGATATTTATTTAATATACATAGTTCATCATATATATATGTCAAGGAGTTGCACATTAAATACTAGCTTAATATGGAAACAACAGACAGTTATGAGTGCTGATCAGTATTTTGGGATTGTTGAGTCTAATAACATAACCATGCTTCCCTTCTCCTTTCTGCTTCTTTTGGCACCAGATGTTTTAAACACAGTAAAATAGAACCTTAATATTCTCTGTAATTAATGGGTGAAAGCACAGAAATATATACAGGCATGTTGTGCTTCTATTAAGATGTTATAACATAATTTATGAGACAAAACAGATGTTCCTTTAAACAATTTTCACTTGGTGTGCCTGGAATTCCCCTTGAGAAATGAGAAGTTGTGGGAATTTTCCATGACATAAAGGAGTGAGTTTCATACTTAAAAAATAATTGTTATCACACACAGCCAGACACTTTTGTCACAGCAAGAGCCATTCCAGTTTGATTATATATCTCCTTGCACACTTCAAGAGGCCCAGATAGACTGAGGGAAAGAGTTTACTTACAGGAGATTAGGTCTGTTCTGATCTCTTACTATTTAACATCTTGATTTCTTTTCTTTTCTCCTTCATCTTTTTTTTTTTTTTTCCTGAAAGTCACTGCTTCTTGCCTCCAGTAAGCTCTGTCAGATCCGCTTTGACAACCATCTGAACACAACTGGTATTGCAACTGTCTTCAGTGGCTCTGATTTCCAGAGAACAGCTGCTGAGAGCTTTCTAATGACTGGGGTTTTTTTGTGGCTTCACAATACAACCACCCAAAAGAAAGCAACCAGATAGGCCTTAGTTAAAACAGGGTTTGGGTCATTGACTTAATGGGACAGCGCATTATATCTTCAAAGACCTTGCAAGTATTTTTTAGCACAATATCTTTCACGAGTGAAGAAATTCTTTTCAACCCATGTAAAAGAGTGGAGAAAATGAAAGAAGGTAGTGAGAAGCTACACAAATAGAAACTAGGCTCAATCAGAACTCAGACATTCCATGAGATTCTCGCAGCCTTTTTATTTATCTCATATGAGCTGAAGGGCAATATCCATCTGTGAATACATGCTTAGACCATAAAAATGGAAAGGTTAATTAGTCCACCTCAGTCCATGGTGAAAAAGGAGGCTTAGACTTGCACAACAATGTTCCTCTTGTCACTGGTCTTCAAATCCCACGTTTAGGCCTCTCAATCATTGTATTTTTGTAAAATACAAAAGCAGCTAATCAATGTATTTGCTATAATTTGCCAAATTAGGATAAATCTTCAATTGACTTGTCTTTTGATCACTGGTCTCCCCAAGCTTCAAACAATATGACCAAAGGCTGCTGTCATGTGTCTGGATCATGAAGCAGGACAGTAGTAAGATACTGAGAGTTACTTGGTCAGCACCGTTCCACAGCAAAGCAAAGATTCAGGCACAGATACTGGATCTAACACTGCTGCACTATCTCATTTCAAATTAAAACCAGGTTCCCTAATCTTTCATTTCACAATCTGGTAATACATTTAGTAAACAGATGTGTAGTAGACAGCTGTTTTGTTTAACAACCAACTGAGAAAACCAGACTTTGGCATGTAGTAAATAAACTGATGGAATGTTAGATTTTGAATTGCTTCTTTCAGAAATACCAGTCTGAAAGTATTGGTGGAGCCATGTGTCTTCTCCTTAGCATTCACATATCTCTTCCGGAAAACAGGTGAACTTCTCTGTTGCCAGCACATGTCAATGCAAAGCAGAAGCCATCCACTCTCCATTCTGTACACCACTACTTTAGCTTATACAAATATGATTTTAAAAAAGAAAAAAAAAAACTGTGGTGCAAAACTGCACTAATGGGCTATTTGTAAGCATGAATTGCAGGAGGAAGTACAAAGAATTGTATCCTCACTTGAACCAATAATACCCACCTCTCAAAATCCTACTGACTCACCACAGGATTGCAACAGTTTTTCCTTCTTCCAGTCACTTAGCAGAGTCTGGTCAAGTTATAGGAGAATTTTAGCTGATACATTTGGAAAAATCTCTTTTTGACTTTCTCTGGGGGGAAAAATATTAAATTAAAATTAACTTCTGTATGGTTTTGTGGATTTAACATTTGCTTCCCTCATTTTAGTAATCCTGAATAGGTAGAATGTCGGAAACATCATTCCACTATGCCTCCATATGGCCAAAATTAAAAATGAACAGCTGTCGAAAGTAACTTATTATTTAATGAGGAATCAGAAAACCAGGACAAAAAAAATATAGTCTTTGTTCTTTTTTTACAATACAGACCTATTTCTCCTGGCAGATTGGTCGACTGAGTATTGTTTGCACTAAATTGCATGACTCCCAATGTGTCAACGAATTACATGAGATTACCAAAACAGTGGAAAGAAATATTTCTGAAATTTGTACAACATAGTAACTATTTAATATGATAAAGATTCCCAGTTCAAAGTTCAGGAGTGATGGAAATAACTCACACAGTGTTACTGTAATAAGGAAAATTCTTGAAAATCATGGAATTTTTTCAAGTACGTTCCTCTCTTTTAAAAAAAATATTAAAAGAAAAAACCAAACCAACAACCTTATATCTAACAATAAGCTCCATGCAAATCAATAGGTTATGATAGAAACTCCCCTCAGGAGCAAAGAGCACTAAAAATACTTAGCCTGAAACTGAAGTCATCATGATTCCTTTGCTGGAGAAGCATGTTAGTCTAACCTAAGTGTTCTCTACAGCTTCTCTAACCCCAGCTGTACTTTTCAAGGATAAAGATGACTCTGATGGTAAGCCAGGCTGGCTTTACAGAGCACTTTGTTCATTCCCCAAAAGATCTGCTGCTCGAGGACTTGATGTCAAGATAACTTACCTTGCTTTGCTTGCTATGCCCTGGGAGACTGAAAGAACTCATGCTCCCAAGAGCTTTCATAAGAGATGTGTTTTTTAAAAGTCTGTTTAAAGTCAGGTGGTTTTGTCTGTTTCCCTGCAAGAGGACTGTTCTTGACAGTATTTATTTATTTCCAGAAGGTTTAGTTCAACATGCCTGCTGTATTGATCATACAGGCATATTCTGATCTCACTTAGGCTGGTGTAAAGTAGATGAAATCACTCCAGATTTAAACTAGCTCAGTGATGCTTAGAATACAGCGTAGAGTTTTGTAGTATGTGAGCTAGCCTTCTCAAAATTGCTTGGAGAGATACATCTGGGGGAAGGTGAGGATTTTTTCAGTGTTATTGTCATAATTTGTCCATTGTGCACAGATTCTGTGAACTCTTTGTTTCACTGTTGTTGTGCTGTTCATAAAGACCCAGTCACAAACCACTGTAGAAAAAACCCTTCACAGAAATCAGGAGACATTTAAAGCTTCCACAACTCTCTTTGATTGTAAAGGGTTTAAAAATTAGTATGCCTAAGGATGAGGCATGTTAACAAGACTGTAGGCAGTGTTGGTTTAGAAACTGATAGCTAAAACACTAATCAATCATTAAAAATTCTCTTTTCTTTTCTTTTCAAAACAAAATTTAATGACAAATCTCCCTCCCTCAGAAAACAAGCAAACAAACAAACAAGCCTGTTTGTATATTAAATATGAAGCTGAGGTGAGAGGATAAATGATTTGTGTCAAACTTACTGTCAGGAGGAGGAAGGCACTTTATCAGAGTGACAGTTCAACCAGGTACGAACAAAGGTTGTCGTGTTCAAGAGCAGATTTTGAACACATTGTTCCAGAACAAATGATTATATGAGACAACAAAAGGAATTAAACAAGACACATAGGAGCAAGGGGAGCAGGTAAACAAGTGAAATGGAAATACGAAAAGACTGAGTGACAATTTTGGGGAGAAAGGAAAAGTACTGCTAGCAATCAGCCAGGGTGAGATTCAGTTCCATACTTAACACCTTAAAATTCTTTTGTGGGTATTTACATCTGATTTTCGGTGTCCCCTTGGCGCTTATGGAAGAGTTATGCTGAGTGGAGCCCAGAACTTATGATGGTAATGCCTGTCCATTCAAGGACGCCATTTACCATAACGGGAGTTTAACTATCCACCTTATCAGTAGACACCTACATATTCATCTTTGTACATTAAAATACAGTTAAGTGTCCTGATCTTGAACAGAATAGGCTGTGTTGAAATGGCAGGTGATGATGTGGCAGAAGCAGCTCTGAGATCTGACACTGGAAGCCAGGCAAACATTACATTAACCAGAGGAAAGAGGTGGATGGAGAAGGAAGCTTTAACCTTGAGAATGGCTGAAAGCAAGTAGGAACTGTCTCCTTCTCTTCTTCCCCACCTTAAACTGAATAAATTGGGAGAAAAATCAGATGAGGTAGCCTAGGCTAAGGACACTGAAAAGGATATCATAGTGTCCATTTAGTGTGGTTTCAATTTACATATGCAGATATATTCCAATTAATATATATAGACAAGTCAGCCCTTAGAAGTATTTGTGCTGTTAGGTAGTAAGAAAGAAAAAAAACCCACAAAACATATCTAATATAATTAATATAGAACAAAAAAAATTTAATGTGACTTTCAAACCTTAGTGCTACTCCCTATATCTCATCTGCAGCAGTGCCTGTGAGAATAAGGGAATGATACACATTCAGAGGCTGATAGTAAACAGAGAGGATAGTCCTCAAGGTTCTTCATTAGTGAAGAAAACATCACATTTCCAGATAGCACTTTTGCTGAACATGCTAGGCCATCTGCTCATGAGGCTTTTGGTTTCATTTCAGGCACAACTGGCTTCAGCCCATCTCTAGCAGTGAATAAAAAGAAAGTTTCTAAAAAATGAATTACTGTCCCAAAACACAAATCACTTTTTGCAAATGTTGTGATAAAGTTTCCAAGCAATGAAAAGTAGGCTACCATATGTGCAAACCTCTGTGGACTGGTAAGGAGGGAGACATTCCCACTGTAGCTCTCTGTGGCCATGTACATTTTAATTTTAATATACCAGTATTAAAATCTATATTTGTTCTTCCTTCTTGTTAGTCACTACTGTAAAAACACTTTTGTTCAGTTTAAATATCCAGGCTTAACAATTGCTTTTCTTTTTCAAATCAAAATGATAATTTCAGTAATCCTAAGAATGCAGCACAAAGGACACACATTTCATGTTGTTTAGAAGTTATTTATGGACATTTTTTACTGTGGCTTCTCACTTGAAACAGGACCATCATCAACTCAGGATCAGGTCAGACAGCTTCTCAGAATCTCCATAGGTGGGATAAACTGATTTTTCTGTATAACCTTTACTACTACTGCATTACTCTCCTGTTTCTCAAAGATCAACCTGAGCATCTCAAGCCACAGCTTGAGTTTACTGTTTGCTTTCAATAAAACAGTGTTTTGTTTTGTTTTATTGAAAGCAAAGCGTGTAAGAACAATTCAAGCATCAGATCACTTGATCAACAAAAGTCAGGTAGAACCTGAGGGACACATGTTCTGTCTGCTCACTGGAACTAAAGGTTTCTGCATGCAGTGCTTATTGATAATCCTGCACCACAAGCACTTCCATCCTGTGAAAGGCGTCAGAAGGGATTATCAGAGAAAATAAACTATCTGGTTTTGACCTAGTGATAGTTACTGCTTTTCAAAATGCCATACATCTAAAAGAGAGGCTGATTGAGACAATAGTAATGTTGATGATCAATATTCTGCTTGTTACAGGAAAGATAGCAGAGCACTGCTGGGTCTGTGCTGCTGAGTATTACCAATAACTTGTCCTAAAAAGCATTTCCTGAGTATTTTGGCAAACTGAGCACTCATTGCTTTATAAGTTTACACCAAAAATTTGACACAGGTGATTTAAACTTCCCATATAGTAATCTGTACATAATTAAAAGTGGCATGTGTGGTTCATCAGTGGCCTCTTGACACTGGAAGAGCAGGTGTTATGTTGACATTTTAAGATCGGGATGATCTTTGAATTTGAAATTTTCTCCCAGTGCTATAGCCTGCTGACTGCCAAATTGCAGCACTGAGAAGCCTTTTAGCAAGGGAGGACAGTGTGCTGGGCTTTGGAAAGACCCTTGACTTGTTTTGACTAGTTTGAGTAGCCTGGAATCTAGTTCCATGGTTTGTTGAACCTATATGACCTCTCGGTCAAAACAAGCACTATCTGTGCTAGGCAGCCATTTATAGAGGTGTAACATCAAGAACATTAGTGGGCTTGGACTGCTCAGTCCAAGCTGCAGAACTGAGCTCTTGACTCTTTGGATCAATGTGAAGGACCCATTGGTTGAGGCACCTTGTTAGGGAAGACACAGCTCCTTCTGTACAGAACTGTTTGCTGAGATGTGTGAAAAGTCTTGCATGGCTATGATCACCTTTTCCTGAATGTACAGAAGAAGTTCAGCCTTGAGGAACTCTGACCTGGCACCTTTCCAAAGCACTATGCTGGACCAGACCCCAAGATTTAAGGTGGAGCTGAGGCAGCCAGGCCCTAGGCTGGAGCAGCTCTTTGCCATTATACAGGTACGCTTTGGACTCACACGCTCAAAGCTAAGTGTGACGAAAAAACCTTTCAGGTCAAAGGCTAAGGGTCAAATGTTCAGCAGGATCAGACATTTCTAACTCCAATCATGGTTATACATAAACAAGACCTATAAATGCATATGGGGGATATTAATAGGGAAATAATAATAACTAAGTCCATAGTTACAATACTAAATATTACAGTAAAATCAGGTGTTTGGGAAGGACCACACCTTCTCATTGTTCCAAGCAGAAGCACAATATCCCTTGGAAATAGGAGACAGCCTTTATACAAATTATTCTGTAACCAACTTCTTCTGTAAACAACTTCAAGGATCTAGTTGCTTACACCATCGCTTTTGATAGAAATTACTTCCTAAAAAGAAGAGTGGGCCACTTGTGATAGCCAGTATGATACCGCCTTTTCCCCATCCTGGCACACCTGTGTTGGAGACAAGAGAGAGAGACACTCTCATGCACACCAATGATAAATGGTGTGGTTTTTGCCTCACTCCATTTGCTGTCATCTAGAGATGATATATTAGTCAGGAAACCGAAAAGTTATTTGCAAACACTTTCAACACAAGTCCTTATTTTCATATCTGGAATAACTAACACTAGTTGTTAAGCAACAAATGAGTGAGAAATACCAGTTATTCACCTCTTCTGGGTGTAATTTCAGAGTGTCTTTTCTCCTGTCCATTTCAGGAGACAAACAGCTCACTTGAAACTCAAGATGTTCCACTGCCAATAAATCAGAGCATAAAATGGTTTTAGTGTCAGTTAAAATTCTTTTTAAAATAAAAGTGAATTGACACACTGAATTTTATTTAGTAGTTTTTTCCTATCATTTCCTAAGTTTTTGCTTACTAAAAAAAAATGTAGAAAGGTGGATACCATTGTATGGAGAAAATATTGCCTAGTATTTGACTTTCTGTAAACTTTTAAGGGCAAAATTTTATGATACAGAAAAGAAAAAATACTTAACAATTCCTGCACATATTTTACTGCTTTCAAAATTGTTGAGATAGAAACTTACAAAGGTATCAATTTTAATAGGTGTTAGAATAATATGCCATTTTCCAGCAGATGAATAATTATACTATTACACTTTTCTGCTTCATGAAGATTTCCCCTGACTTTGGTATGAATTCTAAATGTGAAAGACATATAGGCTCAAGTCCTTGGTGTTGTTCTCAGTGCGGAAATAGTATCTGTTACAAGTGAAAAATTTCCAGCAGATGCCTCTCACTGTCATTGAACTTCAGTAGTCCCTCAGTTTGAGTTCAATGAGACCATTCAGGCTTTTAAAGATAATGATACTGATAGATGGGATGAAGACCAAAGTTTTTGTAAAAGATATATATAATGAAAAATATAACTTAAAGTTTTACAGAATTATTTGGGATATTTAAGCAAGTAACCTGATACAAACAGATCCATTAAGCAAATATTTTTTGTTCTCCTCCGAAGGCCAAGCACTGGGTTAGAAATCTAAATGCAAATAGAGTAAACTCTAATTTTGAGAGAAGCTCAAGAAGCACAAAATTTATCAGTTATTCAGTACCACTAATTAGGTATTTCCTTTACTATTTAAAAGTAAAGTGTAATTTACCTAGGAAAAACATGCATGGAATTCTATGGATAATTCCAATATAATACCACAGAAATGTAAATAGGTGTAACAGAAGAGAATGAAGAATTCAACAGAAAATGATCATGGTATCATTATATTTTCAACCTGGCTATGTAATGTAATTGGGTCTGAGGTGACAGAAAAATCTGTAAGTTATCAGAAAAACCAATGGGAAAGACTTGTTTTTTAATTAAATTGGACCTTTTCCAAAATAAAGAACTATGCTAATTTATATTCTGAATATATACAAGTTTGAAACTTATAAGGGCCTATTAAATACATATATATCCATTTAGTGCTTGTGAATTCAATACAAGGACATAATGGATGTTGGGATGGCACATCTTTGAAGCTGATGCAACTGGTTACTGACCTTCACAGGCTCTCCGATAAATGCTGGAGCAGTGGTGCTTTTATCTGGAGTAATGGGAGAGAAGGGAAGTCACAGCCCAAAACATTGCTGATTCAGAAGCTAAAACAGGGGAAAGCGGGTAGGAAGATACCATTGTGTACTGGGAGTTTCTGGAAGCAGAGGCCAGCTCTGATCCCTGTAAGTGTTCAAGGCCAGGTTGAATGGAGCTCTGAGCAACCTGGTCTAGTCACAGGTGTCCCTGCCCATAGCAAGGGGGTCAGAACTAAATGACCTTTGAGGTCCTTTCCAACCCAAGTCATTCTATGATTCTGTGATCTGCAAAAGAGAAACAGTCAGAACATCAAGCAGAGAGCAAAAGCAGGGAACATTAGACCTGGCAGAACAAAAACAAAAATAGTGGTTTGGGAAAAAAAAAGGTTTGTAAATGCAAACAATGGAGGTGCCCAGTTTTAGTCTGAGCTGGAAATCAGGCCTCTGCTCTCTGTATTGAAAAGGTTTGATTCAAGGAAATGTCATAACCCATTAAGCACCAATTTTCCTTTCCATAAGGAAAGAAAAGTCATGAGATTACAGACATTTTTCAAGGCAAACAATTATTTTACTTTTTAAAATACTACTTTTCTGGTTTGTGATTTTTTTTTCATTTCCACTTGTTTAATTTATAGTAGCCATTTATTTGATTGCTGTTTGTGAGCTCCAATTTGGGCTGGTTTTCCACATTCATGTGGAATATGACCAGAAGACTCTGCTACTTTGGTTAAAACACTGACATCTGCATCTGACAATATATTATTTTGACTCCTCCAGCTTTTGCAGAGTCTAACTCAAAGTATTTGAATTAAAATGTGGGTAAGTCCACAAAGCGGCCATGACTGAAGGAAAGTCCAGGGGGTGAGATTAAGCTGTATGGGGGAGTTTCCCTGCTCAGGAACACCTGCAGCAGCCCTGAGTCTTGTCAGGACCTGGAAGCTCTCAGCAGCCAACCAGGTGAGGAAGGGGTGGTGCCAGGAGCAACCATGGGAGATTTAAATTGTTCCAGGGCCCATGAACAACCTAGAGTGTGGCACATCAGTTTGGACAGCAGTTCATGCAGGAAGGGCTCCTCTCCAACCATTTAGGTGGAGCCAGTAGAGGACTGAGTACCTGCTAAGGAAGAGCAAAGAGATCCTTTTCCATCAAGCTCAATCCCCTGTAGCGAGGGTCACTGACCCGGCTATGTCAGAGGCCTCCAGCCAGCCAGACCTGCTGGTGGTAGATGTAGCTCTCCAGGTCACAGGCTGCCAGGGGTGACTGATGCTTCTTTGTGAGGTTGGGATGACAAAGAGTTATTTTGCAGAAGGTGTGCTGTGTTTGAGGAGCTGTGTTGCCAGGTGAAGGAGCTACAGGAAGAATGAACAGGCTATGCAGTATTGGAGTGAATGAGCAAAAGACAGAACAATTATTTTCAGCAACGCTACAGTCTCAGACTCCCAGGGGTCTTGAACCTCCATTGTGGTGAAGGAGCAGAACTCTGGAGGGTAATTAGTCAAAGGACTGTTAGCCAAGGGTTTGTTAAAGATGAAGCCTGGAGGCACATCACAGCACGTATCAAGAAGGTTCCTCCTCCTCTGAATTTGACAAGCAGGACTGGTACCTTTTACAACAGGTATGGGACTCTGATCTAGAAGGCCAAACAACTGATGAGGTAGGCGAAGATCCTTCTGGGATGGTGGGGCCTCCTAAACCAACACCACCTGCACCCTGCATCAACACCTCCTCTGTTAACAGGAAAAGAGGGGCAGCTGTAATAGGAGTCTCTCTTCTAAGGCCAATGGAGGGTCTGATATGCAGACCAGACCCAACTCACAGGGAAGTCTGCTGTCAGCCAGGGGCTCGGCTAAGGAACATTACTGGAAAATTCTCCAGTCTAGTAAGGCCCTCTGATTACTCTCTGCTCTTGATTTTTCAAACTGGCAGCAATGAAATAAAAAAGAGAAGTCTGAGGGCAATCAAAAGAGACTTCAGTAACAAAGACACATGGCTTCAGTTTAAACTTAGCCTGTAACAAACCTGGAAAGTAACTGTGGGCATAGGCTGCGGGCATGCCTATTTCCCACTTCCCCTTTTAAAGGATCTGTGCTTGCTTCACTCTTTAGGGAGAAATTGAGATAAAGTATCTTCTGAGCTCATTTTAGACCTGCCTGAGCTTAGCCCCTATTCACTCACTAGAATTTAATTTAGGAAAAGTATCTCTTTAGGATAGAGTCCAAAGTACAAACTCTACCCCATACTCCGCCCAATTCCTCTAATCACAACACCTCCCATAGGTGTGCCCCACGCACAGGGAGTCACACATTTAGCAACCCCAACAGTTTTGCTACTTCAGACTTTGACAGATTAGCAGCACAAGATCACAATCTGAGTAACATAATGATGGGTCATTAGCCTGTGGCCCAGGCCTGCCATGAGATCTCTGGTGCAAGAACGTACATGCCCAGTGAACAACCTGAGCCCTGCTCGTTAAATATGAAAGGGATCATTCCGATTTGGTTTACTTTGATATGGGCAATTGAAAACTGGTGGTCAGGAGTTGATTCATAGGCAAATCAAAAGTCTGCACCTGAAGAATGGGAGGGTCAGTCAAAAATGTCCCAGGTAAGTGGTAGAAAACAGCTTCAGATTTTAATCTGCTGGTGAATTTAGAGATGCAAAAGGTTCTATATAAGCTTCAAATCAAGATATTCCCATGGAGAAGAAACAGTTAAGGTAATAAACATAGAGAATAACGGAAAAAAAAAAGAAGAAACATTCAAGTCATCTTGAAGTACATCTGATTTGGTTTTTAAAAGTCAATCATAAAAAGTGCTGAGTAATATCAAATACCTTTGACTTAACTGATTGCACATTAACTCTGAACCACTGTCTGCTAAGCCAAGTTCTGGACTCTGCAGATATATTTCAAATTTACTGTGCTGCAATGTTTTGCTTTTTGTTTTTCACAGTTAGGCTTAATTCAAATTATTAACTACAATAAAATATCCCAATCTTTTAAATAATATCTTAATGATGTGACTGATCAGCAAGACCACTAATACTATGCAATATCAGAGGAACGAGCAGTGCAGTAAATTAACAAAACTCAAAGAACACAAATTTAAAGGCACGGTTTAAAAAGCTGTGGCACCAATATATTGATAAACTATGGTCCAGAAATGATTAATGAGAAGAAAAACTGGTTGTGCAGCAGTATAGTTAGCACCCTGGGAATCACTGTCAGCTCTAGTCTAACCCAGCAGGATTTAGAAATTGTGTGACTGAGTCATATTATTCAAGTCACATTTTAAGTCTATTTGAGCTTTTCCTCCTTCAAACCTTATTTGTTAACTGCATTTCTTCTCAGTGTGAATGTTAAAACACAAACATGCATTTGGAACTGGTGCACATCTCTACTTTTTTACATAAAACGTGATTTTAGTTGATAATTACCCTGTGTTTTATTGCTAATTAATTTCCATGTACGCATTGCTCTTGAAACATTTTCTACTGCACTTTGATCTGATCAGCACTGCTCCACCTTGTTTGCTCTTGCCAAGACAGCTCACAAGTTTTTGAGTGTATTACTGATTTTATTTCAGTTTAGGAGGTCTAGTCTCCTGTTTAAACACTTTGTATTTGCCATATGTATCTGCCCTGTTTTGCAATGGCTAGCATTCATGTCATGAATGCTTACTCATTTTAGGGCGATACCCCAGTCACTGATTTTTTTTGGTTTGTGATCATGTATTTCCTGCATTTCCCTGAGTGGGGTTTCAGAAATATCTGTGGGTGGTATCACAGTTGTATGATCATCCTTGACAAACTTGATCAGGATGACAAACTTGTCAGGATTTTACTCTCATTTTTCACTGCTTCTGTGTCTAACCATTTGGCTCATACAATATTCTTACATCACAGTCCATCAATAACACAGTTTTTAATAGTTCTGGGATTTTTCATCTACAATCTTCATCATTCATTCTTCTCACTTGGGTAACCGTGTACTCTTTAGACTTTCTCTTGAACTGTTTCTATTTGCAAAACAGGATATTCACCCTGCTGCTGATTCATCCTTATAATGGACAGGACTGTGAGAACTGAATCTTTTAAGTTTTCTTTACACACATTCCTTTTTCTCTCCTCCCTTCCCCTCCCCTTTCCTATCTTCCATTTTGAGCTATAGCTAGGTTCAGTACTCCAGAGGAATGAAAAATGTCCAGATGTTGTTTATATACATACACCTGCCAGCTAATGAGTTAATACATGATATTTGTTTTTATAATAGTACAAACACTCTTTAGTTGCCCCAAATATTTGCTGCTAGCAAAGACTGCAGTATTCCCAAGGCAAATTAAACAGCATTATAGCAATGAAAAATAAAAGGTACATTTTGAAGGTTACAAAGTCAGCTATTAGAAAGTTAAAAAATCCCAGAATTAATCAAGGTAGGTATAATGTAGTTACATTAATTTTTCACTATAACTTTACCAAATTATGAATATATCTGAATTTATATTCTGAATCTTGTGCAGGAATCTTTGAGCAGTCTTCAAAATTTTGTTATGTTACTCAGAGCATACAACTGACTACCTTACTACATTGCAAATAAAAATCCTGTTTAGGGTACACCAGCATTAATATTTTCATGGATGCTCACCAGTAGGGAAGTTAAATGCTGGAGTTTTTTCAAGCTGAGAGTGCTTTACATGTTCAAAGGGCAAGTCCTGAATACACCACTGTTTTTTATAGCTAGATACTATAGATACGTATTGCTTTTGATGGGCTTAGCACTTTGGCAAATTCGACCTAAGTTCTCAAATTGATCCCTAGAAAATGAGGGTCTATCAGATAATAAGCCATGGTATGATGGTAAAGAAATTATCCACAGAAATGGATGAAATATAACTATCAAGGAGAATCTTTAGCTAACTTACCCAGGACAGCCACTGCTCTAGCAGTTATCCCCTTGCCTCACCATGTTTCCATCTACAACAAAGAAGCAGTCTCTTTGACTACACAATTTAGGTTTATCTGTAAAGCTCATTCCTAAATTACTTTCTTGTAGATTTGTGTATATATTAAAATTTTCTCATTAAAAACTCAGAGTGAAAATATGAAAATTCTTCCACATGGCATCTGTAACACAGCTCCCTTTTTATTTAACTTCCAGAATGGGAAGTCTCACTCACCCATAGTCCACATCTTAGATTGCCAGTTTATTTTCTTGCAAAGGTAAAGACTCTACAGCTTCAGAATGAGTGGAATCAATGGCTTGTCTGGTGGCATGCTAGCTATTCCTTCTTCTCCTTCAGTGATTGAGTTTTATGCCAGATTAGGAAGTAACCAGTTCTCACCGTGAGCACATGATAGCTATAACGGAAGGGAAAAGATGGGCTTGCATGACTTCTGGCACAGGTGGCAGTACAGAGAAACAGGACCATGCCTGGTGAGGCTCTGCAGTTGTACAAAGTAAAATTGCAGCCAGGAAGACATAGCATTTTCTGTTGGTCCCTTCTTATGTAACTTGCCTTGCCCATCGCTTTTATGTTTTCCCAGGGTCAATTTTTGACCCAAATCTCTTTCTTCTTTCCCTGTGAGACTCAGCCTGCAAACTGTAGGAAGCGTCTCAGAGGTTTTTTACCTAAGTCCTCCTCTTGGCTTCTCCTCTCCCACACTGTCATTCCCAATCATTTCCAGTTCCACCTCTGTTCTTGGACTCCATTCATAACACAATTCCACATCTTAATCCCTACACTGTGGCAGCTGCCAGTCTGTCACATTTCTCCTCAGAATCTTCTCTATTCTTACTGTCATCTCATTTCCTTTGGGTCCCAGATTTCATTTTGCCCATTCATCCTCAGTTTCCCCTCATATGTTCCTAATCCTTCTTTCCCCTTCTGGTTCCCATTCATGATCTCTTTGCCTATTCAGTTCCTGTCCTTGTCCCTGTAGAACTCCTTATTTTCTTTTTCTGATGAGTCCATATGTTGGTGTATGTAGCAAGTATGTGTTTGGCATGGCATTCCACATGATAGTGAGAAGTGGGACCAAGACATTTGATGTGCAGGGACAGATGAGTGGGACTGCTCAGCCATCTCAGTGTGGGATCTTGTTCAGAGCTCATGCCAATCGGCTGTGATTGACACAGGAGGCCATGGGAGAGAGCCTGCAGTGCTGTGTTACAAAAGCATTAAATGCAGATTGGTGTGTACTTGAAGGACAGAAAACAAAGTGAGAATCATCAAATTACTCTTGAATCATGCAGGATTTAGGAGGTCTGTAAGCTTTTTCGACTTACACTTAAATCACTGCATTTCCCTTCGCCTGTATTCTAGCAGGAAGGGAGACGGAAAGCAGGGAACAAAAAGGCTTTTAGTTCCATTGCCCTGAATTCATTCTGATCTCTATTAGCTCAGCGCTTCACTTCCAGAGAAAACAGCTGCTAAGCTAAGAGCTGGAAGCAGACCCAGTTCCAGTGGCATCTTCATGGAATGAAGCCCCAAAGGTCCAGCAGGTCATTAGAGTATACAAAACCCCTTTTATTGTGAGGCTTATAACCTAAATAAATTTGGACAGATTATCTTTGACACAGAGGTTAATTTGTTGACCCCATTTCAAAGCTGAATGCCACTGCCATTTCTCAAAATCACTACAAATGTTACCATGGGTATTTTTCTTTAGCATTGTTCACAAAAATACATAAATTTTTTTTGTTGAAATACTTCATGCACACTTAAACTGATGGCAAGAATGGCCTTTTACTATTGCAACTGCACTGTTTATAGCAGATCAAAGCTATAAGCTGTTGAAAATAACCTTTGAATGAGTAGTGCTGGGTGATGGAAAAGTAAGCCTTGTTCCCAACTGTTGCTTATGACACATATGTCACTGGTGTTTCAATGGTAGAGAATCTGCTCTTGTCTAAGACTGGGAGTTTAAATCCTTGAGCACATGAAAGCTACCCAGCAGAACAGGCATTTGTCCATGTGCTGCATATAGCAAAATCACACTGTGATGTGTAAAATACTGTACAGATTGCAGTATATACTGTTCAAAGTTTATTTTGAGTCTTCTGCATTTTCATAAGACAAAAAAATATGATCTATATCATCTTACAACATTGGCAGTATGAAACATACACACAGTATGCATTTTGAACTGTAGCATATGTACAGAATGTTCACAATTTAAACAGGAGAAATGTAGCTGAGCATCTATCTATCTATCTATCTATTCATCTCTGTAGACTTACTACCATAGTATTAGGAACCTCTCTGAAATCTTTCCAGCTGAAAAGCCCTCCAAGCTTACCTTATGAATTCTCCATCCCTTCCCCCAAACCTGTAAGTAATTGAAAATGTCTTCACCTCTCTCCAGCCTGCAGTTGTTTCTAGAAGTTTTCTAATACCTACAAAGGACACTTGAAGAAACTTGTCAAGGAGCCACTACTACTGTCATGGAATAACAGCAATTACACCCCACCAGTAAGAATAACAGCTGCACACAGCTGTATGCAGCTTGAGGATAACATTATCCATTTCCAAATACAACAGTTTTTGCAATCTTTCTCCTTACTTATGACCATGCTGCAGCAAGAGCTCTTTAAAGATCTCACGACAGCTTGAAAGCGAAAATCCCCCCCAATTCCTAATAAACTACTTTTCCAACACCAGACTATATCACTATAGACTAGGCTTGCACATTTTGAAAATTAAATTAATTTCCTTTTCCTGCTAGAACTCCATTAAAGGGAACTGTTCAGCCTCACCCTCTTTCTCCAGTTAGTTGAGAAACCAATATCTATGGATAGATCTATTATAATTTTAACTGGGTACGTTATGTGTAAATATCATCCAGTTGGATTTGCATTGACGTAATTCATACTATATATAAGACATCAAATTTAAACATGTTTTAGCTTCTAGCTCTTTGAGATTTCTTCACTAGTTAAGAATTTAATCCATCCTCTTGGACTTTTTAAATGGTTGACACAGAATAGTACTCAGCATTCTTAAAGGACTTAGGACCTTTCAGGGTTTGTTCCCTGTATTTCAAAGTGCTCAAGGTGTGGTTCAAAATGCTTTCTGGTATGTGGGGTGGGTTTTTTTTTTTCAACTGCAATTGACCTGAGACATTAACTTTCAGCAAACATGAAAAGTGCAAACTAAAAAAGATTGTCGTAACCCTCTTCACACCCTTTGGCAGAACTACAGTGATCTTGGTGTTCTGATGTTTTGATTATGGATGAGGGCTCACTCTAGCTGCCATAGCTATTTAATTGTATGTGAACAGTTTCTCACCAGACTGAACTGGAACACTACATTTTCACAGCAGAGGTCACTTGTAAAATGAGTAATATTTTACTGTGTAATGTCTTACTGTGCAATGCTTTTCAGTTCTGAATTACTCCTTTTCCATGAATTTACAGAACTAGTAGCTAAGAAACCCCTTGGGATTCCCAAGCTGGGGATTTCAAACACAGTTACCTGCAAAAAATTCTAAAGAACTACAAGTGAAGCATTAGTTTCTCTTATGGTTTCCCTCCATGAATCATATTGCATAAGAAGATCATATTTGATCTCAGGAGGGATAGACAGCTGATAGTTTTAAGCAATGTTGCTCAGATTTGGGTCACTTTTAATGTGAGACACACTAATTAGATTTCCCCTGATTAAAACAATGGCATTTTTAAGTATTTCACTGCAACTAAAAGGACTGTCTGAGGAAGAAGACACAGCTCTAATGACTGCAAACCCTCAGATATGCCTCAGGGTGTTAAAAATGATGAAATCTGCTAAAGTCAGGAAGATTTTAGTTAACCAGCTTTTTTATCTGCTGAGATATATTTGGGACTCCACAATTCTGAAAAAACTTACAACAGGACAAGTCAGAAGACTGGTGTTCTACAATTTGTTTCCAAGATGAAAGGAATATATAAACCACCAAACACTATGAAACACACAACATATGATACTGCACGTGGCCAAAAACGAGCATGAACTTGTCTGTCAGCATTCAACCAAACCGCAATTCCAAAACCTGAAGGATCTTACTCCATCTCTCAGTGTGAATTCGCATTGAAGAGTGTGGGTTGTATCTAACATCACAGCAACATTTGAGTGTACCTTGTACCAAGTGGCAGTGGAGCTGGAAGGTACTGCTGCTACCCTGATCTTTCTTTAGTCCCTGCCCTGCCACGAAGGCAAGGTCCAGGAACTCCCTGGACCTCTCTGCTACTCCACCTCATCTCACTTCCTCACGCTGGGGATGTCCCCATCGCCTCAGTTTTTTATCTCTCACTCCTCCTCTCTTCTCCATAACACACCAGAGGAGCTGGCACAGCGGGAGGACTGGACCCAGTTTCTTCTCATACAGCACAACGTTAAGAACCAATCCCCGCTATTTGTAACTCATTTATCATACCTCAGAGATTAAGTTTTATGAAGCTGTGGGATATTGTCTTCCTTTTAAAGCGAACACATATCGGGTGTCTGTACCAAAACCAGGCGGAGGTCAAAGGGCTGCCAGAGCTGCTACCTGTCCGAGTCTAGCACGGTTCGCACTGGGGACACGCCACCGCCACGGCGCCACCGAGGCCACGTCTGCGGGGCACCGAGACCCTCCTGGGCTGCCGTGACGGCTGAAAGTGACTGAAGGGCAGGGAGCACCGAGATTCCCCCCATCCTTCCCGGGTCTCCGACCTGGGACCTTCCCACCGCACCGGATCCTTTTCCCGGCAAGATGAAGGCCGGGGCTTCCCCTCCGCCGCTGCCGGGAGGCCGCGGGGGCGGGCGGGCGCGACCCTCCCCGCGCCGGGCGCTCCCCGGGGAGGAGCCGGCCGGGTCGCACCGGGCCCGCTCGCCAAGTCCGGCTCCGAGCAGCCAAACCCAGCCCCCTGGGTTCGGGGTGGGCGGGGAGGGACGGCCGGCCGGGCGCCTCTCCTGCCGGGAGCGGGAGGACGGGAGAAACTTTCCTCCC
>VZRF01004267.1:439157-476484 GCA_013396875.1 Vireo altiloquus
GGGCGGCGGGGGGCGGCGGGGGGCGGCGGCTCCTCTCCTCACCGCGGGCGGGGGCGGCCGCCGGCACGTGGGATTCTGGCCTCGCCTCCCGCGGGTGCGTGGGATCCCGTGCTCCAAAAGGAGCTGTGGACGTAGCACATCCCCGGGCAGTTCGGCATGTGTGAGCGTACGCGACGCTGAGGTTTGCGGGGAACCTGCCCGTGAGCCCTGCGCCCCGTGCAGCGGCCCGCGGCAGCTGTCCCGCGGAGCCCGAGGTGTGCTGGCCGTGCCTGCAGCCGCTGCCGCCGCGGGCTTGCGACATCGGCCCTCGATGCCCTTCTCTTTGTGCCGAGTTGCTCGGGTCATGGACATTCTAGTGACTTCTCTTAGTGTCTCTCACGCTGTTGCCTTTAGTTTTTTTCAAGTGTACGATCTATAAAACTCAAAGAAAGTACACACTTGTTTTGGGACACTTCAAGAAGAACTTGCAGGTTTTTTTGAGGGGAAAAGAAGCGCTGGAACTATGCTTTTTGAATGCCTGTTCCTTTATATGCCGATATTTTCCCAGGTATTTTTCACTTGATGAAGTGAAATGCTTGGCCACCTGAAGCCAGTACTTGATGCTCCTCAGTGTCTCTTCTGCAGCTGATGAATAAATGTGTGTGAAGGCTGACGGAGGAGGAGTGAAGAAGGGAAGGGATCAGTATTCACTGGATTGTTTGCTTATTTTTAATTCATAAAATGAGATGCGTAGAAAATTATAGATGTAATTCTGAAGAGTAAACTGTTACTTTTCCTAATAATTGTAAGTTATTTTTGGAAGATGTAGACAAGCAAATGCAAAAAATAAGTTGCACTACTAGGTTCTAAAAAAAGTTAGAAAGGCAGTCTGGCAATTTTTAGGGTTAGCAATACCCCTAGCTTTGGGACCATGTATAGAATGAATGGAAAAACAGTGAAAATTCGTGTTTTGATCCCAGAAGGCATCTGTAAACATAGCTAGGTTATTTCCGTGCTGTTTGGTTCGGAACCATTATTGTACCTGATTTGACTTACAGAGCCCAATCCATTCTGTAAGTGAGACATCCATCCCATCCATCCCAATGTTTGAGTTGGGTCATCCCATAACACAAACTACTTGACAGAGTAGTCTCAGATGTAGCTTCACGGTTCAGCTCAGTTTATGAAATGGAGAGCTGCTGTTTGACAGGTCACTCCTCCTCATCATCATCCATGTTGCTTATCTGACCCTCTGTGAGCTTGTTCTGGGAGTTAAACACATAAAAAATATTAATTTTTTGGATAGGTTTAGTTTGCTGCCGGTCCAGCCTTCTAATCAGCACAGAAAACAAAAGGGGAGCAGGAAGGCAAATGGGATTGAGTGCCAGACAAGTGGGAGTGGGTGTCTTTTTAAGGCTAGGAGATATACTGGCTCAGCCATATTATAAAATTGTCCCTGTCAATAGTTTAAATTCTAGTACAATTGTAAAAAACAGAATTTTTCAAAATGGAAACAGGCAAAGCTCTTGTTTGTAAAGTTTTCAGCCAGATGTGAGTGGTAGGGAAAAAGGATCAAAGAATCCATTTTGAATTATTTTTATACCCTTTATGGGTGTAGAGTTTTTTAAGTGCACTCTTTAGAGTCTACAGCAAAATGGTTTGGATGTTTGTGTCACAGTGAAATGATGTTACACAGAAGACCTCACAAGAAGGCATACTGTCTTGCCCCAAAAACCAAAGTGCTGTTTGATTAATTAACTACATGAAAGCCTGTGCTGTTTCTCAAAGAAGTGTGCAAAGCACTAGCGAGCAATCAACTGCAAATAACAAATGGTAAAACCCATCAACCTCTGTGTGGTACAGGCCTCAGCATAAGCTGCTGATATTGAGGTACTATCCTGCACCACTAAAATGTTCAATTCATTCTTTTAGCATAAAGAAAGAAAAGAAATTATGCATGGTCTGTAGAGGTGCCTAGCAGCAGCCTGGTGGGGTTTGACAGCTGTTCCTGATCTGTGGGAAGAAAAGAGTGCAGTGGTTTAAAAAATGGGGTTAGAGCTTGGTTAAAACTTCTCAGTTTTGGTGCAAGTCTGTGGTCTCCTCTTACTTATCTAACCCATATTGGTTTATCCATCCCCATGTGTCCTCCACTTGCCAGATTTCTTCTTTCCCTTTCTTCTGTTTGAATCTAACAAACTGTGTAGCAGGTGGGCTACCCCCTACCCTCCCTCAGGAATCCACTGTAAACATTGGGGAACCTGTTGACATAGGGAGTGTTGGCAAATTACTTTATAAATAAATGCCAGAGTCAAGGCTATGTTCCTGGTCATGGATCACACCCATTTGGACAGAAACGCCAACAATGTGGAGCTTACCTATGCTAGAAAAAGGGTTTCTACTCCAGGTATGCTTGTGCTTTTATATAAGTTAATATGTTGCCTTAGTGTTGTTATGCTTCTAGCAGTGTGCAAACTGTATAAGAGATTGTTGTGTTTAAGGTACCAAGATAAGCTTTACCAGAATAATCAAATTTGACATCTTAAGCACAGGCCAGCATGGATTCCATCAGGATCACTACAGTAGGCACGTGTGTGTATATACATAGATGAAGAGCTTAAGTAAGTAAATAAACATCACTAACTTGCACTTCAGAGTTCCGTCTGTTTGTTTTGCTGGGTGATAATCTCTGTCCTGCTTGACTGAGGTGAAGCATAGCCACCTTTGTGGCTCTTGAGAAGCTACACATCTCGGAGCATAATGAGGGTTTGTATATCCTGGAGAAGAGAACTCTCTAAATCCATCACTGGTGCTCCTTGATGTTACAGGATTTCACTCTTTTTGCTGTGAGGTGCTTTCCTTCTGTTTCTTCTCAGGCTGAGGTGCTCTTTACTGGAGAAAAGGTTTTGCCAGGAAAGATCTTGTATTGACTTAATCTGCAGTTACCTTTTTCTGTAATGCAGTTGATGTAACCTGGCATTACAAGATTTGAGGGTGAGTTTGGTACCAGTTTTCTTAGAGATAGGGTAGAAAGGAAGAGGAATTTCCTTTTGTATAAATGCTTATCATTTGAGTGCTTGTGGCAGTAATAACACAAAGGCAACTAATTGGAGTCTTTGCCAGGTTTTGTATCACAGATGGTGAAGAAAGAGAAGTAGAACAAAAGTTTCTGTAATCACAGAAAAAAATAATTTGAGTTAAATGCTATGTCAAATGAGTTTCAGTGCCTTCTGCATGCTAAGAGACATCTCCCTCTTACTGGTTAATGAAGAAAAGCCTATCTAGGCTGTTTACTGGGGAACATATTTTCTCCAGAGAGCACTTCCTTTTTCCTGCTGCACAAAAGTATTTCTGCTATGGCAAAACCTGATTATTTCCTAGCCTGAAGACTGCTCAGATTATTCTCTTTTGTCTTTATAAAATGTCTTACGTCAGCCCCAGCTTTAAGTGGTTTTCTTCTGGTGTTTTCAAACTGTTTTTCCACTAGCTGTACACAGTCTCATGGAGCAGGAGGTGATTTGTCTTCCAGCAGTGATGTTGCCCAAGTCAGGCAAGGGCCCTTGAGATCCCCAGGGGCTGTCTCCTGCTAACTTCCATAAGTTTCATACTATTCCATTTTTTCTTGCTCAAATCGATGCATATTTTTGGCTGCTAGTGTTCATTGCATGTCCATGACTGAAAATGGTCACAGATTGTAACCAACAATTTGTGGAAAAGGCTAGGGTGTTCTCTGACTCCCTCCTTGAAAAGCAGATGCTGCAAATTACTAGGAAGAAGAGGCTCAGGCTGACCACAGATTAAAACCACTGCCTTAGGGGAAGGGGACAGTGGAGAGAACTGGAACAAAGATTGTTGTGTCCCTATTTATCTGCCAGAATTGAATCCTTCCCCTAAGGTTTGCATCCCAAAGTTTTCCAGGTAACGAAAATACAGACTGAACCTGGAAACAGTCACTAGAGGTTTGTGACTGTTTGGAAAGTTAACACACATCTGATGTCAGCTGCAGCAATGACGGGGTTTGTAAAAATGATTCCCTCTGCAATTCTATTGCTTTAACATGAAAGAAGGTAGACTTACATTACATTACAGGAGGAAATTATTTATGGTGAGGATGATGAGACACTGGAAGAGGTTTTCCAGAGAAGCTGTGGCTGCCCCATCCCTGGAAGTGTTCAAGGCCAGGTAGGATGGGGCTTTGAGCAACCTGGTCTAGTGGAAGGTGGCCCAGCCCACGGCAGGGGTTTGGAACTAGATGATCCGTAAGGTGCCTTTAACACAAACCATTCCATGATTCTGTGGGTTTGTAGGGTTGGTATTTTAATTATTAGGAATGGTCTTTGCAGTCAGGATTGCTCGTGAGGAATGATATGATACGTGGCACATGTTGTGGGCTTTGCTTTATAGCAGTATAGGAATTTCTGTGCTGCATTAGGTGGGACATGTACCTTCTAATATATTATTTCTGACCAGTTCCTAATGCATCAGAATATGGTATAAAGAAACCTCTAAACTTAAACAGTATAATTGTAGATTGAAATCAACAGAAGAAGAATTGCTTGATACATTTCTCAGAAAGGATTTTGCTGTGACCTGAGTTATGGATTTAAAACCTTGCTGAAGCAAACTTTCATTTTTCCCTTTTAATCTATATTTTAAAATACTTCTGATCTATACAATTACATTCATCTAAGATATTTTTCCCCAAAATTGTTCTCTTGAACCCAGACAGATATTGTTGAAAAGAATATAGTTTTTGTCTGCCTTCAAGAACATCTTATCCTTCTCTGTGACAAGCTGTGAGCTTGCTAACAGCTCTCTTACCAAGCGAATTGTAGTTCACAAGATGTCATCAGCCTGTCTTTTTTACCACTTCTGCTAATTTAGGCAATATGTTAAGGTAGTTTTCAGTTGGAGGGAACATCAGGAAGGACAGATAGAAGGATACCAGAAAAATCTGGCCTTTTCCTTCTTACCTTGCCTTTCTACAGAGGCCTTTTTCTCCATCCCTTTGATTGGAGCTCCAGGGAGTGCATGTGTTTTCGTGACCTCCTTTTGTTTACTGTCATTGTCCGATCTTACTCCACTCTGAAAAGGACTGAAGACTGAAACTGTTTAAGGCAGAAAAGTAACAGTTCTGTTTCTTAAGTAGCCTTAGAAAACCTTTCTCACCATCACATTTGGGTTTTCTGTCAACTGTTCACTGCTGTGCCAAGATGCAGTGGAAGCTTATTTCTTTGCTTGCTTCTACTGGTCAGAACTTAAGTGAAGGTAGAATAAAATGAAGTCAGCAAAACCAGAACCTTCTCAAGGTGTAAAAGTCTCCATTCACAGGCTTTTGGTTTTTCTTTTGGCTCTTAATAGACCTGGAGAACCTTTACATCATGGGTCTTGCATGGTACTGTGTTTCAAGACAGGTTTTTCTTTCTCATTTTTTTTTCAGTGCTGCTTCTCATCCTTCTGTTGTGTAGCCTGGGTGTCATGTGCATTTTGAGTTCCACTTCCTACCAAAGCTTTGAAGATGACAGTAAAGATGAGACCTCTTTTAGAAGATAATGAACCTTCCCAATAATGTATGATTTACAGTATTCTTTGCTTAAGGTACACTGCCACCTAGCAACAGTTTCCCTTCCCTCCCAGTTTTCTTGACCTACTTTGTTGGGGGTTGTTCTGCTTTATAGTTTATACCTGGTCTGGTCTTGATCAGCATCCAGAACCCATCAGTAGATGCCATCCTGGTAAATGTATGCGTGAGAGAGGTGGAGATATTTTTAGTGGTAGTAAGAATGGCTAGCTTCAGGTTTATGACTAAAATACAGTAGTTAATACTTTCATGATGTTTTTCCTTCCTATATTTTTGTGGAAAGGGCCTATAATTTTTTTTTTCCCTTGGAATTATTGATTTTCCTTTCTTCTGTTCTTTATTCTATGGAGCAAATAAAATTAAAGGGTGAGAATTAAAGGGAATTGTTTTCAGCTCTCTTTATTATTCCAGAGCAACATGAAGCATGGAGTGTCCATTTAGAGCACTGTACACAAGTGCACAGAGCTTACAGAAAGTTCTGAACAATTAACCCTTCTGCTCCTCTTCCAGGCTGATAGTCCTAAAGGTATGAATGAGGACAACCCAAGTGAATACATAGTGCTTCAAAAATTATATTAATGCTTACCACTATATTTAGAGGAGAAAAGCAAGCTGGTTGGCAAATCTTAGCTGAAACATTACGAATAAAGGCTGATGTGAACGAAGACAGAGAGGGGAAAATTGTAATCCTGGTGTCCCCTTACATGAGCTGTGAACTACTTCTTCTTTAAGCATGAAGGTGAAACTTGCCCCCTGATGTGTTTTAATAATTGGTGATATAACTGCTGCATCATCAGATGACTGCAGGACTTCCTAGAGCCTCAACTCACAAAGATACCAGGATCTTAGCTCTCCCAGCGAGGATTGACTTCACTGAGATGCAGGGACTTCACTAAGTCCCAAGCTTGCAGTCTTGCTTGTGGCCTCCCCCTCAGTTTCCCTGCTGTAAATTGGATGTCAGCATGGTCTCTTGATTTACGGCTAACACAGACAAATGCTTCACTGGGCTCTCAGAGAGTTGTCAGAGATGCTGAAAAGAATTCTTCCGTGGTATAACTGCTCAACAAGTGCTGAGCAACTGTTGCCTGTCCATTCCTTTCTCCTGTATGCTGAAATACAAATTCTAGGTATTGTATTTCTGCAATATTCATCTAAGCTGTTGGATTGTGCCAGCCACTTTAGTGTTTTGCTCAATTATGAGAATTATGGTCCCATATAAAATATGGGGTTTTTTTCCCAGTAAAGTGTTTCAATTAAGAAGTTGGTCAGGGCTTGTTTTGATAAAATGATACAACTGTTCTTAGCACTCCATCTAGTCACTTACTTAACTTAGTGCATTGTAATGCCAGAGAGTGGGGGAAATACAGAAGCTAAAAGAAACAGCATAAGTGCAATGTTAATACACTATATGAAGTTATGGAAAATCTCACTGTTAAGTTGGCAGTCTTTTTCTCTTTTATCCAAGTTTTATAGATCTCCTTGGTAGTGGAGCCAGGCTTGGAACACATTTTCTTGACTTCTAGTTTTGTGCTTTAACTTGCTGCCTTTTCTTTCCAAGACACTTACCATATCTGTATGACATTATAGCTGTCTGGTAAACTAACTTTTTCAACCAGGAGGCAGATTTTGAATTCTGATTTAAAACTTCAGTAGTGTTCTTTTTCTTTCCCCACCATTTACTGATCCTTCTACAAGAAGCATGTAGGATTTTAGGCTAATATCCATTTGCATGCCGTCTGGGAGAATTTTGGCTGACTGAGAGACCCATAAAACAAAAGTTTCCTCTTTACAAACCACATGGATCTTGGCTGTAGATATTCAGTCCCTTTCTCCACAAACTGTTTTTAATGGTGCCAGATTCTTCTGTTTCTTCTCCTTGTTTGGCACATGTCAAGAAAAAAAAATCTTGGCTCTCGTATAGAACATATCTTGTTTCCTCTTAACTGCTCGTACTTTCTATTCGTAATTCAAATCAGCACAAAAATGCTCTGGTTGTGCTTCTCATGATTTAATCTTGTAGTTTCCTAAGCAATATTCCAATGTTCTTAAAAAAATAATGTTCTCTCATACTGTAGGCCTAGTGGTAGGAGGTTCTAGCCGAATGCAGTGGATGTGTTGATTTTGGAGAATATGCATGGAGTCCTGGCAGAGTGGCCTGCTCAAGCCCTGTGGAGGCACGTGAAGAAAGAACAGAAGAGCAAAATGAAGCTAAAATGGGGTGTTAGAGGTGTACCCTCTCCACCATCCAGCTGCCCCTTTCTGACACTGCGATGAAAACCTGCACTGCAACACTGCTTATTGTAGACTCATGTCCGTAATGGGCGGTGGAAGAAATGTCTCCTTCCTGGTCCATGGCATCCCAAGGATCTGTCAGAGAGCCTGTGCATGTCTGTCACAAGCTACTCATTTTCCTTGCTGACAGCCTTACTCTGTCCCCTTCGAGCTCTTATTTCTATGAGTCAGTGTGCTTCTGATGGCTAACGCAGAGTGCAGCACTACTGAGTATGGTTGTCTGATTTATTGTGACTCCCCCAAAAATTCAGCAAACTGCTTAGTGGCCTGCTCTTTCCTTAACCCGTTGTCTTGCTTCTCATAAGATCGTTCCCCAGTATTCTCCTCAGTGGTCATTACAAATTTTTATGTAACTTGCCTTGTCTAAAATGATTTGAACAAAATCAACAATTTTTGAACGATATTTTGAAAAAGCTATTGTAGAAAATTGCCTAATTTCATTACTTTTTAAAATGATATAGTATTTAGAAAAAAATTACAGTCTCATTTTAGCATGGTGTGAGAATGCAGAAGTTTTGCAATTATTAGCTCTGGCAGCTCTGTTTATTTAAAAAAAAAAAAATCACAAAAAGGAACCCATATATTCCTTAACATGAGAAAACTATTGCTGTTAAAACCCAGTGAACAGAACTGATGAAGAAGTCAGTTTTTCAGTCTTTTTGTACTCTTTCTTTCCCTTTGTATGCATGCCAGCAAAAGGGTGCGTCTGCCCCTTTGTCACAGAGTAATACTGTAGTCTCTGAAGGCATCAGAGAGACAGTCTCCAGCTTTCTGACAGGGCCCCAGGGAAAAACAAAAAATACTTTTAGAAACTCCCATTTAATCAGGTTAACAAAAAGCAGGATGCTTACGAAAGGACAATTGCTAGTATCCCCTCAGAGAGAATTTGAGTGACTTCCATTGCTGGTCCACTGGCCTGATGTTACCAGTAGTGTTTGGTCATCGCATCCCTAGCTGGAAAGTGTGCTGCTCTGTATTTTCCTCTTCAGTACTGGCATGGTTTTTCAGGTCACAATAGCTCATCTTCAGAGCTTCTGGTGTGAGATAGATCATAGCCATGCTAATTCTCTCCAGCTGTTTTTTCAGCATGAGAAGCTTTGGTAGTCGCATTTGGGATGCTTCTCTGAAAATAGCTCAGAGTGGATTGATGACAAGGCATAATTTTTTCCTTCAGTTGTTCAGGAACTGTTCTGCAGTATTTACTCAGCTCAGCCTTATGCTTCATTAAGACAGAAGAATGTCCATGGAAGATTTACTTTTGTTTTGGTAGGTACCAGTATTTGTAAAGTGCTTTCAGTGCATTATGTGTTTCCTCCATATCCCTCTCAAAAACTTCTGTTATTCTATTAGAGCAGATTTTTTTACATTTTTATAAGATTTTAAGATGAATAGGTTAGTTTCAGTGTAACTGTTTTGCTTAAATAGCAAATTTCCTAGACCTACAGCTGAGGGTGAGACGCGTTGCCAGAGCCCGTGCTGCAGTGTTCATCTGTGATTCCTGTTTAAAAAGTAGCAGCTGTGTAGCTGTACGTGAAGTGGAAATGCCTCTCAGTTCAGGAGTCATCCAAGAACCAATTGTAAAACGTGATGAACCCACTGAATTGATATTTGGGAGGAAAAAGGAAAGTACTGTGAGAGCTGGCTTGTATATGGTGCTCTTTTTAACCTTAAGTGCATGCCTGGAAGATTCTGATTCAACAGCAGTAGGACTTAGATGTATGTATCTGATGATGAAATGGAGTCCATAGTGCATGATTACTACACAAAAGATGTTTAGGCCTCTCAGTGACAGTTGCCATCACAGTATCTGACTGATGGTGATTTCTAGGCCCTGGAATAAGGGCAATAAGCTGGGGTCAGAGCCTGGGCTCCTTCTGAGGACCAAATGAAGGGAACTTGAAGTTCGTCTCCTAGCAGCTTGCACGTAATATCCTTTAAAACCAGGTTAAATTATCTGTCACCATTAAGGTGTGACACAGAATTGTTCACAGCAGGACTGGAGAGGTTCCCCTGTATATCGGTGTTCAGTGGCTTGGGAAACAGCTGCTTGTGCAGTGTCTGGTTTTGTGGTTGAACAGACAGCTCAATTTCTGGCATTGCTGCTTTAAGATACAAAAATTATAATCAAGCTTCAAAGAAATCTTTCATATGTGAATGAGTCAGAACTATTTTTTCTTCTATAAGTGGTTTAGTTTCTTACATCTTATGTAGTGAAAACAGTGCTAGATCCTACTTGGTATTACCATGTTATGAGTGAAAGGATTTTTTTCATAACCTTTGGTCTTCCTCAGATTGAACCACATCAGCTGTAATAAATTTAGAGCCTTAAAAACCTGTTGTTATGAAGACTTTAAAATAAAACTGTGCGGGTTGTATCTGTTCAGTGGTAAGAAGCTAAAATAAGACAATGCTGAGATCTGTTGGGCTCAAAAGAAAGTTCAGGTTTTCCTGCCTTCTTAATCTCCTTTCCAGAAGGAAACCTTTGTGTTTCTCTCTTGGAAACCCAAGTCCAATAAAGCACAGTTATTGAGACCCGTCCAATCTTACCTCCCACATAGTCTAGTCCTTTGCAATGTCTCCTGCATTAGCTATATTAAATTGTGTTTGAACACAACTGTGCATGGAAGGTTGTCCTGCCTTTGGTTTATTTTTTACTTTGAGGGATGTTCTTAACATTCTGTTTTTACTTTTAGAAAAGAAAGTGAATTAAATCTCATTAGTGGATGTATATATCCTTTTAAACATTGAAAAGATTTAAATAAAAGTTATGAAAGATATCCTAAGATGTTGTCCCATACAAACAAACAAGCTAATCTCCTGTTCAAAGTATTAAATACTGCAAAATAAATACCTACTTAAAGGCGTGGGCAAGCTCACCTGACACGTCTTTACTTGTGGCTCAATGGCAGTTTGGTATGGACTGAAGCAACTTGTTTCTTATGCTTTCTCCTCACTGCCAAGAATGTTTGGGTGGACCAAGCCTCTGCATTGCATGCTTGCTTCATTGCTTTGGTAAAAAGATCAACCAGTTTTTTAACGAATAATCTGAAGGTCAGAGATAATTCAGATGGGACCAGATGAACCGGTACTTAATTTTTTTTGCTTAGACATATAAAAAATCTTGTTTATTTTGTTTTGCATGCTATTTCAGCATATTTTGTTATTATTAATATCTCTGAGACTATTGTTTAGGAGTCAGGCATGTGTGTTATCTCGTGCCTCCAAATTGTGTTGCAGCAGTTCCAGATGCACTGTATACAGTAGAAATGTGAGGTATAAAACTGTTTAAACTGTAGTGATATGGTTGGTTTTATCAAAATGAAAGCCCAGGAAGGTTTTTCTTGTAATTGCTTTTATCTCAAGTATAATGTTCTGATTTGGATCATCAGATAGTTTCTGTTATTAGACCATGTGAAAAAACCCTTCCATATGTGGAAAGGTGCAACTTTGTAGGTAATTGGTGGTGTTAGAAATGGCCTACAGATATATGGTTTTGATCCCTTTGTCATTGTATTGAAGAGTGCACACCTGGCTCAGTTCTCAGTGAATGACTGCAGCATTGGAGATGACTGGAAGATGGAAATCCCCATGTCTGCTATGATGCTGGCGGCTTCCAAAGTGAAGCCTGCCCTAGGATTCCCACATGTAGGGCATTTTCACCCTTACAGCTTTTGTTCAGTGGTCAGGATCCAGGCTCTGGGTGCCAAAATCCCTGCTGTTACCACATGTGACCATTTGTACCTCTGGTATCCTATTTAGTCCTGGGTGCAGTGATCAGTTACATCTGCATCTTCAGCCCTGCTGTACCAGATCTTTCTTTTTGCTTTTTGTGGCACATATCAAATCATCTCCTTAAAGGCAGCAGGTGCTGGAAAGACTCTTCTGCTCATGGCAGTCAGTTAATTTCTCAAGATTGTGGAAGGGATAGATTAGTTAATTGCCTGCTGAAGTATGAATTTTACTGCAAGTTAGCATGGAATAACGTAGAATCGTAGAACCATAGGATGATTTGGGTTGGAATGGGCCTTAAAGATTATCTATTCCAAATCCCCTGCCATAGGCAGGGACACCTTTCGCTAGACCAGGTTACTCAAAGCCCCATCCAGCCTGACTTTGAACACTTCCAGGGATGGGCATCTTGCCCATCCTTGGGCAGTCTGTTTCAGTGGACATCTCTTTCATTTCCCAGAGTTGGGTTGGTCAAAGCACCCTCGATAAGTAAGAGTTTGCAAGCCAAATTTCTCAAAACTGCTCTGTATAGGGAAAGCAACCAGAATAGCTGAATTGCATCATACAGATAAGGTTCTTAGGCTCTTTTGCAATCTTTTCGTAATCATTACAACCTGACTGCAGAGTTTGGCTGGTGCGTAGCACTAGATTTGCGTCGTGAAAGGATAAAGTCTCTATTTATCACTCCTCACTTTTTCAGCATGCTTTATATTTTGTATCATCCATTTTGTTCTGCTAGATATTAGAGTACTTTTTTTGGTCTGATTTCTCAGTTCACTTTTTTTGCTGTTCACAAATCTGTAGTAATTGTCTTCACAAATTGCTATTCTCAGTGGGTAAGCTGGGCTAATGAGACCCTTTTTTTTTTCATTTAAGTGAATTTTTCTAATTGCTTTTATCACACTGGAACCTGTAAGGGCACTTTCTGAGGGCAAAATGACAACAAAATATGAAGTGCTTTTGTTGGTAAGTCACCTGGCAATTCCTCATGGATCCTCAGCATAGCTGTCAACAAACATGAGTGATTCCTTAACGCCCAATGCCTCTAATTGCCCTTTATTTCCCCTCTGTTTTCTTTGTGTGGGATTTCTCAATTGATGGGATAGAACTTGAAAGCAGGTTGTGATGGAGTGTATCTCCAGTCAGCAGTAGAAAGAATAAAAGAATGAAATTAGGATGGTCAACATGCATCAGGAAAAGAAATTTCGTCCAGCCTCCTGTCCCGTCCTGTGGTTGTGGCTGATCCCTTGCCATCTCAGTTCATACTTGTTACTTCCCTGACAGCTCAGCTCATGCCAGAACTGTGTCACTTCTGCAGACCTAAGGGGCAAAGTCTTCAACACTTAACCTTTACAAAGGCTCAGTGCTTTCCCAATTATCCTTTTGCGCCCATCTTCTTCCCCAAGTCCTGCTTATTGTACTGAGCATCAACCTAAGCACTCACCTACCCCAGAATCGTATAGTTATTTTCAGCAGGAGGATAGCATAAGGTTTTGTGAACTTCCTAAGAAAGTATAATTGAATCGATTTCAAGCCTCAGAAATGAGATGGCAGCTATTAGTTGAAGGTATCTAAAAGGAGACAGCCTCCATGGGTCTTGGGTGGACCTGTGCTCTGGGTTTTGAAGAAAATTTACGTTGAACCTAATGAAGTTTATTAACCAATAATTTTAATTATCGATGTTTCCAAATTTCACTAGGTTTATGATAAATCGAGATATATTTGGATTTTTTTTTTGTCTTGCTTGACATTTTTTCCTTGAGCTCTATTGTATTCTCTTCTTATCTCTCACTCTGTTGAGAGTAGCTTAAAAGCTTCTTGCCTTTTCTGCCACACCTGCCTTCTGCAGGACTCCTTGCTTCACCCAGGGAAGGGATTAGAGCCATCACTATTCTCTTCATTTATATAATTCTGTCATTGCCTTGACATCAGCGTAATCTTCTTGACTGGCTGATCAAACTGATTTTCAACAGTTTTAGACAGAGTAAAAAATTAGTGCATTTAAGTCTTCCTTGATTTTTCTGGCAGTTTCTCTGTTATTCAGTCTAGCAGTTTCTTTCTTTATCTCACATCCCTTTTGTTTTCTTCTGTGCTTCTCTCCTATAAAATATCTACTACAGCTGGAATTTTCTGACTTTGAGACCTTTAATTCTTCTAATCTCATGTCAAAGCAGTTAACAAGTGATAACAGACCCTTATCAGACTTTGTATTATTGCAGCATTCAACATGAATTTTTGGCCTTACTTTAGACACTTGAGGTTTTCCACAAATTTCAGTAAGCCTGGGATTTTATTTTAGATATTTGCTCACAGCATAGATCTTCTGTGGTAGCTGCATCTTTATTATACAGCCAAATGAAACCTCTTCTAAAAGTGGTGTGTGTAGATTTAGCATTTTTGTGGTTCATAGCACATCAGTAACAATTGAAATACTATTGCAGCAAGAAAATCTGCTCAAAATCACAGCAAATCCTGCTGCCGTAGGCTCTGGTTTGTCGTCCTGTTTCTGCCATGAAAGGGCTTTTGTTAAAGAGGGAGGGTTTGCATTTTTACTTTGCAGTATGAAAAGTACTTGCAGTTAAGGGTACTTTTGGGAGAACTACAGACTCTGGATCTCTCGGTGACATTAAAGACCAACAAAGTTTTGCCAACCCGGCTGCATTAGATGGACTTGTGATTTGTCCTCCCCACCACGGCTGTGCTGGCAGGAGCCCTCTGGCAGTGGCAGCAGAACCACTGCTGGCATACAGGGGGTTGAGGGGTTGCTCTTTCTGGTTGAGGAGCCACCTTAGTGTGTCTGTTTGAGACATGTTTGCTCACATGGAATTTACTGACGATTAGGGCAGACCAGGCCATACAGGAAGGAGTGGAAACCTTAATGATAAAGACGTGCAGCCTGACCATGCATGAGTTCTTTGCTTTTGCTGGCCTTCACTATTTCACCATCCTTACAGATGGTGACTTGCCTCACCATGTAAAGGATAGTACTTGCGAGTTTAGTTGGAGTTCATAGAAGTTCCCTTGAATTCTGATTCATTGAATTGCTGAAGTGATGGCTCTTTTAAAGTCTTTTAATAGCTTCTGGTTTTAGCGGGACTTGAGCTTCTAAGTGGAGCAGAAGCTCGAGTTTTTTGACAGATCAGCGCTTTCATGCTGAGGCAAATGTGAATTTCTGGTTTGATGGTATGATACGGAATATAGAGCAGTATTTCCTCTCCTTAGTGCTACTGATTTCTAGGGGGGAAATGTGGTTCTAATGTTATGCTTTGAACAGAATTTCAAAGTTCATAGAGGATGAGACCACTTCTTGTTGGTAACTGAGGTTACTTAAAAATAACACTTTCACTTCCATCTACATACCCATGCTGGATGACAGCTTACAAGGCTGGGGCTGGTTCTAGGTTTCCTTTTTATATGCAATGCCACATATGTTTGAATTTATGGATCGCATGGAATTGTAATGGCCACATGGCCCTGATCATAAGGCAACCTTTTTTCTTATTCCTGAAGCTGTGAAACAGTGACTTGTTTCTCAAACTCCCTCCTGGGTCTGTAATGCTATTAGCTGCCTGTGGCTAGATAGAGTTAGCATACTCTCTTCTGCTAAACCCACCCCTTATTTTTCTTTCTGTGAGCTGGCACGCTTGTGCTTAACCGCATTGGCTAATGAGTCCGATCTGGTGTTTCCCAGTGGGATACTTTTTAAAAAAGTAACCCTTTAAAAGCAATCTGAAGTTTGTTCCCCTTTCATGAAAAATATGGGGACATGTAATTCTGTTGACTTACACAGAACAAAAGTACTCTGAGTCATTGAGAAGGCTGAAGCCGTTAGAGCCTTTTTGCAATTGTAAACAGTCCTTGCACAGTCAAGGACTTCTGTCTTCCAACTGTGAACCAATCAGATGTGAATTTTCTCTAATCATGATGATGAAACTAATAACATAGTTCCTAAATGTCACAAAGTAGCATTTGAGCCGCAAAGATTTTCTGATGTTATAGCACTTTTTTGTTTGTTTTGGGCATCTAGAAACTAAGATAGATTTTCTTTAACAAAATCCATCCTGAGTTTGTGAGAGCTTCCCAGAAGAAGCTCTTCATGTTGCTTTCAACTGAACAGATTGTTACTATTGAAGTTTTAAGAATTTCTTCTGGTCACTTTAGTACAATATAGTTCCTTCTAGTATGAACAAAATTCTGTGGGTAGTAAAAATAATGGGCTTTTCCTATTGTGAAATGTGCCTGTGTTTCTGTGCACTTCTTCCCACAGAAACCAGCTGTGAGGGGAGAAGGAAGGTAGGCTGGCGGGAATCCCAGCGTACTCACGGGGTGAGTCACAGGACTCAGTCAGCGTCTGGGAAGCAATCTTTGTCCTACTCTGCAGAGTACTTAGCTTAATTTTTTTTTTTTTTTTCAAAAGAAGGGACATTTTGCCTCATCAGTGATCCTATTTGTGCCATTGCAATCATGAAGAATGTGAATCCTCTGCTCTGTTTTCCCTTACCATCAGGAATATCACTTCTCCTAAACCTGATGTTCAATTCTGAACTAGCTGCTTCTACTTCAACTTTAAAATCATTCCTTTTTTAGGCAATTTTTCCTAAAATGATGAGAACTGAAATAAATGGGAAGGTAACTCCAGATGTACAATGAGAAAGGTGTAGGGTAGGTATTTTTATTGGGGTAGAATAGGTGGTAAAGCTTTTGGAAACAGAGAGAGCTCATAAGAAGAGAATGGCAGACTGAAAACCCCAGCTATCCTTTGATTACTATCAGACTCAAACATCGCTGCAGTCTTAGCATGCTAATTAACCACAACTGATAGATTATGGATGCTTGTAAATAAGCAGTTTTCCTTCAACTCCTGAAGATACTGTTTTAGATGCTTATTTTTATCTAAGCTTTGCATTCATTTACCTGTACTGTTTGGTGTCAAAAATATTGATAAATGTTTCGTTATATATATCTTCTATAAAAATCAAAACATAGGTCTTGTCAGCCTACAGCTTTATGACAATAATTTTTAAAAGAAAAAGATCTCTTTTTCTTTTTTGCACGAAACTGATTTCCATTAGTTACCATTTTCTTTAGTGTCAATTACCATTTGTTACCAATTCAGGCACTTGGAGATTTTTGTGTGAAACTGGAAGCGCAGTCCAACTTCTTTAAAGTGAGTCTGTTTCGTATAAATGTATTGAAATGTATGAGTTTCCAGAGTTCACTTACGATATTCTGAGTTTGCATTTTTCCCTTTTCTTTTTTTTCTTAAACCACAAAACACGTTAGGAGAACCAAACTGCAACCAATCTTTGGCTTTTTTTCAGGTTTGTGATTTGACTCCCCAGCATGACTGTGGTGCTGCAGCTTTGTCAGTGCTGGAATCATGCTGTATATGTGCTGTATTGATGATCTCTAAACCATGTCATCTGTGGTGGACTGTGCTGATTCTTGGTACCCGAAGGTCATCTTGACTTTGCTGCTGCAGCGATACCACATTGGGACTCAAATCACTTTTACACTGAAATAAAAATGCTGAGTGTTCACCACTAAACTTCATGGCAAAATTCAGTTTATTATTGCACAGTGATACAGTGTTGTCAGAAACGTTAACTTCATTTTACAGGCTGATTAGTCAAGAGTTTGGTGAGCAGTTAGTCCACACTTGGGATTCCATGCTTTGTGTCATCTGCCATGCCTCTCAGCTTTGTCTGTGAGAGCCCCTGACATACACATCTCCCTAGAAAGCGTAGCTAGTTCCTCGCCCTCGTACTAATGCCAGCGGTGCTGTGAGGATCCAGCCTGGTTTTCTTGTCCTTTACGCTATTTTTGGACTGATGGACTTTGCAGACTTCGCTGAAGTTGCCCATTTCCAGCAGGGATTTGGTGTATGCTGGGTGCATCTGGCTCCTTCAGAGCAAGGAGTGCCTCCCTTGCTCAGCAGGAAGCATCCTGTTGTATAAGGATGTTTTAAAATTTTTTTTCTGAGTAATTAAAAACTTATCAGGGTGGAACTTGTGTACAACTTAGGATCACTTGGGTTTTCTTGTGGATGAAAAGTAATGTCTCTCTCCTAAGCAGCAGTAACAGAAGAAGGTTGATACAGTGTTAAGAATACAGTCATTTCAACTTCTTATTAAAAGTGATGACTGCAACAATAATTTATACATTTTTTAATCAGGAAAGAATATGGAATAAAGACCTTCAGGCAACTTGTTTGTAATTCCCCTAAATGTACTCTGCCTCACATAAAATTACTGCAAGAAGTTGATAAGTCTTTTTTGCTCCACAAAATCAAAATGAAAATTGCTTTCTGTTTTTTCAACCTGGTTCTGCCAGATTTGTTATGTTGGGAACATGATGTGGTGAAAAAGGCATCTGTAACCTCAGGCTCTCAAGAAAAGGCCCATGTTTTATACATTATTCTCTTCTCTTCGATGGATACCTTCTAGGAAATGTCTTTGTTAGTTGTTCTTTTTTTCCAGTACAGAAATACTGCTTCAACATGTTCTGTGCTGAAATGTCAGCGTTGTGCTGTTGTGTAGGTGGTAGTATGTATTATACACAGTTTTCAAAACCTGAATAATCAGTGATGTGCATGACTTTGCCAGGGAAAACAAATGGCTGTGTCATTTTGATTTCGGTATATCAAGAAAATGTAACCTATAAAAGTTAATTAGCATTCTTCCAGAAGGGCGTTGTTTAACTAACATCTTTATTTCCATGTTTTCAGTTTTGTCAGAAGTTGGAGGGGAGTGTTTTATTCTGTTGCTAATACATACCCATAGATTTGCAAAGTATTTCATGGAGTTTTATCTACCATGCATCTGTCCTTCATTTCAGCAAACAGCTCGATTTTTTACTCACTTGAACAACCACTTAAATCTGCTGAAAATTTTTATTCAGTCTTTCATGTAATTTTTTACATAGTTTTTATAAATAAAATTCCTTGAGCCTGGTGATGTTCACGTTATCTGTCAAAATGAGGTTTTGCCAGTGATTTTAACAGGAGAAATCTTATCATTTATTAATGAAATCCTGACGGTCTACATCACTGATCACTGTGGTGAGTTGATGTTTCTGCATCTCTCATGGATTTGGTTCTCTGGTAGGCTCAGTTCTTCCTGTTCATCCTGGATATTATTGTCATTTGGCTCTATTGAATGCACAAAAGTTTCTGGTTTGAAACAAAACTGAAGTTTGGGCACCCATAATAATGAATCTCACTTTATTTTCCTGTATAACTCTGCAACTCATTAGCCTTCCTCCACCACTTTACAAACTAGCTGAGAGAAGGTGTAGCTATTTGCCCACCAGTATTACATAACTGTGTGCTTAGATAAGTCATAAAAATTTGACAACAGGTTTCTCACACACTAACTGGTTTGATAAACTCTATGTGCACTAAAGTCTTCCCAACATTGAAAAATCAAAGATGGATAAAATTTTCCTTTCATAGTTAAATTATATTAGTAGCTTTACAAATATTGTAGAAGTGAAGGCCTTATTTCGGGTATTACTTCTGGGTGTTAATATTTACAAAAAGTGTTTTAAGAAAAAACAGTTAATTGACTATTCTAATTTTTATTTTAATGTGACTCTTATTGAAAACATAATCCTTAGAGGCCAGGTTCTCAAGCCTGCTGAGGTACGCTTGCTGTGTATCAAATCCTGCTTTAAATGCTGAAGCAAAGATAGTCTTGTGGATAACTTGGCTTCTTTTCCACTGGTTTGTAAATGCACACTTAAGACTTTGATTTGGGAGTCAGCTGTGATGTTGTGTTACAAAATTATATGTTGAAATGTTTGGTGTCCTTTAATGCAAAGCCTGGGTGGTGGCTGGAACCTGGAGCCTGTGCAGAGACTTCAGCATTGTGAAACATTCCTTAACTGAGCCACAGGGAACTCGAGGTCTCTAGGGTTGGCTGAAAAAGTGATCAGGAGCAAATATTGGAAAGATAGTGGAATTTATTAGTTACAATGAGGGAGAACTGAACAAATGGTGGTAGGGGGATGGACTGGGGGCAAAGGAATTTGACAATTAACAATATATAGAAGACTGAATAGTAAATAAAGTGCTGTTGTTTCTGCATTACTGTTTTTCAGAAGACATTTCTGTGTTGCCTCATTATGATTAGGCCTATTCTGAGCATAAGGTGTTTGATTTTGTCACCTTTTAGATTATAAATCGAAGAGTCTGGGAGAGCATCTGCTCTGACCCTTTTCTAGAAATGGGCCTTAGCATTTCACTTGGCAGTCCAACACCCTCATGTCTTTGGAGAGTATGCATCTTCCAGACCATCCCTGTGGCTTTCCTGGTAGATCCTTTTGTTCCTCATTCTCTTGTTTAAAATACCATGTTTATAACAAGGGTTTGTTGTTTCCCTGTCATTGGTAGTTGCTATGTGTTTCTGTAAAGTGAAAGCCTGCTCAGTTTTTTCATTTGTCTCAATTTTTGCAAGCTTCTTCATTTACCTGTGTGGTGGTTGATTTCCTTCCCTCTTTAGAGATAGTGTTTTTTTAAGCGTTTTTTTTGGGCTAAAGCCCTGTTTATGTAGGATTGAATTCAAGCCCCCCTTGGCTGATAACTAATATCCTTTCCCATATTTCCAAGACAGTATGCTTTCATAGAAAGTTAAGCTTTTCTTTTATATTTTTCACTGTTCCTAATATGCTTGTTCTAATTTTTAGTCCTACCAACCATTAACATGTTTTGAATTTTTTCCAATGGGGGCTCCAAATGCCCATTTGCAATAAACTAACTGACTCAGGACCTGAGAGATGTAGTTACAGAGGATTATTAATTGCCAAAGAGAATACCCATTAGAAGTAAACTGTGGATAGTATAATCTTTATATATATGTATTTTTCATTATATCCGTAGAATATCCCTTTCTGACCTTAGTTTTTATTAGTAAATGTTGTTTTCAGTCCTTTACTGACCCACATTGTTTAGTTTTCCAGACTTTGGCACTTTGCCTTGTAGAAATCCAAATTCTCCTGAAGAATTCTGAATTTCATTTGCATTTTTCTTTCTAATTTTACTCTCCTGAGTTACAGCTATTTAGGCTTTCCTGTAACATTTGGAAACTGTTCTTTAGAGATGTTGACTTTGGAACTGTCCACGTTGGCCATAATCCAGGACATGGTTACAGATGACTGCAATACCAGCTTCCAGCCCAGTGATTTATTACAGTTCTATATGTCTGCACAGTTACTCTATCTTGAAGAGGGTATCTCTACTGATGATAAGAGGTAAAAACTCTACTGGTGTTTTCTGTCTGCCTGGCACCCAAAGAAAAGCCCCTTCATAGCAGACTAATTTTATTTCACATACTGGATGTATGAGTGCATCCCTACAGTGTGAGAAGAGCTTTACTAATGATGCAGAGTTTCTTTATCACTCCTTCATCCCCAAACCACTCAGGTGCAGAGCTGTAGCTATAAAACTACAGTGAAACTGGGCAGTATCGTGGCTTTGTTGGGCCGTGGGATCTGCAAACTACACACAGCCATGACTCTCCACCCCTCTGTGCCTCTGATGTGGAGTCCAGCATGAAGAACCAGCTTGGAACCCAGCTGGGTGTCGAGGGCACAGAGCAAGCAGAGAGACAGCCTTCAAGAGCTCTCAGACATGTCAGCATCTGCCCTGCTGATGGCCAGAGCCTGTTCTGAGCTGTGCAGTTCCAGGGCTTTGCACTGCCCTCCAGCTTCATTGAGCTTCAGTGGTGGGAGTCAGGGAACCTGTCCTTCTTGCGAATGAAACTTTGCTTTTCTGTTGATATTGTGTAAAATATGTAATCTAACCATCTATTTCAATCTCTTTTGAACTTTCAACTCTAAGGAATAGGTGACACAGGAAAAGTACTCAGAGCACTGTATTTTTGTCTGCTTTGTACCGTAGTATACGAATGCCAGATATAAGGCACACTCAGTAATTTCATTTAATATCTTAAATGATGTGGAGATTTGCTGAGGAAGAGAGCGAAAAACTGTTTGCAAGGTCTGGAACTGAGAATGGCAAGAATGAGTGGAAGGATGGGGAGCATGCCAGTGCCAGGATAGGCAGGCAGGAGGAGAGTGTAGTGCAGCTTATGGGACAGACCAATTCTTTGTGGGCATGGACAGGTTAGCAAAGATTTGAACAGTAGCAAAGTTGAAAAACAGTGTCTCTCGCTCAAGTATCTCTCAAGGTGGGATAGACTTTTGTACATGGGTTTGGGAGAAGGTGGAGGATCTGGAGGTGGGAGGAAGATAAAGAGTCATTGGCTCAGACTTTCTACAGGCTTGGGTTGACTGAAAGTGCTTTGGAAAAGCCCAAACAGACAAATATTTGTGTGGTGCAGACACGAGATGGACAGGAAGATGTTTCCAAAGGCCTGTGAAGATTTATGTGCAGTTTAGTATTCTGTTCTTAAAATGGCGAATTTGCAGCAGAATATTACTATGGGGAGGTCATGGACATTTGCTTTTGCATTAGCACAGAATATGTTTAAACTTTCTGTCTCTCTAGACACATTTTCACATTCTGGGGTATTGTCATACTAGAGGAGCACATGAGATCTTGCTGTATTTGAGTTTGAATCAAGAATTACCAAGAAGATATCAGAGAGGAAAATAAAAGATGAATTTCAATGATATGGTGGACACTTTTCTGGGCTAAATGTTCTATCGTACGCAGTTAGTGACGTCACCAAAAAACCCCCAAAGTTCACATTTCCTTTGCCAAATAGAAAACAACTATGATTTCTACCTAAATAAATATTCATTACAGTATTTTGTGCAATGTCATTTTACCTCAAGTAATGATGAAAAATGGTGAGACAATATATATGTGTATTAATGCCAAATGACATGAGCTTCCCTTTAAAAAGTTTTCTTGGAAAAAACAGCAGCCTTCATCCCCTCCAGTACTGAAAGAAGTGGAGCTATTGCTCTATATAAAAATTATAAGTGACTATAAAACCTGTCTATCTGAATTAACTGCATGAAATTAATTCCATGAGAAAGGGTTAATATGTCATTATTACAATAATTACAAGTCTTGGAAAAAGAAGCATTGCTAAGTGAGAAAAAAAGTGTTGCATTCAGTTCAAGCTCTTTTTGAGAGGTTGCATTTATTTTTTTGAAACTATTCTACATTTTGCTTCTGTAGTTCTTCTGTATTTCAGTGTGAGGATGAAAAACATACCTTCCACAATGAACCCCTACTGTAATAAGAATTACAGAAATGGGCAATAGTGCCTTTATACTTCTATAGAAGTGTAACATTTATTTTTATCTACCTATATATATAATATTTAAAACTAGTCCTTTCTCTCTTGTCAATGTGCTGTGCCATATGGTGCCGAGCAACATGCCAGATGATAAAAATATTCCTAGAACATATGATATCATCAGTCAATTCAAGAGGGGTGAAACTTCTTGACCAAAGCATTTGTGGCTTTGATACATTTTCCTAGGTGTAAAGTGTATATTTTGAAATGATGAAGTGTGTCCAAGAGGTCTCCTTTGAATTTGCATGAGCAAATTCTAAAATACCATCTTAGAACATTTTGCTTGTTAAAAAACATGGAAACTAAATAAATTTTGTTTTAACAAAGGAATTCATGGCAAAGTAGCACTTCTTTTCATAGCAAAAAATGATTCAGTACCTTCCTTTCATTATATATTGGTGATTACTCTGGTATTGGAACCATGCCATGAAGAATGGCAACTTTCCATCTCCCTTCCCCACTTGCAAAGAAGTCAGAACATAGTGCTCGATCAGAGGATGTTCGTGTTTGGTGCAGACAGCTATCTGTACACAATTGGGAAAAGACCATGTGTCCCCAGGAAAAAAACTCTAAACATGACAGTATTAACTCTTATGGTTTTCTACCAGAATAACTGAAGTAACTGAAGTTACTCTGATGTTAATTCTGGGGTTTACTTACTTTATGTTGAACCTGTTTCTTGTTTTTATCTGTTTGCACAAAACACTGAAAAAGTGAAGTTCTTTGCCTGGGCAGCAGAAGTTGTGGTCAAGTGGCCAGCTCCAGGGCAACGGTGGGTCTTTCTTCAGAAAATACTCCCAGGATGCTACAGAGCAAATATGAGACATTATGAGCTTTAGGGACAATGCTGCAGGAAATGTGGCCTTTGTAATGGGCTGAGCAATATATACTGCAAATAGCAAACTTACAGGCCAGAAGTACCTACACAGTCTGTGTCCTTAGCTGCCTGCCAGTCCTCTGTTCATTTTGTCTATGTCATGGGAGGAATATTAAGGAGAAAAGTCTCAGCTTTGAGTTAGGACCTAAAAACTGTGCTAGTTGATTCATTGGTATCATGTCCATGTCACTGGACTCTTTCTTCCTGCTTGTCTTCCTTCATATATTTCCTTACAGTGTTTGCATAATATCTGAGAATCTCCTTAGTTGTCAGGTCTGGGGTTCCTGGGTCAGTATTTATTTTTGACTCACCTTAAAACTTAAGTGTGTATTGTATCATTCTCGTTCTGTATTCCCTGTTTTCAGATTTCCCGTCCTTAAGTCATCCTCACTTCCCCTCCTGTCAAATATGTGTCAGGGACTTGACTGACCTATTTGTGGTCAAAAAAATTCCTTACAAAAATTCTTGAATATCCATCCCAGAATAAAGATCTCAGTTACACAAGGCATGGTTTAAAAGAAAGTGTCTGGTCTGATTGTAAGAATCTAATTTGTAGAATGAATGAATTAATTAATTGGGCCTGAACGAATAGTACCATTCAGAAGTATGGTTAAAAATATGTTTTGCACATTGGTGAGGCTCAAACCTCTGATGTTACAGTCGCACTAATTTTCCAGTCATCCATTAAGTTCCCAGAGAGATAGGATTTGTATTTATAACTAAAACCATGAAAAAATGTGTATGTGATAAAAAGGAAGGTTTGGGGGGTTTTTTTGCGCAATGTAAAGAGGAAAAAAGGGTTCAAAATAAAATTTATATAATAGGGAACAAAATGTAAATGCTGTCATAAATTATTGTCTCTGTGTGTGCACACTCGGTAAGTGTGCTGTTGATATAATGGAAAATATGCAGTTTATACTTCCAGTCTATGCTTTTCACCCTTTTCTTGTTGTGAGTACTCTTTTACATATTTAATGGTTCTCCGTAACAAGATCTTTAAACCCATTAACCCATCAGCAATTTGCTTTTACAGGTTAATATACTTACAAATTATTTCGTAATAGAATATCCTAATTAAAGGGCAGATTTATTAACAACTCCCCCTCCACAGCTCCTCATTCTTTTCTTTGAAACCACGACGTACCTATTTCAGTGCTTTTACAGTGACCAGTTAGTTTGGCAAAAGGAATGCTTTGCCTTGTGCTTGAAATTGTAACCTTTCGAGTGTCTCCAAACGTACATCACACCACAGATATTTTAATAACTCAGACACTGTATTGTTCAGGTTTTGGATGTTTAAAGCAGAACTAAATGGGGTGCAGATCCAGAACCAGCTAGGTTGTATCAACGTTTAGGATTTGTGGTTCTCTTCTGGAGAGCTGTTTTTACCATGCCAGCATTATTTGCTCAGAGCTGCTGCTTGCAGCTGTTCTTTTCCCAGAGTCAGACTTGTTGTGCTCATCATTTATGAAACAGAACACATTACTTTTTTTCCATGTATGCATTTGACAATGTAACCACAGAATCACAGAACCAGGTTGGAAGGGACCACAGTGAGTGATCTGGTCCAACCTCCCTGCTCAAGCAGTGTCATCCAGAGCACATGGCACAGGACTATGTCCAGGTGGTTCTTAAGTATCTCCAGTGATGGAGACCCCACAACCTTTCTGGGCAATCTGTTCTGCTGCTCATCTGCACAGTGAAGAAGTTCTTCATGTTCAGGGGGAACTTCTGTGCATCAGTTTCTGCCCATTGCCTCTTGTCCTTTTGCTTGTCACCTACTCTTTATACACTTAGGCACATTAATGAGGTTTCCTCTCAGTCACTGGGCCTGCTCTAGGATCTCCATGTCTCTCTTGTACTTCTGAGCCCAGAACTGTATGCAATACTCCAATTGTGACCCCACCGGGGCTGAGTAGCAGACTACTAATTCAAATTTTGAAAATGCAGCCATACCTCCTGTGTTATTTCTTCTCCAAACCAAGATCAGAGTTACAGATTCTGTATAAGCTGTAGTTCAGCTATGGATATGAACTTGTCCTTTGCCTGCAAAGTCTGAATACATTGCAGAGGTCTTCTAAGCCAAGGTGATCAGGGAAAAACCATGTGGAAATGTGATCCACTCCTCTCAGGAAGACAGAAGTAGCTGTCTATATTTAAAAGCAAAAGACCTTAAATGATTTCATAGTGGGGTTCAGATACCTAAAAATAGTCTTTATCACTTACTTTAGGCTGAACTAGGCCAGTATGTCAGGGCAAAAGACACTTATGTGATTAAGTGCTAACATGATCTATGCTCCATCAACTTCAAAAAAGAATAAAACAATACATACAATCATCTTTCACCTCCTTTCTGGGGATCTTGTCATCACAGTAATTTGGGGCTAGACAGCATTATTGTCCATGACCCACTGATGAGGGGAATGAGGCTTGAGACATTAAAGATGCTGTTAAAGGAAGTAAATGGGCTCTGAACTAGCATGGGGCCCAGCTGTGCAGTCACAGCTAGATACCACAGGAGTCGTGTCTGATCCATTGCCAATCCACGGCAATCCCATACATTGGATCAGATAATGGGCACTGGCCTCCGTATCCTAACATTTATTAATTTGCTGTCTTATTATTGTAACCTGCAGACCATCTCCATTAATTCTCAAGAAGAGCCAACACAATGGGAAGAGAACCACTATCTAAACAAGTAGGAGCTAATGAGGCCATGTGATGCTCCATGCAGCTCTGGGGTAGGAACCTGCCTGTAGACCATCTCAGCAGATGCCCCTCTTGTGTAAGCTCAGCAAGGCTGCCTCTGGGCTGCAGCTGGATTGTTTGCTATATAATGCACCTAAAGAAAGCAAATCAGGCAGTGTTTACCATGGTATTATTTTTTAATGTTTGTGAAGCGGTTAGTAAGCCTTCTCAAGCCTTAGCACATGAAATATGCTCAGTGGAGCTCTACACTCCTAAGTGGTGAAGAATAACTGGAGACAGTTAAAAAAAAAAAAGCTCAGAAGTTACAGGCAGTGGTGACAAGGGATTTGTGGGCCCTTATAACATTGAATACTCATTCTCATAAGACATCACATTTTAGAAGGTAGAGAAACACGGTTATGAGCACAAAAATAAGCAGATTTGTATGGGTTAGTGCACTTGGTTCACTACACAAGCAAATGCATAATTCAGTACCTAATTACTTCTCCTGAAGTGTAGTTATGCAATGCATCCACCCACTTGTTATAAACCTGAATGAAGATATAAGCGGCATATAGGTTGTTTACATTGCAAATCTCTGCCTCTTTTAGAAAACCCAACTTTTACTCGCTTCATATGAGCAGGATTTTAAGAATTCATCTTAACAGAAAGCAGATGGTTTCAGAAAGCTGAAATGAAGAAGGGGAAGGAAGAAGTTGAACATCAAAACTAAAATGTATAACATTAAGTGAAAGCTACCTTGGTAGATTTTTTTGTTTTTGAAGACAGGGGAATTACACCAATTAGTTTTGTGTTCTGTTATGCACGTAAAAAGAAAGTGCTAAAGATGTTTTTAAAGAGATGACTTTATTTTTTTTTTTATCTGGGAAATGCTCAATGATAGATTGCAGAGGTTAGCATTCCTTCTTTGGTTGTCTGTCTCATTAGGAGATGGTGTCTGGTGACTATACCTATCTTTTCCCTAGCATGACCACTTGCAAAACCCCATGTTTCCTCACTGTGCAAGATGCTGGGGGCTCTTGTCTTAGTGCTGAGGTGAAAGAGGCCTTTACCTCCAGACAAGGGAATGCATAATTCTCCAATGTCAGCAAGAGTGCTGTATCTTTCTGCTCAGTTCAGCCTCCATCTCCAAAGATATGTCCTGCCTTTGCGAGACTCTGTGGATTAAGGAACTTCAAAAGGACACTTAACAGTCCTACTGCGAAAATCAACAGACTGTTTTAAATTATCAGGAAGAGTAATTTTCTCTTTCAGCATCAATATTTCCTTATTAAAAGGAGAGGACAAGATTTAAATATAGCATAAAACTTCCAATACTGTGTAGTATTTCTTGGAGGACTGTGTTTGCTATGTTTATTTGCCTCAGGGGTAACACTTTTTTATGTACATTGTGAGGCTCAATAGTCTGGCAGCGGCAGCGCTCAGAGTGCTTTTCTTGATACTGTGCATCTGTCTCTGTTATGGTATCTATAGCAAAGTTGGTAGGGAAGAAATAGATATTGAAGATGTCTCTGGACTCGGTTTTTCAGTGTTGCTGTAGTTAGGTTTTTCAAAGGATTGTGTTTTAATTTTTGTGTAAGGGAAAATACCAACCTTTTTTGCTTGTGGCTGTTCTTAAAGAAAGAGCGATGAAAAATTCCCAGAAATTTTGCTGTAAATACTGTGAGGATTAATTACTGCCTATTGCTTCTAACATGCATAAATAATCTTTTTGGGCCTCTGTGGGAAGGATCACGTGTGCTTTATTAATGATCAATATTTGGGCAACATGACTTTTTTTGTTATCTGAAGCCTTTTTTTTTTTTTTTCTATTATGAACTGTTGGTCTCATCTTAAGAACAAGAGGTAATTAATATGAGTATAGTCCATATTATTCATATTTGACAACGTCACTACTGTCATTATGTTTTTTACACTGAAAGTTCATCTTTAAGTAGATGATGTAAGTATGATGTGTGTATCTTCTCCTTTCCTCCTTCGTTTCTACATGGACTGACTTCCAGTGGCTACATGATGCTGCTGTTGTCACCTGTGCTGTCCCACCTGTGTGGGACTTCCAGAGCAGAGCCTCAGCTTCCCAGAAGAAAAAGATTTCAAAACAGGGCACTATAAATTGCAGTGATGAGAGAATATTTAAATTCTCAGATAGGAGGAGTGTTGATTGTGGAAGAAAGCTTTTGTTCTTTAAACTTCCCTCAGGAGCAGGTGATTCCATTTTAAAAATACTTTGTTCCAGAGATGTTTCTTTTTGTTCATCCTCAGAAAGTTGATGTTCACAAACCACAAGCATTAGGCAGCTGTCTAGCAGTAGCAGAAGCATCATTAGTGTCCACCTCCATAAAAATGTAGCTATTGATTATTAGTACTGGGGAATAATAGATATCTGTACATATTCTCTGTGTCTTTGTGTGCTATACAGAGAGAGATATTCAGAAAAGGGCTAGCTATCCACATGGCTTATTAAGACTTACGCCTTCTGTTGCTTTTCTTCTTCACAGGTTAGCTAAAAAATAAGAAAAGAAAATTACTTCCCCAGTAGAATTTTTTGTTCAGATTCTCCACTAATCTATTTATATGCCTATTCAGAGTTTTTTACCTGTACCTATTCTCCAGTTTCTGAAGACAGCAACTTACTTCAAAGGCTGATGAAAACTTGGACTGGAATATTTCCAAGTTGCAAAGTCACTTTCTTTTTTTTTTTGCTGGCCAGCCTTCGCGTACGAAGATCCGGGGAAGGCCTCTTTTTCTTTTCAGACCTTCCAGCCTGCGCACTGGATTTTTTTTTTTAGGTGAGACACAGGGCGCGCAGATCTGAGCCCACCCTTTAATCCCGAGGTTCAATCTGCCGGGCCAAAGCGATTCTGGACAGTGGCAGTGAGTTCCTCCTCAGGACGTAGGCAGATTGCCCCCTTGCAGGGCTAACGAGCTCTGCCTGCCCGGGGTGCATCCGACCGGGATTCGAACCCGGGTCCCGGCAATTACTGTGCCGTATGCTTAACCACTACACCACCGGGGGCTCCCAAAGTCACTTTCTAGTGACTACAGAAAGTCATAGCACTATTGAAGAAAGCAAAGCGTAGTACGTTAGTCTTGCTTTAGCACAGGGCTATACCTAGTGAATGTTGGTTTTCAACGGCAAGAGCAATGGCTTTACTATGCATTAAGTCTTTGGCTCTTAGTAGCACTTACGAGTGGGTCTGAATAAGTTCTCACTGAAATCACAGCTAAAATCAGTGTCAAGGTTGGACAGGCTGACCCTTAGGTCCTGTTTGTGCAATTGGGTGGTTAGCTTGTGCTCGGTATGCTTTCCTATCCTCGAGTGCCCACATGGAGAACTAAACAGGAATAATTGTTCTGTTTAGAGTTCATAACCTAATTTGTTCATTTTGACTGTGCACAGACAAGTTCTGAAAGCTTTTGAAAAGAGCAGCAGTTAGCACTGGCTTATGCTGGGGTCAGTGCTGGCCCCATCTACCCCAAAAGAAACGGTGGTAACATCATTGTCTGGAATAGCATTCATCCCCAGAGTCCGAGGGTAAAATCGTCGCTGGACTGAACTCCTCCTTCTTGCACTTTGAAGCAGATAGTATCCTTGGATTTGTGAGGAGAGGAGCTTTTCCTTTGTTCCTTTTATTCCTCGTGCGTTATGTTTCCTTGTGGTCAGCGTAAATAGTACAGAGAACCTTCCCCAAGATTCATCAGACTTGTATGTACAGTTAGGGGAGGGGAGCACTTCTAAAGCATGGTTCATCTCATTTTAAGTGAGTCTAAAACAGATTAGACAAATAGCAACTCAAAAGGAGATGGCTAATCCAGATGTGTCCTTGTGTGTCTCCGCCAGAGCTGGCCACATGTATCTAGCCAGGACTTTGTTTTTCTTGCTACTCTTAAAAACTGTTCATTCTGATAGCACATGTGCACAGTGTTTCAAACTGAATTAAATTTATCCTGGAAATTTGGTATCCAATGAATTTTGTAAACACTTTTGTGTTTTTCTAAGCTCTCCTGAGGATAAAACTCATTTTGTGTGAATGTCCCAAGTACAATTGCTTCTTGATTTGTAACAGCTGCTGCTGCAAAAAGGAGTCTTTTCAATTAGCAATTCTGGGCAGACACTCAGATTTTAAACTCTGGGTTACTCCATTCTTTCTCCTCGACTTTCTCAAGGGACCAGTGAACTAAAAAAAAAGAAAAAAAAAATTTGGATATGTGTAACATGCTGTGCAAACCAACAGGGTTTGACCTTTTTCAAGGGATGCAACAAGTACACAGAGATTGGAAATCTAATTTGGACACATGACGTTATGAGACAGTTTAAATGAGGAAAGAAATGTAAAACTTTATTTTAAATTTTACTGGTGCAAATATTGTTTTTTTAAAAAAAGAGTTTCTTAGATGGTCAGTAGAGGGCAGGCATATTTTATTTCTGAAGAACCTTTGCCCGCTACTATGTGCAAAGAATATTTGTTCTGTCTTCAAATTTGAGGAGTGTAAGTCTACTTTGTCATATCGCCGTGATATAAATCAGCAGTAGTAATTTAAAAAGACATTGTCAACCCCTTTGAGGAGCTAAATGTCCATTTTAAAGCAATTGGAGGATATGAGTTATGACTACAGGCATTTAATTTCTGTGTTTAGATTGTAAAAACCATGGCATAAAAAACCTGAAATATTGCCTCTACCAAGTACTAGATAAGAATCATTTCTTTGCTGAATTCTGTAAAATGCAGTAGTTCTTTCTGATGTGAACTACTATATCACTAATGGTGTGGAAACACACTCTTGAAAGTCACGATTGTTTAAATCTTCAGCTCAGTAACAGAGATTCTTCTTGAAGATCTGACTAGCCAAGCGACTTTAAACCTAAAGGAGCAATGCCTCTTTTAATTTCTACCTGCCTTCCTCTGTAATTGAAACAGTGTTTGTATTTCAGCTGGACAGAATGCCTAACAGGTTCTGAGTACAGGGTAAAATCAGTGTCATATCTGATTAACTCAACAGAAAAAATTAAAGTGGATTTAAAGAAGCATTTATTCTGAATGAGCTCATTCTTCCCCAAATACATTTTAGCCCTGAAACAAAATGTAGACAGGGTATTTTCTGGAAACACATTAATATAAATACATCTCTAATATTGTTATGATATACCACTTTTAAAATCTTTTTATGAGATTTATTCTTAAAGAGAATGAATGATAAAAAAATACATGTTGATTCTGTAGAAGACTAGAAATTTTTTGTCTGTATGTAAGTGTGCATACTCATATATGAACTCTTATTTATGTTTATAATCAAACTTGCTACAGTGAAACTACACATGTAAGTAGCAGTAACATGAGACAAGGGTCATGTCATCTACCATTTCTTTCTGTGACTTGACAGTTCCATTTTTTTCTGGCAAGGTTGGTGTTCACGTAGACACCTTTAATTAGGATCAAAAATAGTTTCAAGATTTGTCCCAAAATATGTGGTTTGCCTTCACTTTGTCCTCTCTGTATCCATCAGTACAAGTCTTTGTTAGATTTCAGAACTATTCCAGCTAGAAGAAGTGAGTGCTCTGAAAGATGTTGGCCACCAGCTGCAGCTTCAGAAGCTTTGGAATTCTGAGTTTGGGTGCCATGTTGCCTTAATTATGAGCAAGATGTGTGACTGAGATGCTGAGGCCCTTGAATTGCACCTGCAATTGAAAATGAAACCAAGTTTGTGGGATTACTTTTTGTTGTTTTTAGAGAAAAGCTGTGGCCTTATAGGCAAGGAGCTGAATTTTTATGCTACTCATGCCTTCCAGATGGTCTCTGGGATTAGTTTCAATTTTTCGTTCTAGAAATTAATGGAGGTCCGTATTTTTGTGCAATCCAGCTAGATACTGAGATGATGAATCTCTGTAAGAAATGAAAGCTGATTGAAGAGATGCAAATGTTAGAACCCTCAAATGATTTCAATCAAAATTGGACTTGCTATCATGTGGGTACATGTTACTAAATTAACTTCAATTTTATGTACTTGTGTCTTCATTGAAGTCATCTAGGCAGATGGAAGAACTGGCCATATGCGGCCTATATCATATACAAAATTTACAGGATATACTTTATTCTAATCTTGCACTTAACTCCTAAATGATCTAGTGTTATGTTTCCTATGAAATACTAAGTATAAAATCTGAACCTTCTGCTTCATGCTTTTAGGTGACTGGATTTCACAGCACTCAGACTGGATAGAAAATCTAAAAATTCATTGTGTATTGTTCTGTAACAGTGATGACACTCCATCAAAATATTTGTAGCCATATGGGTCTTAATTTAAAAAATGTTTTTTCTATCTATAATGAAATAGCCTTCATCAAGCCAGCAAATGACTGTCAAAGTTTTAATGCATAAGCTTTCAAAAATGACTTTTTCCTTTAAATTTTTTGCCTTTGACTTGAGATAGTGAAACTACTGTAGTGTAAATTTCAAGATTACTTGCACTGACAACATCAACTTGAAACCTAGTAATTTCATAAAAAAATAGAGCTGGTAGTTTCAAGAAATGTTTCTATTTCTATGTTACCTTGCCAGTTTCTGTAGTTCTACTGTTATATTTTCCTCTTTAATGACTTTTATATCCTGTGTTGGGCTGCAAGGCTGTCATAAAAGCAGTGGAAAATCCATTTATGCAGTTTAACAATGAGACAGACTTTAAACAAAATTATATTTTATACACAAATTCTTAAGTGAATTTTTTACATTAATTCTTTTTTCACAAAATAATCAGAGATTAGAGAACCAAATTTTTTTTATAAATGTTGCCTAAAAATGCAAACCTATTTATTATTACATTAGTGCTGAGCATGGTAAAAGCTGGAAATAATTTCTCCTGCAAGAAACTGCATCTTGAAAACAAGACAAACAGATGGCCATAGAGGAAACAGAGAAGAACAGGACTGGACTGCTCTACAGAAGGTCAAAGATTTTCATCAAGGATTACTGGAACAAGGTCTTGGTCTTACTGAATGTTTTCAGTACCACCTTAAAAAAACTAGAACTGCTGTTCTAACTTATCTGGGGTTTTTTAAGACTGAGGATCCTGGTACATGTAGGCTGCCACGTAGCGTAGTTAGCTGTCTACCATATCCTCCTTAGGAACAGCACGTGGACCAACCAGGGTCTCCAGCTGCTGCAAAATCACTCATCTAAATAAGGCTGAGGAACAGCCGCGACCAGAGTCGAGTGTGAGCTGTCCTTCAGGGTGTGGTGGCTTCTGGTAAAGCCATGCTCAGTGCTGTGTGTCTTCTGCTTGCTCTTCTCCGTCTACACTCGCTTGTTTTCAGAGGTGCTGACGTGGCAATTGCCATGCCCCTGCCTGCATTACTCCTCTTTGATGCCCTGTGACCTCTGCAGGGCAAAGGGCGAGACATGTTGTAGCAGACACGAGTGGAAACAGCAGAGTGGGAAGCTGAATTGAGATGACCCAGACATGGCTGCAAAACGATGTTCAACACTTAGTTTAATACCTGTATAAAAAGACTTAAGGAAGAGAACTGAGAAATAGTTCTATACAATAAGACAGGAAAAAAAAAATGCATGACGGGATGAGAGAGGAAGGATGGGGGGAGAATGGATGTGTTGGAAACTGAGAGGAGTAAATAGGAAAAAAAGTAAGAGTGAGACTGAAAATAAGTCATAGAAAGGAGGAAGAAAAGAATTTCTTGTTTATCTCTTGAATAAAAATAGGTTCATGAGAAAGAGCTCACTTGAATATTAGGAAAATATGAAGAATTGGGAAAGATGACCAGGGAAACATAAAACTGGAAGTAAAACAGAGAGGGAAAGGGCTTTCTTGTTTGGGTTTGGTTTTGTTTTGTGATTTTTTTCTTTGGGTTTTTCTTTTTTTGGCAACAGAATGTTCCCAGATTGCTGCTCCCCCACCCCCCTTTTTTTTTTTCTGGCTAAATATCTCCTGATTTCACAACATATTCTCATTCTCTAAACTGAGGTGGGATTTATAACTTTCCCATAATATTTATTACTCTTATTGCAGTGCCACTCAAAGTCTCAATCAAGGTCAGGACTTTCCTGGGAAAGAGGCTATGAAAACAAAGAAAGATGGTAAATTTTGTGTTCTGAAGCCTGGTTCAAAGGCTGTTACAAGCGGTGTGAAGACTCCTTTTAATGTGACTGAGTGGGTAACATTTTTAACGTGCTGGAAAACTAAGTATGTGTCTGCATATTGCAATAATGTGTCACTAGGAGATGTAAAGCCAGCCCTGAAAGTCTGAGCAGCAGAAGTCTGAGGTAATTTATCCCCAGATGCAAGACCAAGTCCTGGCCTTATTGGAGAAAGTGGGATTTCAGCCCTGCAGCTTTTTAGACAGGAATTAGATTAAATGATTCTTCTAGATCTAAATGATTCTTGCACTGTAGCAATGTAATTAGTTTTTAACTGCAAGAGGGTCCTACTATGGAAGTTGGCCAGATTTTGTTGGTTTGATCTTAAGCTGTAAGCTGTATTTAATGTAAACAGAAGCAGCATGGCAGGGCTGAAGAAAGTCAGGCTTGTCATTAATTCCCTGGACTTTTTACAGTACAAGTGAATACATACTCCTTTTTCCAGTTGCCAAGTCCAGTTTAGCCCTGGTTGATCCCCCAGAGAAATGTTAGAGCAATTCATAAGCACCTAGACAATAATCAGGTGATAAAAAACAGCCAGCATGAATTTGTCAAGAACAAATTGTGTCATACCAATCTCATTTCCTTCTTTGATGGAGTAACTGGCCTAGTGGATAACAGAGAACTAGGAGATGTGATGTATCTTGACTTAAGTGAGGCTTTTGACACTGTCCAACCATGACATTCTTATAAGCAAGCTTGAAAAATATGGCCTAGATGAAATCGCCATAAGTGGCTGCAAAGCAGTTGAAAAGTGTTCTCAAAGAGAAGTTATTGGTGGTGCTCTTCCCAGCTGCAGCAGGGGCAGCTCATCTGGCTTTGCTGAACAGGCTCTTCCACAGAAAGTTCTGCTCTCTAGTCCCTCTAATCTGTCATTCAGAATGCTAGTGGGAAAATGCACTTTATTTTTTTCGTGGAGTCGGACAGGGGCAGGCGAGGAGGTGTGCAACACTTTGGAGTAATGAATTGGTTCAGAAACATCTACATAAAAATCGACCCAGTGAATTTTTGGTAAAGAAGGACAAAATACTACCCACAATACAGTAAATGCATGAAGACAAAAAGTAGAAGTAATTGGAAGGCAGAAAAGTGTCTAGGGCTTTAGGAGATCACAGGTGAAATGCTACTCACAAAGGACATGCTATTGCAAATAAAGCACCTCTTTTTTCGGGATTCTTTAACAGGAGTGTCATGTGTAAGACATGGGAAGTAATTATTTTGCACCATATGGTGCTGGTGAGGCCTCAGCTGGAGTATTGAATCCAGTTTTGGGGACTGCATATAAAGAAAGATGTAGATAAATTGGAGAGTTTCCAAAAGAAATCATGAGGAAATCAAGAATTTTAAAAGTATGATTTAAAATGAAAGGAGTTCAAGAAGTTAGTTTTGTGTAGAACGTTTATGCCCCTTGCTCCTTTTTATGCAGCATGGGGGTTAAACAATCTCCTGAGAGTTCTGTCTTTGTAGCCCTAATATTGTCAATCTGAATAACGTGTGCACCTCGGTAACACTTAGCTGATGTTAGAGCAGAGGCATGGGAGAAGTTCTGAAAGAAGAAGCAGTCGCTTCAGAGGGTCTCTGTGTGCATGTTCAGCAGTAAGGAAGAGTTTATTGGGAAAATACAAGTCCCTGTTCAAAACTGACATCATTAGTAATGTAGAGAAAAGCTACTTTATACATGATGACTATATTTGTGTATGGCCACATGAACTAAAATATCTTTATTTTTTACAAGTTGGTCCCATCTCTCATCACTCAGGGATTTCCTTGAGTAAAGTTTTCATCACTGGAGATTTCTGATTGGTTTCAGAATATAATTTCCCTGACCTGAAAGCAATAAATTAGGCACGATGTTTTAGAAAACAAAAAATTTTAAGAAGAAAATGAATCCACATTTACAGTATATGATCAGATTTGTCTTTCTTTCTATTATGACTAGTTTTCAATTCCAAAATACATTTGTTGAGTTGTATCCTTTAGACATTGAGGTATTGCCAAAAATGATTGCTGACCCTTTCTGTTTCTTTGCTTTTCTTTAGAACTCTGTGACACGTACTTGCATACAGCTGCCAGAAAGTTCCCGGTATTTGCAAGATTCAGTCCCACGTGCTCCACTGAAAAGCAGACTTAGAGCAAGCATAACTGTGCAGAAGTTCAGCTCTTTGGACTAATGCAGTGCCAAGTATGGCATTTATCTTTGCTGTGGAAAGTTCATGTGGCCCAACAAAATATTAATAGATCAATAATAATGATTCTTTTTAAAATGTTAAGTGAAGAATAATAAATATAACACCATTTTTTTTCACAGAAGCCAAATTCTCCTATCTGCCTTTAAGAAGAGTTAGACTTCTCAGTGTGACTTGAAGGAGTTTAAGTTTACCCAGAGCTGTAGGGATTTGTGGAGCAAATTGGAGTAGTAATGCATCCTGTGAAAGATAAAGCTGCCCAGACATCCCAGAAGGATAATACTTCCCATTTGTCATCTCTAGGTCAGGCTTTGTGGCTGGTGGAGCTGAGGAGCCATTGTCCTTCCAGACAAGTGTGGCACAGCCATGGTCAAGGGAGCACAGGCCCTCAGCTTTTTAATAGCACAGCTTCTTTGCCTTGGAGGCTGCATAATACTGGTGGTTTAGTTGGAAATGATGTGAGTGTCCATAGGTATGAGCAGAATCTACAGCATAGTGCATCCTGTGCCTTTCCCAATACAATGCCTCAAAAGCGTTTTTATTTCAGCCTGAAAAAAAAC